>BJKM01000597.1:0-295000 GCA_015082035.1 Chaenogobius annularis | reverse complement strand
AAGCATAATATGTCTTCTCATCTTGGAGAAACCTACAGTATTTAGAGACGTGATCCCAACTATCGCTCTAAAACACGCACTTAGACTCACAACCAACATCAAAGTCTTAAAATCCATCGCCAGGGCTACAGCGGGTGCCAGGCGACGGACTAAAGCCTCGGCGCTTCGCGATGGATCACGTCCGGACTTCAGTGACTCCTACTGTCCAAACATATGGGCCAGCGAGTAAATAAACCAAACCGGGCCAGGCCAAAGGGGGCCGGAGCCACACAAAACACTTCAATCTCGCCACCGCAGCTCCACCCCCGGGGGACGCCATTGACTGATTTGTCGGCCAATCGGAGCGCATTGATCGCAGGGACCGCCTGCCCGCCCGCCCCACCGGCGCTCCGCATCCATCTGCCGCCCGTCGCCAGCGGTCGCGGGGGGGGGGGTGGGGGGCTGTAGCACTTTTAAACACTCTTTGTGAGGGTTTGTGAAGAAAAGCCCTTTACGATACTCCATACTGGAACCATTAGAGTTATTGAACCCTCTGGATAAGCCGCATTTGACGCATGGATCATTTATACGCCGCACTATGTCAATGGGAAGGCAGTGGGTTCAATGGATGGATGTATTTACGCTGTGCTGGGAAGTATAATGGACTAGACCAGCGGTAGTAACACCTGAGAAACTGTCTGGCTTTTTTTTAGCAAGACCAATCCAATCCAGCGTTATTGCTCCTGGACAATGCAGTTGGCCAGATTGCCGTGCGCACCAGGAATTGAAATAAAAACACAAAGACTCACGAACACGCTGTGCATTTATGGAAGGTCAACATTTCAGTCAATAGAGAACAAGAAGGTGTGAGTCCTAAAGGCGCTGTACCTGATTGTTACTGTTTTGAAACGTGAAAACAGAACTAAAAGACAGAAAGCGCCAAGTTCCTTCCGAGTTTCCTCTCTGTTTTGGGGGACCAGAAGATCAAAAACCAGGTCTATAACAGGACTGCTGTAGGTCTGAAAACAGGTCTGAAATTGGACAATGTGGATTAAATTGACTGTAAATTCAGATTAGCATTTGAGCGACACGTGCCACAGTTTGAGAACATCAGGACCGGACCTTTTTGTCTTGGTACAGTTGGAAAATGAGCACAACTTTTAAAATGCCACATGCTCTGGCCTTAATCAGATCTTCATCATCGAAATAAATGGTGATGTACGATTTTGGATCATAAGACAGTGCCTCAAGCCAAAGGAATCGACACTACTGAACCCAAAGCTCGAATCGTTCAACTCTAAAGGCACTCGGCAAACACACACTTCGCCGTTCATCGTTGTAATATCTTCGGTAAATAGAAGAAGAGCAAAATTATGAATAAACGCTGCTCCACGCTGCTGCTCCACCGGAAAAAAAAACGATTACAATTTGCTCTGACTACTTGATCCACCGTGAATAGAAACGGCACGATCCCAAGAAGAGGCCGACCTTTCTCCCTTTCAACCGTCAGAAGCTTCCAGACAGTCTGAAATCGCCCGTAGACCTTCATCATTTCACTGTGAACTTAGACGATCAACTGTGTCGGCGCCAGTCAAGCTAAATTGATGTTTTACTAGTTTTCACGGTAAAAACTAGCACATGGCAATACCGAAGGAAAGCAAATCACTGACGTTTAAATACATGGACGGTCTATGAACATCTAATTCTTGCATTATCTAGTAAAAACACAAACCATAAAACACTGGAATGAATGCAGCTCGTTTCGGGAAAGCAACCAAAACACAGCTGGTTCCGTCGATAGTTCTGAAGTCTCCGAGCAGCACAATCGCCGCTCCGTCCGCGCTCTCTGAACACTTAGTGAAAGTGTGAACTTAATCCATACTTGTTTGTTTAAAGGAACTGCCTCTGAAAGCTCGGGGGCCTGACCAAGCTTTAAAGTGGAGCCATCAGTCACACGGGAAATCCATGGCGCTCCATCAATCCCACTCCGCGGCAGGAGCGTGGAAGTCACCGCATCGGCCCCCTGACTCACACGCTCTCCTGACTCCCCCGTTTCTCCATCTCCCTGCTGTCTTCTGCTCTTCAAAGTCTTTTCCTCATGTCTCTCTCTCTCTCTCTCTCTCTCTGTCAACTTTTTAAAAGCTCCAAATGTTGCATGGATCCTTTAAAAAACCAGGTCTGCAGAATGTTCAGAATTCCTGAATAGAAGGTGATCGGGGGCCAAGAAGAATTGCACCTGCAAAGAAACAGGAAACGGCAGTATTTTGGCCGTTCAGCAGAGCCCGAAACGTCTGCTTCTGGACTCTGGAAGGGTGGGAGGAGGAGAGGGTGAGAGGAGGGGAGGGTGAGAGGCAGGACGAGGGTGGGGAGGAGGGGAGGGTGAGAGGAGGAGAGGGTGAGAGGAGGGAGGGTGAAGAGGAGGAGAGGGTGGAGGAGGGAGGAGTCGAAGGAGGAGAGGCGTGGGGAGAGGGAGGGTGAGAGGAGGAAGGGTGGGAGGAGGGAAGGGTGGATGGAGGAGGGAAGTGAGGGGGCGAGGTAGAGGAGGAGAGGTGAGGGAGAGGAGGAGAGGGTGAGAGAGAGGAGAGGGTGGGAGGGGGAAGGTGGGAGAAGGGGAGGGTGAGAAGGAGAGAGGGTGAGAAGAGGAGAGGGTGAGTGGAGGAGGGGTGAGAGGGGGGGTGAGAGGAGGAGAGGTGAAGAGGAGGGGAGGTGAGAGGAGGGGAAAGGGTGAAGGAGGAGAGGGTGGGAGGATGAAGCGTGAGAGAGCGGAGGGTTGATGAGGAGGAAGGTAAGAGGAGCGGGAGGGTGAGAAGGGTGAAGTGAGGGAGAGGGTGGGAGAGAGGTGAAGAGAGGGAGGTGGGAGGGAGGGGAGTGGTGAGAGGGTTAGAGGAGGAGAGGTGAAGAGGAGAAAGGGTGGAGGGGAGACGAACGGGGAAGCGTGAGAGGAGAGAGTGTGAGAGGGGGACAGGGCTTGGGAGGAGGGTGAGAGAGAGAGGGATAAGAGGGAGGAGAGCTGGAGGGAGGGTGAGAGGGTGAGGGAGGGTGAAGACGGGAGTGGGGAGGGTGAGGAGGGAGGGTGAGGAGGAGGGAGGTGAGAGGAGGGGAGGGTGAGAGGAGAGGAGGGTGAAGGAGGAGAGGGTGATGAGGAGAGGGTTGAGAGGAGGGTGAGGGTGAAAGAGGGAGGAGAGGGGAGAGGGAGGAGGGTGAGGAGGAGGTGAGAGGAGAAGGTAGAGGGAGGAGAGGTGGGAGGAGGAGAGGGTGAGAGGAGGAAGGGTGAGAGGAGAGGTGAGAGGAGGAGAGGGTGAGATGGAGGAGAGGGTGATAGAGGAGAGGGTGAGAGGAGGAGAGGGTGAGAGAGGGGAGAGGGTGGGAGGAGGGTGAGAGGAGGAGAGGGTAGAGGGGAGGAGAGGGTGGGAGAAGGAGAAGGGTGAGAGGAGGAGAGGGTGAGAGGGGGAGAGGGTGGGAGGAGGGGTGAGAGGAGGAGAGGTAGAAGGGGAGGAGAGGGGAGGGAGGGTGAGAGGGTGAGGGGAGGGTGAGAGGAGGGTGGAGAGGAGGAGAGGTGAGAGGAGGGGCTGAGAGGAGGAGAGGAGGGGGGTGCAGAGGAGGAGAGGGTGGGAGGAGGGGAGGGTTGAGCCGACGTGTGAGATGGAGGTGGAGGGTAGAGGGTGAGAGGAGGAGGGTGAGAGGAGGGAGGTTGGAGGAGGGAGTAGGAGGTAGTGAGGGTGAGAGGTAGGAGAGGTGAGGCAGAGGGGAGGGAGGGTGAGACGGTAGGGGAGGTGCTAGAGGAGGAGGTTAGAGGAGGGTGAGAGGCGAGGTGAGAGAGGAGAGGGTGGGAGGAGGTGGAGGGTGAGAGGAGGGAGGGTGAAGGAGCGATGAGGGTGAGAGGAGGAAGAGGTGGCGAGACGGGTGAGAGAGGAGAGGAGGAGAGGGTGAGAGAGGAGAGGGTGGAGGAGGGTGCAAGGAGGAGAGGGTGGAGGAGAGGGAGGGTGAGGAGGAGGAATGAGAGAGTGTGAGAAGAGAGGGTGGAGGGTGGGAGGAGGGTGAGAGGAGGAGAGGGTGGGAGGACGAGAGGAGAGAGAGGGTGAGAGGAGGGAGGGTGAGAGAGTGAGGAGAGTAGTGAGAGAGGGGTGAGAGGAGGAGAGAGGTGGAGAGGAAGAGAGGTGGAGGAGGGGAGGTGAGTAGGAAGGGGAGGTGGGAGGAGGGGGGTGAGAGAGGAGGGTGTGAGGAGGGAGAGGTGAGAGGAGGGGAGGGTGAGAGGATGAGAGGAAGAGAGGGTGAGAGGAGGGGAGGGTGAGAGGAGGAGAGGGTGAGAGGAAAGGGAAGATGGGAGGAAGAGAGCGCGAGAGAGAGTGTTAGAGAAAGAGAGGTGGAGAAGAGAGGGTGAGAGGAAGGAGAGTGGTGAAGAGAGGAGAGGGTGGTAGGAAGAGAGGGGTGGAGGAAGAAAGGGTGAGGAAGAAGAGGGTGGGAGGAGGAGAGGGTGGGAGGAAGAGGGGTGGGAGGAGAGAGGGTTAGAGGAAGAGGGGGACGAGGGTGAAGAGGAAGTTGAGGGGTGGAGGAAGGGAAGATGGAGAGGATGAGAGGGCTAGAGGATGAGAGGGCTAGAGGATGAGAGGGCTAGAGGATGAGAGGGCTAGAGGATGAGAGGGCTAGAGGATGAGAGTGGAGTGTTAGTTGGTTTGCGTTTCTATTACAAAGGATGTAAGATATTCTTTCAGATCCTTTAAGCTTCATGAAAAGCATAATTGCTGGTGAAGTTTGACATGTGTTTGTAGATGGGAAAAAGCAGCTCTTCTCCATTAAAATGAATGACCTGCTTCCGCCACAGAGGGCAGTAATGTTCCCTCGACTGTTTGCTCACACTTTCACGCTCTCCGTCCCGAAGACTACACTTTCCCACTGACTCGTTGCATTACGTTTCAGCTTTTACAGCCGTCGTTCCTTTTGTCAACTCATTTTACTATAACTTACTCCGCGAATACATTTAAAACCATTTTTTACGGCACATAGTGTAATCTTATGCCGCGCTCTCTTGGGGGGAAACCAAACAGAAGATTGCTTTTCTCTTCTGCTCATAAACCCATCTCAAAGTGGCAGCTCGCTGATGTGCATTCCCGATAAATAATGTGAGGAAAATAACATTAGTCTTATGTCTGGGGACAGCTTTGATTGACAGGAGCTCCGAGCTGCGTAATACGGAGTCCCTGTAGGCTGCAGCCCGAGCTTAAAGTAATCAGTTAAGTCCCGTTCTGCCGGTGTGGACATGTGTACGGCACGGGAGCGGGCAATGTCTCCATCATGCATCAAAACCAACACTCTTTCATCAATTTTTTAAAAAACCCAGACGCCGTGAATTATTGATATTACACTGGTTGCAGCTTGGAAGTTGGAGTAAATCGTTAAGGAAAACAAACTGGGCGTGAGACCGGGATCCGGGAGAAGGCAAGAGAGCTGGACTTCCCGTTTCAGAAGTCACACGGCGTTTACGTACACTGCCGTCGTGTTCGGCGGGGGGGAAACGCTGGTGGGATACTGAGCCCCCCCTCTGGCACACAGCTCATCAACAACTGGACAAAACGGAGACTAAACCCAAGGACAAGTATGTGCACTTCAATTATAAGAGCTCCGAACACTCGTCGCCATCTAGGGACGGCCCGGAAGTACTCACCACATACTTCAATTGAGCTATTGCTTATCTTTTTATCTTAGCTCTTTTATTTTTTTAATTATTATTTTATTGGTTCTTGTACTTCTTGCGTTGGCATCTCAAGTTTTAGACCATAATAAAATAGAAAATCACACATTACTTTCAGGCGTTCTCTAATTACAATTTGTTTTAGCACGCCATCTACTGGCAGCAGAGGGGGAAATATGCAAACGCTAGCTTGCCCCGGCATGCTAACACAGTTTGAGGGTTAAAATGCGCAGGAAGTCTATTCGCGGCCTTGAAAGCGGCGCAGGAGACTTATGGGTTTATACATTTGAGTGTTTTCTGAGGCTCGGAGGGGAGAGGACTTACTAAACGGGAACAAGCGTGAACGAAGATAAACAGAACTAAAGTTTTGCGTAGTGTTTGTATTGGCCTATAAGCAAAACGTATTTGTAAAAGTCATCAAAAACAAACAAAAAAAACAGGAGATAAACGACTTAAACCGTGGCTAAAATGGCTGATCTGAAATTATTACTTATGTTTTTGGGGTTTTTTTTGCATTTAGTGGTTTGAAATTACACATAGACATTCGTTATCCGGAAGCTAATTTAGCGATAGCGATAAATATAAACATAGGGTATAAAAAGCCTGAAAACAAGGTCGTGTAACTAATTCATGAACGCGCTAATAGTAATCCTTGTTTTCCGTTTTGCATTTGTCTACAAGCATATAAAAAAAAAAAAAAAAAACGGCTACGTCGAGGCCGTCCCCAAACAAGACACGAGCTCGAAGCTTCTCAAAGTAAACAAACGAAAGCCACAATATTAACGCGGCCTTTTCGCCGAGCGCAGTGAATGATTGGATTTCCCTGCGCAGTTTGGCCGACGCTGCGTGCTTTTCCTCATACATATAGACCCAGTTATGAATGCGCCGCTAGCTCCACGCCGCAACGTGGACCAGCTTGGGCGCCGGGATCCGATGCGGAGAATTTCGGAGTAAATTGGAAACAAATGGCCTAAGTGGATTCGGGGGGGGACGGAGGCGGGGGGCGGGGGGGCGAGGGACACACACATGTGGCCCAAGGAGGACACGGCAGAGGCGCGGGGCGCCTCAGGGTACCCGGGCCCTGCGCCCGCGAGGTCCCGACGCGGGATCCTCATAGTCCCAGGACACTGACGCGCCATTCGTGCTTGTCTCAGGGGACTTTTCATTTCGTGTCAGAACCGACGTAACCGATCGGACAATGTTTTGTGTAGTTACTTATTGAAGACAGGTGAATCGATCTTAGTTTCAGGGATTCTTTTATATTGTGTTCGGGGCAAAAGTCCAAACACAAGGACAATTGTCTACATGAATAAGTTTGATTTTGTCATCGTAAAACGCAATGTATTGATACTGAACCGCGTTATTGGATAAGGACTACGTGCCATGACGTCTTGAGTTAAAACGGCATTTCACTGATTTTTGAAAACTCACACGACAATATGTGCGCGTTCACCGAGCGGATCTGAAGGCCTCTCTGTCGCCTCCAGCCTAGGTGTGGAGTGGGGCAAGCGCATCCCAAATGGTAATTTACTGGGATGTGTTCAAACTGCCACAACAGCAAAAAAGTATCATTGAACTGTTATTGAATATTAACCGCCCAAACGCTACAGAGTCGGACGACTCATTGAATTAAAATGCAGTTCAGATAAATATATATTTGAATTAGTAAAAATCTATAAAAATGATTACTCGGTAGAGCAAATTTTTTATGTTTTAATCTTTAAATTTCCTGTTTGTTAACGAACATCACACGTTAGAAATTACCTGGAGAAAACACTGGGTCAAACTCATATGTCTCACCATTTTTTCATTTGACAAATAAAAATATAATGGAGCGGTGTTGATGTGGAGTGTCACTTTCCTGTCATTTCTTAACAAGATTTTAACGTTTTCTCCCCAAATCGATTCGATTGGTGTAAACACTCATTATGTGTACAACGATTAGAAAATTAGAACAAATTAACAACACTGTCAAGTTGGTAATGACTTGAATTAATAACCGTAATACACTGATTGTTACTATGTAGTCGATTGTCATATATGATATGTTTTCTGGCCAATGGAGCCCCAGGTAGGCTCAGAATAAGTAAATAAACAACACGCATTAGTTGAGTCTAACAGAATAGCTACATTTAAAACTGATAACACCTTTAAACATAATATGATGTAATAACAAACGGAAATCCTTAATACATTAAAAAAAACTTTACCGCTTTAGTACAAAGGCCCTTTGAACCGACCACATGTGACACTATTATTCAAATTACAGAGATTCAGGGGCGGCGCTCTAGACGGGTGAAGAGCGACATTTTCTGAAGCAACACTGCACTGCTTCCAAAATAAATCTGCAACTACTTTTTCATCATATTTGCACCGTTTTGCGCTCGCTTCGCCGGTTGATTCCACAGAAATTCGCGCCGTCTCGCAATCCGTGACATCAGAGTGCATTGCTCACAACAATATGCACGAGGAACACCATTCCGATAGAACAAGGTGACGGCTTACGAACGATTGGTAAAAAGAAGAAAAAATAAATAAATGCGTTCATTATTGTGTTGTAAATGTGCAGTTGTCATGGTTTAAGTCCAGTTTACTCAGGATTCAGCCCGCGTTTGGTCGCAGGTTTAGTTCCAATTCCGATGACGTGCGCGCCCCCCTAGTTTGACGCTGTTTTCTCACAGACTAATCGCCTGCGCATCCGTCTAATCCCCGTCCAATCGAGCTCATAAAGTCTTGTCTAATCTGTCTGCTGGACTCTCCCTTTCTCCGTCTGAAACCGGGCGTCATCCATCTCAATTTCCCCCTCTCTCAAAAACGGGACAGATATGAATGGAAAACCGCGCGTTGGCTCATCGTTTCTGGTCCAGTGAGAATTATTTATGACACAAACCGGAGCATGTGTGTGTGTGTGTGTGTGTGTGTGTGCGATGTGTGTGCGCGCGACAGCTTGACGGCGATGAGTGTCGAAGATTTCAGACGCCGAGGAGCGAAGCGTGACGAGATCCGGAGCTAGCCCGGACTCAGTCGCAGCTGAGGCCAAATTAAGTGACGTTGGGGGGGGGGAGACCGCGGAGTTACGAGGCCGCCGCGCGCTCGGTTTAAAAGGGCCGATACCGGAGCGTGAACCAGTGGGAGGAACGCGTCTGACGGATGCACCTTCGGTTGTACCGTTTTTTTCTGGCTTGTAAACATGCCCTTGAGGAGTTCTTTGGCATGTCATGTTTTAGAACGTGGCTGAAAATCACATTTGTCAGTCAGCTTTGAGAGCTCTCTGTCTAGGGAATAAACACAAGCTAGCTTGCCTTAGCTTTTGTTCATTACATGGAGTTGTAATGAATGTGATTTGAGACAGAGGCTCAGAGAAAGAGGATTTACTATAACTTATTATAACCTGTTTTTTGGGTGTTTTTTTTGCTACTAATGTCATGTCCACAGTAGCTTTCGTCCATTTTTTGACCATTTGATGCATATTATGTTTGTTAGAAATACATTTGACAGATAATGGACAAAACGGGACTTTTAATTTGGATTTTAATCCTTTTCTTCGAACGCCACCCTCTTATTTTCTCATCTTTATTCCTTACTTATCTTGTGTTCTCTCTGGCCCGGTTCTGGTTTTTTTTTGCACTTGTTTTATGTTTGTTTTTGCTGTTTTATGTTTGTTTTTGCTGTTTTATGTTCTAAAGAAAAGATTCAGAGCGCTACTTTACAGCTCTTACTTTTTTACGAGTTTGCGAGAGACAAAACGACGTGCAGCGGTCTTATCCTGTCACAAACTGCTGCTTTTACAAGATTAAGTTTCAAGTAAATATGGCGTAAAACACAAAATTGCTCCCCAAGAGTTGGCTCGTTTCGCTTCTTTTGATTTACGAATGGCTTGAACAAGCGTTTTCGGACGCAAAGGCGAAGACTATGACGGTGCACTGTCCATCGCAGCTTTTTCTGTCTCATCGATTCATTGGATTTATGAGACTTTCCCAGTGAAATAGTGCATTAGCGGTTTCCAGGTCAGCGGGAGGGCAGCGGGAGGACATGTGGAGAGGAGGAGGTGGAGGAGAACGCCGCCGAGCCATGGGACATCCGGTCTGTGCGAACGGAAATGCAATATAAGACGCTCTTGAACAATGGGAAATAAAGGGGCCGCGCACATACAGAACATGACATCAAACCCGCGATCGATATGAGAGAAGGAGACGGGGCTATAAATAACGCTGTCCTTCAGATGTCTGCGACGAGCTCCCGAACGCGTCTGGACACAAAACTATAGGCGCACAGAAGAAGTCTAGAGAGGGGCAAGGACTAAACCCTACGTTCAAGAAGACTTTTCGACCGGAACGGACTGTAAACGCCCCAAAATGTCTTTTAGTGAAGGTGCAATGTCTTACTCTTCTTGTCTATCGCGCAGCTATTCAATGAACAGGCAGGTCTATTGCCTCTCATCGCCGCGGACCTGACCTGTAACTTGGCCCGATGGCGTCGCCCGCGCGTTATCCAGGAAGATGAACGCGCTTGATGCCACACGGTGAAGCTTTCAAAGGCAGAATCGGAAGCAGAATGACTCGTATTCATCCACAAAAGGGAAAAAGTACAATTACACATGATACCATAAACCCCCAGTGAAAATGGCACAAACATACATTATGACTGAACTTAATAAACATTTAACACTAACAATATCACCATGGAGACGAGCAGGAGATGAACACGCGGCCAGGAAAAGTTACATTGCGCACCTTTGACTGGTTTTTGAAAGATTTTAAGTTGAGACATGGCATTTTCAAGTGGTTTGGATTCTGTTGTGACTCTGTTAGCTTTGTAGCTTTTTGTGGTTTTACTTCCAGGTTTAGTCCAGTCGTCGCTCCATATTTGATGCGGGGTGCGTTAGGGATGGAACGATATCGCGGTATTCGGTTCACGGTACGACAGTCGCTGCGATATTGTGGGGAAGGCAAAAAGAATTGTAGAAATACTACTTTTCTCTTCAAAAATGCCTTGACAAGCGTTTGTGCGAATAATTAGTAGTTTTCCAAAGAAATAATGCATAAAAACAGACATTTCTTCATGTTGTCAGCATTAAAATATAGCAAAGGATCATGGTGTATGTCATTCCTTACGGGTTTTTTGGCTTTTGCCCCCCCAAAAAATAAATATAAAGAATATAAGGAAATATTTTGACAACCCACGATATTATTGTGAGGCTTCTGACGATACAATTTCACAATATGTTAGCTATTGTTTTATCCCTACTGCGTGTGCAAGTGAACTCACCGCATTTTAACTGACAAAACGTGGGGAGTGAATTAGTAAAATGCCTTTTTGTTAGCAGTATAGGCCGTACATCCAAATTGTTCAACGTAAAACTGAATACAGAGGCGGCTCTTGCGTTGTGGTTGGAGAATGGCTGCGTTAGCATTAGCGGCACTTCTGCTTATGCTAGCTCTGTGGTGTAACTCTAGCTTGTTTGTTTGCTAACCCCGAATGCTAACATCAGTATTTTAACACACAAGCTGTTGTTGTGGTAAAACGGCAGACGGCATTCACGACAACAAGATCGTTTTCTATCAAAATCTTCAAATGTGAGGACTTCTTTACAGTAACGCGAGCCACAGTATGGATCTGAACACACTCTGGCATTTTACGTTCTCAGCAGATTGTGCGGCATATTTCCTTTCAGTCAAATGCTATTCTGTTTCGCGAACAGGCCTATACCTCGCTCTTTTTAAACTTGCGCAGAAGATACCGGTGTAAAGAGTGCTGAAAATTATACAGAAAAAGTACAGTTACGTGGATACACATTTACTCAATTACAAGTACAATTATAGCTGCTAAAAGTATGAAGCATTTTTGCATTTAGCATTTAGCAGTGAATTTAGCAGCATTTTTTAAACCAAACTCAATTAAATCGTTTAAAGCTGCAAAAAATACACAGAAAAGACACAGAGAGCAACATGACAAAACAAAAAGTGTAGTCCGTAGAAAGTCAGTCTAGCAAAGTGAATTAATAAAATGCCTTTTTGTTAGCAGTATTGGCCGTACATCCAAATTGTTAAACGTAAAACTGAATACAGAGGCGGCTTTGCGTTGTGGTTGGGCAATAGCTGCGTTAGCATTAGCGGCACTTCTGCTTATGCTAGCTCTGTGGTGTAACTCTAGCTTGTTTGTTTGCTAACCCCGAATGCTAACATCAGTATTTTAACACACAAGCTGCTGTTGTGGTAAAACGTCAGACGACATTCACGACAACAAGATCGTTTTCTATCAAAATCTTCAAATCTGAGGACTTCTTTACAGTAACGCGAGCCACAGTATGGATCTGAACACGGCACTTCTGCTTATGCTAGCTCTGTGGTGAAACCCTAGCTTGTTTGTTTGCTAACCCGCAGAAGGTAACGGTATAAAGAGTGCTGAAAATTATATAAAGTACAGTTACGTTGCTACACATTTACGCAATTACAAGTACAATTACAGCAGCTAAGAGTATCACGCAAAGATAATAAAAAACACTACTAAAAGTACAAGTTACAAGTTACTTTTGAGTAATTTTGATAGCATTTTAGATCAGTCTTTTGTTTCCAACTTAATCCAGCTGAATTTGTGTTGGTTTATTTTAAATAGAGAAATCTGCATATTCTCTGAGCTCTAGCCAATCAGAACAGGTGATGCAGTGCAGTTGTGTGAGTTTGCAAAGTAACAGGAGCAGATACACAACGGTGACACAACCCTGGCTTGGGAAGGTTGAGCTGTAAATGTTGAAAAAAACGGTCACTTTTCTACCTTCAAGATCGTCAAAGCGCTTTACGACAAGGAACCACTCACCCATTCGCACACACATTCACACACCAGTGCACGCAGACACCGGGGCGAGGCGGGTTGAGGGTCTTGCCCAAGGACACGACGGCAGTATTCACCGGTGGAAGACGATGAGCTACTGCCGCCAGAAAAAGTGCAATCACCGAAAGATCTACTCGTAATTAGTTCCTGCCCACTCCTGGTAGAATGCGGTTACATGTGCACGCAAAATCAATAGTTGTATAAGAAAACTAAAAAACAACCACAGAACAACAGACACAGAGAGCAACATGACTAAACATAAAGAGTTTGTCCAAAGTCAGTCCAGCAAATGTCTTTTGTCCCGTTTGCTCCAATGAGCCGCACATTTGTCCAAATTCAGTGCAAAAGTCAGATAACTTTGGACGCTTATAAAATGGAACGACGCCCTTGACAGTCGGATGCAGCCCATTCCGTAGGTATCCATCTATCGATTCCATTGCCGGAGTTTCACATCCAAGACACATTGTTATAGTTCTAAGATTATTCAAACAATATTCAACTGATCATGACCCCTCTGATATTGCACTTCAGACTTACTTTTTTTCTGTTTCCATGTCATTTAAATGATGCCAAATGTTTATAAATCAGGTGACAGGGTTGATGTGGAATGAAAACGAGGGGATTGGTCCCCGTTTTGCCCGACGGATGTGAACGTCACTGCGTCCTTGAGCAAGACGCTTCTCACACACACACACACACACACACGCCACAGGCAAGGTGTGTGATCAGTGGAGAGGTTGCAGTGGTTGTTGTCATGGCGACACAAATTAACGCTGGGAAATCGAAACTTTAGATAATGTCGTGGAAGTTGTTTTGAACGGGTACAAAACCAGAAGGATATAAAGTGATATTGCTGCACTTTTTGTGATTTATTTTGCAGACATGTCACATTTCTCTGATAATGAAACCTCAACGAACACGTTTAAAGACATGTTTTAACACAGATTGAAAGAATATCATCTGAATATCTCTATCCGGACACCAAATATTCATGCTAGTTAGTTAGATAGTAGTAGGACCAGAAGGAATAGTAATTGTAAGTCAGACACAGCTGGAGGATTAGATTTACAAATTTACACGCGGTACAGTATTTGTCGACTGCATTGTTTATTAGATTATTAAACATTTGCTGGGGGAAAAAAACACATCTAATTTCCTCCCAAAATTGCAGTTGCGGAACAAAATCGTCGCCGGGTGCAAACGGCCCGAGTCGTTTCACACTTCTGCCGATCCACAAAGGAACTCCAGCACTTTTTAAATCATTCTCGGCAAAAGACTCTCTCCCTAAATGTTTCATCACGGCTTGTAAACGTGAAATACTGTCACCGTTCCTCCGACTCGCTTTGTTCCCACCCCCCCAACCCCTTCTCGCGCTCATCTCTTCCGGTCTCCCCCTCTTCCCCCTCTCTCTAATCTCCCGCTTTCTCTGAATCTTTCCGCTCGTGGTTGCGCGTCTCCCTCGGCGCCGTCGTTATTATTCAATGGTCTGTTTGCGATGAACAGTTTGTACCTTTCTTGTGGCAGATCAACAGCGGAGAGCTTTGTGCGTCTGAGGAGGAGGAGGAGGAGGAGGAGGAGGAGGAGGGTTTTGACTGAGCAAAACGCCGGAGAATCATCGCGCACTTTGCTCCGCCGCGCATCAATCACACGGGCCTCGTCTCGCGCCGTCGACTTGCGCGCACAAGCGCCGAGGAGACGCTGCTTCCTCCTCGTCGTCGACTTCTGAAATACTACGAGCGTCGCCGCGGCCATTCCGCACGAGCGATTAAAGATGTATTAAAGCGCGTTTGATTTGTGCAGGCTCTTGAATGGGACGGCAAGCGCGCTGTCGGATAAACGACGGAAGCTTCGCGATCACGACAAATCGCCTCGTTTTTAGGCCCTTCTTTCACTCTGATGTTGAGATGCTTTACGTTAAAATACATCGTCTCTGTTGGATATTTATTGACCTAGAGTGTCCAAACCGAAGCCAAATGTGAACAAATGCGCACCCTTGGCCCTCAGAACTTCTAGTGAATATCCCCCAGTTTTTCTAAGCAGTAGGTTACTTTTTTTCTTACATATTTCAACATCCTCTACCATCCAAATCTCGATAACAAACATTTGGGGTGTAGGACGGTCTTTGGCCCTGCTTTGTTTGGACGCCGTTGGTATATATTCACAAATAGCTACTTTCAACACAAGACAGAACGGAGTGAAAGGTGTTTTCCTGAACTAGAAGAACTAAAAGTCGAGTGCAGGTCCTTCAACTAAACTTTAGACCGCAAAAAACAAATCTAAAGAAGTTCTGAAGTCCATAAACTTCCATTAGACCGATGATCCCAGTGCTTAGATCCATCTCCCTGGTGAGTGTGACGTTGCCAATAGTGTTTGAAAAGACTAAACCGCAGATCATCAAAGACATGTCCAAGCATTCAAATTCAGCTCATTATTTTCTAGCAGATTATAGTCTCCACACCAGGTTCTCTTCAACGTCAGGCCCTCCAAGAAATTTAATCTGGCCCACGACCCATCTTCCAAATATTAAAACTAATCAAAAAATCTTGTTTACCGGTTTATTTCTGGGTTAGCGCTAGTTTAGACCGGGTTGGGTCTTGGTTTAGTCCCGGTTTTACCCGGCTTTAGACCTGTTTAGATCCTGGGTCAGACCTGGTTGACAGTCTCGTCCTAGTTTAATTCTGGTTCAGTACTAGATGGGTATTATTTGTTATTTCTCACAAAAATCTAATCTAGCGGTAGTTATTTTATTGTATAACTCAATTTATCGAAATAGTTCATCGTTTTCTAGAAGATTTTAGTCACTACTAGAGATGTCGTGATTATTTAGGTCATATTATAACCGTAAGAACCCAAAAAAAGAAAATCCCGGCAATTTGAGATGCAAAATTAAGTCTTTCTAGTTCAATATAGTCCAAAAAATGGACCTAAATGTTAAGAATTGTATTTTATCTGGCTGTTTTTTTTCTTCTCAGAAAGTTAAATGTCAGAAAGCAGGTCACAAACACGAGAAAGTCACACGTCAGACCACGGGAATGAAAGAAAATGAAAAATGTCACCGTTGTTCTGTGGCAGCCTCAATAATCGTGAAGAATCGTTAAACCGTGGCGTTTTTTCTCAAGATAACCGCAACACTACAATTTTATATCATGACATCCCTAGCCATTACACGTATGATTTGATCTCTTGGTTTAATTATTATTATTATTTTATGATTTGATCTTTTGTTTTTATATTATTATTATTTTTATGATTTGATCTTTTGTTTTTATTATCATTATTATTAGTTTTTATAATTTAATCTTTTGTTTTTATATTATTATTATTATTATTATTATTATTATTATTTGATATTTTGTATTTATTATTATCATTTATTTTTTTATGATTTGATCTTTTGCTTTTATTATTATTATTATTATTTTATGATTTGATCTTTTGTTTTTATATTATTATTTTTATGATTTGATCTTTTGTATTTATTTTATTTTTTCAATGATTTGATCTTTTGTTTTTATTATTATTTTATGATTTGATCTTTTGTTTTTATCTCATACTTAGAAGCAGTATTTTATTTTACTTACTTAATTAAGAGTGACAAATTGTAAACTAAAAAGTCACAATTCATAAAAGGTTGCAGCTGATTTACAGATCTCTGGGTCGATTAAAAACACTTTCTCCTTTGGTCCTGGTTTGATCCCGCTTTAGTCCTGATATCGACTCCGGTTGTAGTCCCGGTCCAGTCACACGTTCAACCATAAATAAATCCCAGAGTAGATTTGATGAAGTTTAAACCGAAAACGCATCAATCGCCACCGACGAGTTCCTCTTTCTCAGCGCCATCAGTCCTTAAATCGCTCCTTTTTTTCTCTCTCTCCACAAAGCCTGATCTTTAAATCGTTTTGGTTACATCTGACACGCCGAGGCCCAGATCACCGCTTTCGACGCACGGGGTCCGACGCATAATATCCTTTTTTCCCTTTCCACATAAAGAAGTGTTGGAGAAGTGGCGGAGTCGGCAGTTTTCAAAATGTCACCGCCTCTTTGGTCTTCCGCGGAGGAGACTCAGCACAAGCTCCCCAAATGCCATCCCGTTTTTTCCGCCGTCTCCTCAGCCCGATAGTCTTTGTACGCGTCTGCAAATGTCAACGAGTGAAACGCAAGAAGACCGAGGCCCAAACTTTGCTAAAATGCGGTGACGTGTTGTGAGGCGTGGTGGGCGAGGGCGGGGGGCAACGCGCTGGGTTAAGTGGGTGATGGAGGTAGTCCACGGAGCCATGGAATAAAATAATCGATATTTAAGGATTACGCAACAGACGAGTCATGAAATCATCACAGTTTAAAGGACAAATATTGTGCATTATTTGTGTTGTTATTAGCCTTTAAAAATGCTCTTTAGCACCTTTAGCACTTAAAAAAAATTGTATATAACAAACAAAATGGCATCTATATCACTTGCCTCTCACTTCCGGGTGTCAGCGCGCAGATGTACTGATCGTGATTAGACGGAGGAAATGCACAAGACTCTGGAGATGATTTATGGAGTTAAAAACAACGCAGAAGATTCACAGATGGAGAAAACGTCATTCATCCACAAGAGCGGAGTGTTTTTGACGCTCGGAGGAGAGAGGACTTCATCAAACTAGCGTGAATGAAGCTAAATGCTACACCAGGTGTGTTTTTGATGAGGGGAACAATGTTAGAACACGGTTAAAAGCTCAATTGGCATAATACGTGTCCGTGAATCGCCGGAGGATACGTCTGCGTTTACTCAGGAAGGTGTTTGTGTCCCAATGCTAAAGCTATCCTGATTTAAAACTTCAATAAGAAGTGAAATAATTGATAAAAATACAATAAAGAACCAGTCGATTGTTTTTACACACAATATACGTCAGACTGTGGTGCTAATTTAAATGTAATAATTCAATGTTTTTAGTTTTAGCATTAGCATTGAGACGCAAACACACATCGGAAGTTAGACATTAACACGCCGTCTGTGATTATCCACCCATGTTGACTCGTCTGTTGTGTCATCTTTAAATGATGATTATGTATACATTTAGCATGGCTTTGGACAAAACCCCGTAAGGATGGAACTATAAGGCGGAAGGGGATTGGCAAACGAGCGAGTCAAACAGAAGATGCGCCGCGGGGCTGTGCACAGAGACTGTTCGGTTCACCTAAACCACACACGAAGCTCAAACACCTAGTTAAAGTCCATGTGACACAGTAAACTACACTTTTCACTAAAACAAAGGGAATACAACTGTAGATTTAAGATTTCACCAAACATTTTGCCTGTTTTTCTCCAATTTGGCAATTTTAGCGACGTTCATAATGTCACTTCCTGGTTTGACACGTCCAGGAAATATGACATACGTAGAGGTTATTCCACAACTGTCACTAAGCAACCAGATTGTAAACAAGAGCCAAAATCCATTTTAATAACACAATATGACTAGACAGTTAATTACACCCGACAACAGGTTTATTTTGTTAAATGACTGTCATAAAAAGGCGTAAATTGAGTGCATTTTTTGGTGTGTCGCTTTTTGATGACATCACAGAGGTGGATGTATTCTGTCGTATTCTATTTACCTCAGGGACAATCTCACCAAACTAAGTCATACTAAGAAAAACATGAGGACCTGGTACGGGCTTAAAGGGGAGTACAACTTAAATTAAGGCATAAAGCACACATTACGTATATGAGGTGATCTTTCGTCGGGATTTGAGTTAGCACTCCGTCTACTGGAGGCAGAGGGAATTAGAACGATAAACAAAAGCTGTAATAAATGTGGCAGAAATGCTCCGAACGAGTCTGTGATGATTTATGGACTTAAAGACATTTCAGAAGATTTATACTTTTGCATTTTATAGGGAACATCATCATCATCAACTCCAGGTAAGTTTTTGATGAAGGAACAATGTGCATTATGTAACTTTTCTGGTAGAGGGTCCTTCACCTGCTTGTCTCCATGGAGATGTTATTACTTTGCCTGGAATGTCACACAGATAAGTAAGTTATCCATAGTGAAATGTGTTTAATAAAGCTGCTCGTCCCAATGAAGATAGAAAACAACAATAACACGGCGGAGACGAGAAGCCAATCCCCTTATTGAAGTGTATGAAATGTCATTCATCTGGTCTCCACGGCAACAAAATGTAATTGAGATCGTCGTCCTTAACCAGAAAAACACAACATCAGGAACGTCAAAGTGTGTCAGCGTTGAGCTCGGACGCCGGTTTTACGGGCTGATTATCGTGTAAAATAAAAACAGCAGAAGGTTTACGCGCTCGAGGCTTTGGCCGTTTTTCAAAATAAAACACAAAAACAAAACATACAAACATCAACTACACATTTAAACAAGTATAAAAACTAGTCCCAACTAGTCCAGAGTGCGTCAAATTTGTCCGGCATTGGCCATTTCTATTTTGAGGGCTAATGCTAACGGCTATAGCTGAAAAACAACAACAAAAACAAATGGATTTATTGTCTTTGGAGTTGTAAAATCTTCCCAGCCAGAGCCTCAAACGCCGCTTCTGCTAATCTACGCGTCTGCGCTTTCAGACCGTGCGCGCCGTCGCCCCTCGTCGTCCCTCGCGCCCGCCGTCCCTCGCGCTCGTCTCTTGTGGGAGCGCTCGCGGCCTAAAATAAACTTTCCGCGAGGTTGTAAACGCTCGGAGTGACGGGCGCCCCTCCGCACCATCTGCCCCGCTCACGCTCTCGGCCCACAGTCAGGCAGCGTGTGAAAGGACGGCCATTCAGAGTCAAGAGCGTGGCATCTCTCTTTTACTCCACTACACGGTTGCCATGGCGCCGAGATCTCAAAAGTCCGTTTCGACGTCGAAGGGTCCGAAACCGGCTCGTCCCGTGGAGAGGTTTGCGGGTTTTTTTCCTGGATTGTTCCAAAGCACGGCGTCAAACGTGACAACTTAGACAAGCAGGTGACGCCAGGTCTGTGGCGAGGCGAGCTTGCTGACAGTAAGTAAGCATGTATCTGTAATCTTTTACAGAGAATGGTAGTGCTCAGTCACATTTACTTGAGTCACTTTTAGAACAGATTGTACTTTTCAGAGTAGTTTAAGTAAGCACAAAACACTACTGTACTTCTACTTGAGTAATATTTAGTTTGAAGTAGCAGTACTTAAGGGTTATACTTCTCAAACTGTGAGTAAATCTACACGCGACACACACATTTTAGTCATTTTCATAATTTTTTCCAAAAACAAACAAACAAACACACACAAAAAATGAAGAAAAAAAGTAAAGAAAATATAATAATAATAATAATAATAATAATAATAATAATAATAATAATAATACTACATTAAATTAAATTAAATTAATAAATACAGTAAAATGAAATTCAAAAAATAATGAAATGAAATGAAATATATGAATATATTAAAAAGATGTTTAGGGTACATAAAGTCCCATTCAGTCCAGTTTCTGTGTCGGTCCAGTCCTTTATCGCGGGGCAGATTTTGCATTTTACGTCTGTTTCTCCAAATACTTGCTCACTCTTTCCTTGAGCAATCATTTTACTTCTACTTGAGTAATACGCTTTTATTTGAATGCCGGAGTATTCCAGACAAACTTGTGATAATATCGTGATACTTTAACGGGGGAAAAACCCGTGAAATCTAAATCCTCTTTTCTCACACTAAACTTCCCGTCCTTTTTCCAGCATCCCTTTATCTCCTCTCGTACATATAGACGAACTTTCCTCCGGTCCTCCGCCGCCTCTGACAATCACGAGGGTCTAATACTTGCGCCTAAGTGGACCAAGGTTGAGGACACCGGCGCTCGGGCGCGATTGGCCGTCGCGCGCCGCGTCCCGGTCGGCGTTTAACCAGTCGTATCGCCGCGCCGACGCTACAGTGAATGTGCTGACGGTTTGGCTCGCCTCATTTAACTTGCGCTGGGTTTTAATGTTAATGGAGGGAAAGATGATGAGGCGGCAGTTCTGAGGCCTGTCGTGTGCTCGGCTCCGCCCTCCACTCCACTCCCCCCCCCCCCGTGACCTCTTTTGGGGGGCGTTCGCGGCCGTCCGTCGGTTTCTGTCGCACTTGCCACGTCGTATATTTGAACCCGGCGTCAGTTTCCGCACATTCTTGAAATGGCGTTGTTCGAGAACTGAGGCAGATTCTCCGTTAAAGTCTTGGAACATCATCTTTTATTTTGTATTTCGTATTATTTATTAGAACAAAAACAGACCCCAAACTCTGGAATAAGGATGTCAAGGTGTAAAATGTTAGTGTTAGTGTGAAAAAAACATCACCATTGAACGATTATTCATGATTATTGGGACTTTCTGAAAGACACAATAAAGTGAAATAACATTATTAATGTTATTTACATTTAGGGCTATTTTTTTAGGTTCTTACAATTATATTGTGAATAACCACAATTATCGATTAACCTAATAATAATAATCATAATAATCATAAGTATAATAATAATTTTAAACACTTTTACTCTCTGCGTTTTATTATTTTAATGGTTTTATAATTTGTATTTTTGATGATACAGTTGGTCTCATTTGATTTGACTAGTTTTATTGCTTAAAAGTAGTTTCTTTACTGAAAACAGAGCAATATTTTAGATTTTTTTGGGGTGTTTTTTGGTTAGTTTTTGTTTGGTCTTTGTATTTTGCAGCATTTTGGAAACTTTCCCCTCATCCTCTTCACCCCCTCCTCACCCTCTTCACCCCCTCCTCACCCTCTTCACCCCCTCCTCACCCTCTTCACCCCCTCCTCACCCTCTTCACCCTCCTCCTCACCCTCTTCACCCCCTCCTCACCCTCTTCACCCCCCTCCTCATCCTCTTCACCCTCCTCCTCACCCTCTTCACCCCCTCCTCACCCTTTCACCCCTCCTCACCCTCTTCACCCTCCTCTCCTTGACCTCTTCACTTTCCTCACTGTCCTCACCCTCCCTCCTCAGCCTACTCCCCTCACCCTCTCCGCACTCTCCTCTTCTCCCCCTCCCCTCCTCCTCACCCCCCTCTCCTCACATCTCCTCTTCCCTCCTCATCCTCCCCTCCTCACTCTCCTCTTCCTCACCCTCCTCTCCCTCCTCTCTTTCTTAACGACTGCAGCGCTGCTTTTTGAACTTATTGATTTCCGAGCGCGTGACATCATTATCTCGAGTGCAAAAGGGGCTAAAATGGGGTCGAGTTCCTCTGGGGGGGGCGTGTTTTCCCCTCGACGACCTCTGACCCCCTTCGTTGTAACGTAATCGCGCAGCGTTTAAGGGATCATCTGCGGTGCGATACGGAGTCGACACGCGGCGGAATCGATCGTGCAAAAGTGAGAGATGAGACCAGAGCAAACACACTGCAACGCAACCATGAATGCAATCAAATAAATACAAATAAATACAAATAAATAAAAATAAATACAAAGAAACAACAAAAATAATATACAATAAAATACAATAAAACAAATAACATAAAATAAATAACATAAATAACATAAATACCATAAACAAAATAAATATCATACATAAATACAATAAAATAAATAACATAAATAAAATAAATAACATAAATAAAATATAATAAAATACAATAGTATAAAATAAATAAATAAAATAGTATAAAAGAAAAATAAAATACAATAAATAACATTAATTCAATAAATAAAGTCTTTCTATGATTGATTTACTGTAAGGAACCGATTAATTCGATCGATTCATTAAATTTTGACATTAAATTAAAAAACATAATACAAAGGGGATTTCAGATATCTTATTCAATATTTAAATGACACTTGAACTGTTTTTTTGGTTAATTTTATTGACTGTTTTATTGGTGTTCTATTTGGATATCCTGTGTGTTTGTTTGTGTGTTTGTTTGTTCTTTGTTGTGTTTTGAACATTGGGTTTTCCCGATATAAATAAATGAAATGAACAAAATGAATGAACCAGGCTTAGAATCAGATACACCAATGGTTCAGTGCGATCCGTCTCAAGTACACGTAAGATTGTAAAGTTTGCTGTAGCTTCAAGTTGTGATCCTTATGTATTATCAGCCTTTAAAATGAAACTGTCCATAAATCTACAGTTGCAAGTGGATTAAATGCAACAAGAATAAAGATTGAATACAGTTTAGTGTCATAAGTGAATTAATAATGTATTTTGTTGTGAAGGAAGAACTAATAATGAGACAAACGCATCGGTTTCTTTTGGTGCTTTTAAGCCGCTTTACCGTTTCATCAATGACTACTTCAGTGCCACAGATGCCCTGGGGCAGACTGACTGGCACATACAAAGACACAACAACAACAACAACAACAATCAGGCCTGTCACGATATTTACTTTATCGACTCATCGTTCCATGTGACAGAAAGAACAATTTATATTCACTGTGTGGTTTTCTTTTCCACTTTGGACGATTATTTTTCTGTACTTTGATTAGATTCAAGCTGTTAAGAGTTAAAAACTTCACTTTTATGATGATTTTATGATGATTTTATGGTTATTTTTCTTCACTTTGATTAGATTCAAGCTGTTAAGAGTTAAATACATCCCTTTAATGATGATTTTATGATGATTTTATGGTTATTTTTCTGTACTCTGATCAAATTCGAGCTGCTAAGAGTTAAATACGTCCCTTTTATGATGATTTTATGATGATTTTTCTAACTAACTACAAAAGAGTTTCATTTGACTGTTTATTTATTGCAGCAAATACTTGCTTTAACTACATTGCACATTCAGAGTCATTTCCGGGAGGTTATTGTAGTTTCTTATTGTCGTATCATCATCGTATTCTCTGTCGCAAAATATACCAAAACGTGCACAAAACAAACGGTCAGAAGTGGAATCGAAGCGTGGACCTTCACAGCGTTCGACTTCCTCCGGCGTTAATCACAAACACTGCATCGTCTCCGTACGGAGTCATTAAACCTAACAAACTCCCGGACATCCCCCTCCGCAGCGCCGTCCGTAAAGCCCCCGCCGCCGTAACGGGATCAATACCCGCCTGTCGATTGTCGTGGGCGGCGGCGGCAGAGGTCGGGAGCGCCCTTTATAACCTCACGTCCGCTCCTGGATTCAAAACTTAAAAATTCAGGGCACAGGTTGCGCTTGAGACTGCCAGGAGCGTTGCCAGGAGCGTTGCCAGGCGCTTTGCCAATATCCAAGGCAAACAAAGGCTTAGGCTTTGGTCTGGGTCAATATGGGTTCAAAACACACACAATGAGGAAGTGCGCGGCAGGGCGAGGGGAACGGAAACACCGGAGAGCCGCAGGTCGACAGGACTGACGGGGAAACAGCGCCCTCTACTGTACGTCACGGAAGTGCTCTGAAGAGTTGGACTTTAACCCTTAACGTTCTGTTACGGCGTGACAGCGGTTCAAATGCTGCAGCGTGGCCGTTCCGTGGTGGTCAAAACGTTCAGACAGAAACTGAAAAAAGTCCATTTTGAATAATAAAAAATAACAAAAATAATGACAGAACGTGTTTGTCTGCGATATAAAACAATTTGTTGAATGATTGTGTCAAAAATACAGCCTTTTTTTTTAGCCTAGTTGCTCTTCTGTTCTGTTTTTTCCCCTTTAATCTACTTTTAATGGTCAATTTGACTCATTTTAGCCAAAATATCGGTGTGAAATATCGGCCGTTTTATTCGATATTGGACAATACCTAAACTAGAACCGATATATATCACCCGAGCTTGCACAAAAGCCCATGGAAAAGGCTGAAACGTGGGACGGGAGGTGGCTACATTTGGCAAAAAAGCCGACTCCGAACGGGCGACCGCCTGGGAACGGCCGACCGCCTGGGAACGGGCGACCGCCTGGGAACGGGCGACCGCCTGGGAACGGTCGACCGCCTGGGAACGGGCGACCGCCTGGGAACGGGCGACCGGCTGGGAACAGTCGCTCCGCTTCGACCGAGCGGTGAAGAACGTTCTGCGCTCGTTCTGTTCGCTTGTTCGTTCTATGCCTTCAAAAAAACAAGAGAAACACAACAGCCACATTCTGACCCGCTCCCAGGCGAAAACCCTCCGAGAGAATCAACGTTTCCATTGACAGCAAAAAAAAAACACGGCGTAAATAAATAACCCTGCAACATAAGGAGAAAACAGCGCTGAATCCAGATGAAAGCAATCTCGTTTTAGCGACAAAAAGACGAGTGTTTTTGTCTCCGAACCTTCCACTGAAAACAACAAATTGTGAACGGGAAAAACACAGGAATTTAACTCGGAAAAAGCCGCTCCAACACAAACAAACCAACCAATTATTTGTCCAAACCATTTACGACAACAATATCCAGATGATTGTGAGAAGAAACATCACCATTTAAAGAGCCTTTCTGCACGTAATAAAGTAAAACCAGCGTTGCACCAGTAAAAGCTTCTGTTCAGGTGGAAATGAATCTAATTGTGGAGCGTTTTATGAAGTAAGTGCGGCGTTAGCATGTTTTATTTCTTTATTTATTCATCTAATAACCTTTATTTAAGATGGAGACCTCTTTGTCGAGGGCGGGCTTTACCGCGAGTGCTTTTAAACTGGTCGCCGTGACTGTTTTAGGCTGTTCAGAATGCATTAGCGGAGCGAGCGACGCTGCAAAGAGCTGCAAAGAGGTCGGAATGAACTCGGTTTTTCATGTTTCAAAACAGAAATATAATCAAGTGCGGCGCTTTTAATCGCTATGATTGACACCGTGACCCCAAAACGACAGCGAAATCCTCCATTTTCTTTCCATGGGTTTGTCTAATAGCACACGCCTCCTCCAGTCTGGGACCGGCTTTAGCAAATCGATGAGTTGTGAATGATGAAGGAAAGTGGACGACATGGACAAAGCCAGAAAAAATAGTTTACTCCCTTTTTTAAGTATAAATTGAATTGAAATGGATTATTCTTGCTTTTTTTCAGTCTAAAATGGTCCCAAATCTCTTACTAACAATTTTATTTACTTTTGTAGGGCTGAAATGAGCAATTATTGTGGCAGTCGACAAGTCAAAATAGAGAATAGTTATGAATAAAAGTGTAATATTGTTGAACATTTTAAATTGTGGACGTATTTGACAAAATTAGACTTTTATTTTGATTTAAATGTGCCGTTATTTTGTTTGTATTTATGTTCAGTAGATGTCCATTTGTATAATTATTTTTGATAGATTTTTTTGTGTGTGTTCTATGTTTATTTGTTTATAAAAAAAAAATAAAAAATTAAAAAAGCAGAAATAAAAAATAAAAAATAGTTTTTTCCTTGATTGAAATTTGTCTTTAATAATCCAGACAACTATTATGATTATAAAAATACAAACATTATTCTCTTTTACTGTCGATTAATCATGATTTTGTGCCATGAATATTCCCGATTCTCGATGAACCGACTTTGCAAAGGAAAAGTCGCCGCTCGAATGTCAGTTTCCTAATTAGCTCGCCGCGCGCGTAGAACCGTTTTGTTTTTTGCTGTTTTCCCTCCCGAGTCGCATCACGAGTGGAATGGCGTGTTTGCAGAAAGGAAACATCTCGTCCTCCGCGCGGCGCGTCGCTGTAAATTGTCCCCGCGGCGCTTCCTAATGTGTTTTTGTGTTCCCCGCTGGCGCGCGCCGCCTCACACTCGCGCTCTAAGTGCCGCTCGGACCAAATCATCATGTTTCCCTCTCCTCCTCCGCTTTCTGCCTCCGCGCCGCTGTAATCCAATCCCAGAGCCGCGTCCCGGGTCAAAGGTCGGGGCGGTATCAAAAGAGAAGGCCGGGCGTTGATTGTTTCACCTCTTCGTTCCTGCAAAAACTTGTTCCGGGTTTTCTTTTTTTCTGAACGAAACGAAAGTCTGACTTGACGGACGGCGTGAGGATCTTCTCTGCTCCCTAATGAACTGGTTTGTTTTGATCCAGATGGAGGGATGAAGG
The DNA here is from genome assembly GCA_015082035.1 of Chaenogobius annularis. Classification (NCBI taxonomy): domain Eukaryota; kingdom Metazoa; phylum Chordata; class Actinopteri; order Gobiiformes; family Gobiidae; genus Chaenogobius; species Chaenogobius annularis. The sequence goes on along the minus strand of BJKM01000597.1, from coordinate 268,630 downwards.
GGGAGACCGGGGGGAGACGGGGGGGAGAGGGAGGAGGCAAGAGAGGGAAGAAAGAAAGAAAGAGGTGTTTGAGAGAGTGAAAAGAATGAAAGAGGAGAGAGAAGGGGAAAGAGAGGATGGAGGAAGCAGGAGAGAATGGGAGAGAATAGAGAAACGGGAGACAGAGCGAGAGAGAAGAGAGAGATGATCGAGATGAGGAGAGGGAGGGAAAGAGACGAAAGAGAGAAGGAGAGAGAGAGACAGAAAAGGAGAGGAGAGATGAGAGGAGAGGGAGGAGAAAGAGAGAGTAAGACGAGAGCATGAGAGGAAAGGATAAGAGAGAGAGGAAAGAAAGAAAGAGGTGAGATGGAAGTGTTTGAGAGAGGAACGAGAGATGACAGATGAACGAGTGAGAGAGGAGGGAGAAAAGAGAAGAGAGAGATGGAGGAAGGAAGAGAAGAGAGAAATGAGAGACAGAGAGAGAAAAGAGAGGGACGAAAGTGATGAGGGGAGGGAGGGAGAGAGACAAGAGAGAAGGAGAAGAGAGAGAAAAGGGGAGATGAAGGAGGGGAGATGGATGGAGAAAGAGAGAGAGCGAGAGAGAAAAGAAAGGCGAATTGTGGGAGATGGAGACAAGAGAAAGAAGAGAGATGAAAGATGAAGCAGGAGGAGAGAGAGAAATGAGCAGAGTAGATGTAGAGGAGTGGAGAGAGAGAGAGAGAGAGAGAGGAGAGAGGAAGAGGAGGGCGAGGTAGACTTCACTCTGATCAAAGTCCGAGTCCAAAGGGCGATCAATAAAGCATGAGGCGAAGAGAGAAGGAAAAGCAGAAGAAAGGAAGAGATGGAGTGAACGCCGACGGAAAGAGAGGATTTCACCGCAGAATCAGGAGAACAAAGACGTTTACATTTACTCCTGATGAAGTCGCGAGCAGAGGAAGAGGAAGAGGAACTATGGCTCGGTTCATGGTCTCAAAGCACGTTTTCTTTTTTCTTTTTTAACCCCGCCTCGACGCAGAACACCGCGCAAGGTCGGAACGCCGTCATCAAGGAAAATAAAGCGTTCAATTTCAATGTAGAAGAGCTGCTTCGCCCCCCCCTCCCCCCGCGGGTCAGCGAACGCGCAGAACAACTCCAGCGCCACCTGCTGTATTTTAACGTGTCCGTTTGCGAGGTGGCGTCACCTCGGAAGCGTCTGTGAGGAGTTCGTTGTGCTTGAAATACACACGTTTGACCAGGAAACATTTTCGGAGCGTTTTCAGCCACACCAGACCACGCCCCCCCATGACACGTTGCCAACGGTATCCACGGCCATTTTCAAGTATTATTCTTTTTTTACCAAGAAAGCAAAATAAAAAACACGCTCTCATATTATCATTCCAAGCATTTTATCAGGCAGTTAATCATCAATAATTCATATCTCGCATTGATAAACTATGTATTTCACTAATTGATCAATTGCTGGATTCATTTATTGGAGTTTGTATTTTGTAATTGTATTTGTTATAGTTGTTAAATACGTGCTCGTGTGTAATGCTGCTAATGTGCTGTATTATTTGGGGTTGTGTTGTGTAAAATATTGATATACTGCTAAATTAATTGTGGTGTTTTTTATTTGTCGTTTAATGAGAGTTGTTGTTACACTGTAGTAATACGCTTGACAGTCCCACCACGGCTTCAGCAGGTGGCGCCGACGTTCAACCGCCGAGACGTGATCGTCGGTCAGTTGAACGGAGTTTACGCGTAATGAAGCCGATCCCGACAAATAATGACACGGTTCAAGGTTTGGATATTTCTGTCATAACAATGATGTTTCTACATCCTCCCATCCTACCATCCTTCCACCCTACCATCCTTCCACCCTACCATCTTTGCACCCTACCATCCTTCCACCCTACCATCCTTCCACCTACATCCTCCACCTACCATCTTTGCACCCTACCATCCTTCCCCCTACCATCCTCCCATCCTACCATCCTTCCACCCTACCATCCTCACATCCTTCACCCTACCATCCTTCCACCCTTCCATCCTCCATCCTTCACCCTACCATCCTTCCACCCTACCATCCCTCCATCCTACCATCCTCCACCCTACATCTTTGCACCCTACCATCCTTCCACCCTACCAACCTTCCACCCTACCATCCTCCACCTCATCTTTGCCCCTACCATCCTTCCACCTACCATCCTCTTTGCACCTCATCCTTCCACCATCTTCACCTACATCCTTCCACCTACATCCTTCACTACATCTTTGCACCCTACCATCCTTCCACCCTACCATCCTTACCATCCTTCCTACCTAATCCTTCCACCTACCATCCTTCGTTCCTTCCACCCTACCATCCTTCCTCTCCTTCCATCCTCCATCCTTTCCACCCTACCATCCTTCCACCTACCATCCTTCACACGCTTCCATCCTCCATCCTTCCACCCTTCATCCTCCCACCCTACCATCCTTCCACCCTACCATCCTTCCACCCTTCCATCCTCCATCCTTCCACCCTTCCATCCTCCAGCCTTCACCCTACCATCCTTCCACCCTACCATCCTCCCATCCTTCCATCTTCCACTCTTCCATCCATTCACCTCCCCATCTATCTTTCGACCCTTCCATCCCCACCTTCCATCCTCCCATCCTTCCACCATGTATTTCTCCACCCTTCCTCCCTAACATCCTCCCATCCTTCCATCTTCCACTCTTCCATCCTCCCAGTCTTCTATCCTTCCATCCTCCCACTCTTCCATCCTCCCATCCTTCCACCCTTCCATCTTTAACGTTCTTAGAGGAGCATCAGAGCAGAACGTTCCATCACAGTTTGTCATGATTTCGAGTGAGTGTTCTATGAAAACGCCCCGTGGTTCAGAGGTTCCATGACGTTTCTTCTCTTGAACTGGATCTCAGCTTCAATCCACATCTTTACCATCGAGAGATAGATACGGCGGTCTTTCCAGCGCTTCCATTTTCCCTTTAATCACAGATCTCTCCATTCATCCTCATCCCCAGGTGTGTAGTCCTCTTTGCCCTTCACCTCCTCCTCCTCCTCTTCTTCCTCTCCGCGGCGTTTCCATCAGCTCCTCTGCTCTGACGTTGACATCTCGGTCTCGGTGTTAAACATCATTTCCTCGTCCGCGGGGGGTCCTTTTGTCCGCCGCTAACCCAGTTTCCCCCCCCCACCCACACCCCACCCCCACGGTCGCCCCCCTACGTGCCCGTCCGTAATAGAATCATCTCGCGCCGTTTGTTTCACCGCGGAGGCCCGCTGTACCGTCACTCCCGAGCCCCCGTTCACCGGCCGTCCACATGAGGTCTCCCGGTTCAGTTTCACCCCTCCGTGTGGATTTAAAAAGCAGGTCAGATTTAAGGTTGCACCATGAATCGGCAAATGAATATTCAATCACCGTCACGACAAAAACTAAAGATGTCGTATTCGTCATTGTCTTGGATTCGATCTTAGATTCTGACGCTTTTTGACAGTTCGACTTCACGTACGTCAAGGCAGAAAAGTGTGTATTTGCTTAAACATATATTAAAATGATTGAGTCAAAATGTACATTCAGCTCCAAATATTATCGATATTATACAAAATGCTGTGTCATCAAGATGCTCAAAGTTCCAGATTAGAGACAAAGTGATTTACGCCATAATGTACTTCGTCTCATGGCAGGTGAAGTCTCATGGCAGGGTTGAAGTCTTGTGGCAGGTGCAGTCTTGTGGCAGGTGCGTCTTGTGGCAGGTGCAGTCTTGTGTGCAGGTGCAGTCTGGCAGGTGTGGCAGGTGCAGTCTCATGCAGGTGCAGTCTCGTGGCGGTGCAGTCTCGTGGCAGTGCAGTCTCGTGGCAGGTGCAGTCTCATGGCAGGTGCAGTCTCGTGGCAGGTGCAGTTCGTGGCAGGTGCAGTCTCGTGAGTCACAAAGACATTCATCCGCCTGTAGCCCCCTTGTGCCCGCCCCCTGCACTCCGCCCCTTGCGCTCCCGCCCCCTGCGCTCCCGCCCCTGCGCTCCCGCCCTGCCGCTCCACACCCTGCGCTCCCACACCCTGCGCTCCCACACCCTGCGCTCCCACACCCTGCTCTCCACACCCTGCCCTCCACCCTCCTGCACCCCGCCCCCTGCGCTCCACCCTCCAGCGCTCCCGCCCCCTCTCGCTCCAGCCCTCCTGCGCTCCGCATGCCCTCGCGCCCCCTGCGCTCCCGCCCCCTGCGCTCCACCCTCCTGCGCCCCGCCCCCTGCGCTCCCATTGCAGCCTTTCCCAGCATGCACCGCTGCTCTGAGGTACTCGGCATCGCTTACAAGAAAAACAAATCTTCGCCGGCGTGACGACCGCTAGAACAATAATACCCGGGATTAAAGTCGGTTTCTTTCGCTCTTATCTGGGATTTAAAGCCAAGAAGAAAAAAAGAGAGCGAAAGGAGAGGCGAGCGAGGGCAAAATAAACACTATTTTTATCAAAGCAAATTCCCCCAAACTGAACAGAGCAAGAATTAAAATCCCATATTAAGCATTTTTCTAAACTAATTCTTTGTTTATCCAGGCTGTAAGACATAAAGTAGCACTAAACCGACTTTTTTTTAACGTTACTTCAGTTTTTATAGCGTTTTAGTCTCATTCTCTTCTGTTCTCATCGTCATTTCTGAACATTGTGATGCAAATGTTGTTAATTTGAGCCTAAAACTGGTGTTGTGTTCAAACATCCACACTATTCTCGACACAAAGCAGTATTTAGGTTTAATTTATTGTGGTTTCTGAATGTCCAGGAGGAGAAACGGTAAATAAACTGTTTGGGTGTGTCAAGTTGCTAACGTAGCCGCTAACGTAGCCGCTAACCTTAGCTTATTTGAGCTGTTGAAAGAGTCACAGTTTCCCTCCTGTCCGTCTGTTTTGATGTTTAACTCAAATCACGGTTGAGATTCAGTCACTAGTTCAGACTTTGGAGGAAGAAACGAGACTATTTCTGCGTGTTAAACGCCGAAGATTAAAAGTCCGTCTTGTTTACGTTCATGAAATCAAATCGGAAAGACATTTTTATTTACTTTTTGGGGCAGAAAAGTAACAATATCAGTATGGGTATCAATCTTTATTACAGAAACACATTGTAGGATATTACGACTGTCCAAAGATTTTGCATTTGTTTTTACAATAATCTTTTAGATAATAAATAGCGTTTGAAAAAGGGCTGCACAATTTGGGGAAAACATTTGATTGCTGTTGGATTAGGATTCTGTTCAAAGTTCACGTTCTAAACATTCAGGAGGGTTGACAAAAACACAATTGAACGCACAATAACACGGGACATTTTGCCGTTTGTGGTGGAAAGTTTACGGCACTTAAAAAAAACAAAACTGCAGCGTTTGCGATTAGCGTCCGTTCAAATGTCGGTTGTGTCGTGCGGGCGTATGGTCGGAAAAGGTTTGGTAAACGCGCGGGGCCGTCTGCGTCCCCCCCCTCTTCTCCGCGGGCAGTGCACTACGTCCTGGAAACGGTGACAGTGTGTGGCTTTAAAACTCAAGCGCAGAAAAGGGAGCCGGCGCGGTTAGCGAGCGGTTAGCGCCCGAGGGCAGCGCTGCAGATAACGGTTTCATTTAGAGCGCGCGTGATGAGGCGCGAGAAGCAAAGCCCCCCCACTGGATATGAAAAAAACCGCACTGAGCGCGCTCCGCTCTCGTCTCATGGTAACGGCTCTGACGTTACAGCGGAATCTCACCGTCGACCGCTAAACGTGACGTGCTAGGCGTTTGTTTTTCAACCGTTTTGAAACCCAGAAATGCGCCTCATTGTTTGGTTTAACGCAACGTTTAAGAGGTTTTTTTTTTACCATTTTCTAATTTTGACTTTATTTGGTTGTTGTACATATAAATGACAGGAAGTGACATCACACAGTCAGAGTTTATGCATAATTTACACAAACGAAACAACTTTTTTTTTACTCTAAACATGAATTCAACAAAATAAAGTCGCTCTCATATATTTTTATTTGTCAAAGGAAAAAAAATTGTAACATTAGATGAGTTTTGGCCCAGTGTTTGCTGGGTAATTTCCTAGTGTGATGTCATCGATTACAAACAGGAAGTGAAATTATAAAACTAAAAATTTTTACAATTTTTAGCTAAATCGTCCATACAACAGGTATAAATACACTGAATAAAGTCAAAATTTAGAAAATCGTGTAAATATTAACGTTTCTTTTTTTTGTGTGCAAATATTCAGCTACTTTGTCACCAGCAGAGGGCGCAGAGACGAACCATTTAAAGGCACACATATTTTCAACTTTTGCTTCGCGCTTTTTGTCGCGTTAAAGATGATTTTCAATTGTAATAACCAACGCGAATGCTACAGAAAGTCTAAACGTAGATTATTTTCGAACATTGTGACGCGAGAGGAGGCGGCGGGAAACCTCCAAACGTATCGGGAAAGCCACAATAATAAAACGTCTCAAAGGAACCGGCACCTTTGAAAAGCCAATTACAGATCGCAGCCAACATTTCCTTTTAACAGCCCGTCTGAGCGCGAGCGGGTGATTTTTACGGGTGAGGCGCGTTTGACGTGGTAATGGTCCGAGTTTCATGGTCTGAGTTCCAGGGCGGTTTTTTTGAAGGTGAAATTACAACCTGTGTCACGGCAGCCGGAAAGCGTTTTTAAACACCGCAGAGAACGTGATGCGGGATGCGGTGACGCGGAGATGTTCTTGAGGCGTGGCCACTGTACGTAATAACGTGTGGAATCTTAACATTTTCAAACAAGATCAAGGATTAAATGATGTTTTCAAGAGGAAACACAACTGACGGTCGTTTGATCAATTCTGGTTGCCAAGTCTGCCTCTTTGTAGCCATTTTGGGCCGCTTTTTTTGTGTTCAATTTCCGGACGCTTTTTTTTGTGTTCAATTTTCGAGCTTGTTAGGTTTTTTTTTAGGCTTGTTCCTCATGTTTGCGGCTAAAAAAAGGTTTATTTCTAGCCTTTCCAACCACAAAAATGGATCCGAAATACACGCAGTTGACGGTTAATTCACATTTTTAAGATGTTATTGGCGTGAAAGTTAGTTGCTTATTTATTTCTTCTTGACCGTTCTTTGAAAATGTGGCATCCTGACGTTCTAGGTTAGAAAAAAAGTAGAGTCCATAGACGGTGGAATCCTAATCATGAACCTGATCCGAACCCAAATCCTCTCTTAAACATGATAAATACTTTGCCCAAACTAAACATTTGCTAATAAAAAAAGTGGAAAATAATAACAGTGCCCCAGCTTCAGCCCCGTGTGAGACTTCCCGGTGGCATTAGTCACATTTACATATTCCTCTTCAGACACGACACGTCCCCCCGCATTAACATACCTCGGTGCTTACCACTCTCGCGCCTCACTTTTTGCACCAGCCTTCACTTATTAGCCCGAGCGTCGCTGAATATCCAAACGGGCTTTACAAATCCACAGCGACAGAAGCGCGTATAAATATTCATGGGCTTTTAAAAGTGGGTAATCATTTTCGCTTTTATGCATAATGCCGCTTATTTATTTCAAACATTTGCATGCGTTTGGTGCAGAATCGTTCCCGGGTCGGCGGAGGTTTTTTTTTGGGGGGGGGGGGAGGGTTGGGGAGGGGTGGGGGGGGACGCGGAGCCAGCTGCAGAGAGGATGGAGTTTTTGTTTCCCAATGATGATGGCGACGGCGGTTTCGGGGGGCTATTTGCACGTCGTACTGCGGCGCGGCGGCACTGACGACGGGCCATCGCGCGCGCGGGGGGGGTTGGGGGGGGGGTAAACGGGAATCATCATCGTGGTGATGATTTAGAGCGTTTGCAATCAGCGGTGGCACGAGGCAAAAGACGCGCGCCCAAATGGCAGTAATAAGCAAGTTTTTAATGAGAAATGGGTTTCAAAAATAGATGTATCACGGTATTAAAGGGGCTTTCCATCGCCGCTCGTCTCTGTGGAGGTTATTGCGTTTGCGTGAAATGTTTTAAAGTATGTAACCTAATGGAAACGCGTTACGCTAATGGAATTTTCAATAGATTTAATAAAGCAGGACCAAAGACAAAGACAAATAGTTCATTAGAACGATTCAGGCTCAGTAACGACGTCATTAAAGTGCCTCTGACAGGTTTTTTACGATGTTCTAATTCTGACTTTATTTGTTGTGTTTGTACCTGTCGTACATATAAATGATAGTTTTACGACGATCGAGCAGGTATTTGTGGAAGAAAACGTTGAAAAATCTGTAGAAAAAGACAGGAAGTGACGTCACACCAGGGACATTTCTCATTCCTGTCAAAGTTCATGCAGAATTTACACAAAATAAACACCTTTTTTAACTCTTTAAACATGAATTCAACATAATAAAGTCACTCTCATTTATTCTTATTCGTCAAAAAAAAAGAAGGTGACATTAGATGAGGTTTGGCCCTTTGTTTGCTGGGTAATTTCCTACTGTGATGTCATCAATTACAAACAGGAAGTGAAATTATAAACCTAAAAAATTTGCTTTTCTGTGATAACATTTTGATAATTTTTAGCACAATTTTAAATATATAAATCGCAACTGCATTTTAGTTCAGCGAGTCGTGCAACCGGTCAGAGGCCCTTTAATGCCCGAACTTCTAACCCCGTCATTAAGCATGTCGCATCGTTTATTTTCACAATCATTCTTTTGACTAACCGACGCGTTGCTGCTGTGGATTCATGTTCTCCTGAAGTTTACAACGTGAAGGCGCTTTGAGGACATCTGGCTCCAGCACTCGCAGACAAAATGGGACTTTTACACAGTCATAAAAACCTCTTCTCTCGCCACATGAATCTGCTGGAATCTGTGTGAATCTGCTGGAATCTGTCGTGAATCTGTGTGAATTTTGTGAATCTGTGTGAATCTGTGTGAATTTGTGTGAATCTGTGTGAATCTGTGTGAATCTGTGATCTGATGGAATCTGCTGAATCTGAATCTGTGTGATCTCTGTGTGAATCTGTGTGATCTGTGGAATCTGGAATCTGTGTAAATCTGTGTGAATCTGTGTGAATCTGTGTGAATCTGTGTGAATCTGTGTGATCTGTGAATTTGTGTGAATCTGTGTGATCTGTGTGAATGTGTGAATCTGTGTAAATCTGTGTGAATCTGTGTATCCGTGTGAATCTGATCTGTGAATCTGAATCTGTGAATCTGTGTGTGTGAATCTGTGTGAATCTGCTGGAATCTGTGTGAATCTGTGTGAATCTGTGAATCTGTGTGAATCTGTGTGAATCTGTGTGAATCTGTGTAAATCTGTGTGAATCTGTGTGAATCTGTGTGTGAATCTTGAATCTGTGTGAATCTGTGTGAATCTGTGTGAATCTGTGTGAATCTGAATCTGTGAATCTGTGTAAATCTGTGTGAATCTGTGTGAATCTGTGTGAATCTGTGTGAATCTGAATCTGTGTGAATCTGTGTGAATCTGTGTGAATCTGTGTGTGAATCTGTGTAAATCTGTGTGAATCTGTTGTGAATCTGTGTAAATCTTTGTGTAAATCTGTGTGAATCTGAATCTGTGTGAATCTGTGTGAATCTTCTGGAATCTGTGTAAATCTGTGTGAATCTGTGTGAATCTGTGTGAATCTGTGTGTAAATCTGTGTAAATCTGTGAATCTGAATCTGTGTGAATCTGTGTGAATCTTCTGGAATCTGTGTAAATCTGTGTGAATCTGTGTGAATCTGTGAATCTGTGTGAATCTGCTGAATCTGTGTCAATCTGTGTAAATCTGTGTGAATCTGTGTGAATCTGTGTGAATCTGTGTGAATCTGTGTGAATCTGCTGGAATCTGTGTGAATCTGTGAATCTGTGTGAATCTGTGTGAATCTGCTGGAATCTGCGTAAATCTGTGAATCTGTGCTTTGTTTGTTGTCTTTCTGTGTGTTTTTTTTAATCACATAAAACACGGACAGGAAACATGATGGTGGAACGTTCTGTCCGAAGCACAGGTTCCATTTGGTCCAAAGTTTCAAATTGTAAACTATTTGTTCACTGTTGTAAGGTGGATCTATTGCTTCTCCACAGATCTGACCTGTAACCTGGTGGCGTCACATGCCATACGGTGGAACATTCCAGGCAAAGCACTAACATCTCCATGGAAACAAGCAGGTGGCGGACTCTTTACCAGCAAAGTTACAAAGTGCGTCTTTGCGCGCGTTCACATGGTTTGGTCCTGGTTTAGTTCTGGTTTAGTCCTGGTTTTAGTCCTGGTTTAGTCCTGGTTTGGACCTGGTTTAGTCCTGGTCTAGTCTTGGTTTAGTCCTGGTTTAGTCCTGGTCTAGTCCTGGTTTAGTCTTTGTTAAGACCTGGTTTAGTCCTGGTTTCAGTCCTGGTTTAGTCCTGGTTTCAGTCCTGGTTTAATACTGGTTTAGTCCTGGTTTAGTCCTGATTTAGTCCTGGTTTAGTCCTGGTTTAGTCCTGGTTCTAGTCCTGGTTTAGTCTTTGTTAAGACCTGGTTTAGTCCTGGTTCAGTCCTGGTTTAGTCCTGGTTCAGTCCTGGTTTAGTCCTGGTTCAGTCCTGGTTTAGTCCTGGTTCAGTCCTGGTTCAGTCCTGGTCTAGTCCCAGTTTTGATGTGGTTGTGACTCTTTAAATAATCGGTCGAAAAAGAGAAGCCTGTTTTTCCAACTGATTACATATTTTGACATTAAATGTACAAGATTTTTTATTGTAATTTAAATCTTTTTTGTCCCAGTACAAATATGTTGTAAAAGACGCTCTCGGGGTCAAAATGAGACCGCCGTGTGCTGCCTGCATCCAACTGTAAAGTGATTTAACATCCAAAAACCAGGACATGTGATGTTAGCATGCCAGTTCTTGTTAGCAACACACCACACTGCCGATGTTAGCATGCTAGTTATAGTTAGCAACACACCACTCTGCCGATGTTATGCAAGTTATAGTTGGCGACACACCACCTCTGCCGATGTTAGCATGCTAGTTATAGTTAGCGACACACCACTCTTCCAATGTCAGCATGCTAGTTATAGCTAGCGACACACCACTCTGCCGATGTTAGCATGCTAGCTATAGCTAGCGACACACCACTCTGCCGATGTTAGCATGCTAGTTATAGTGAGCGACACACCACTCTGCCGATGTTAGCATGCTAGTTATAGTTAGCGACACACCACTCTGCCGATGTTAGCATGCTAGTTATAGTTAGCGACACACCACTCTGCCGATGTTAGCATGCTAGTTATAGTTAGCGACACACCACTCTGCCGATGTTAGCATGCTAGTTATAGTTAGCGACACACCACTCTGCCGATGTTAGCATGCTAGTTATAGTTAGCGACACACCACTCTGCGATGTTAGCATGCTAGTTATAGTTAGCGACACACCACTCTGCCGATGTTAGCATGCTAGTTATAGTTAGCGACACACCACTCTGCCGATGTTAGCATGCTAGTTATAGTTAGCGACACACACTCTGCGAGTTAGCATGCTAGTTATAGTTAGCACACACCACTCTGCCGATGTTAGCATGCTAGTTATAGTTAGCGACACACCACTCTTTGTCATTTGTCACGTGTTTAAGACTGTAAACGAGCCCCCGCTGACTGTACACCGCTCTGACCCGGCCGTTTGACCCCTTCACGCTTTACATTTTCCTGCCGCTAAAATCTGAACTCTGAGCCCCAAATGTTTCCCATCTCCTGTGCGAAGCAGACGCGTTGCCGAGGTGAGGACATGATGCAAAGTGACAGCTTCGTGAATAATGGACCGGCGCAGTTAGCGGAGAAGCAGAGCAGCCGAGGACAGAACGAAACACCATCGCACCACGTTCGGCCGCACACGACGCGGTTTAGACTTCAGAGTCGACCAGGGCCGTGCCGATAATCCTGTTTCAATAGAATAGAGAGCCACTGGTCTCAAATAGTCAGTGATGAGCGTCAGACTTTTCACTCGAGCGCTCTACAGACAATAATCTGTCAGTAAAAGCATGCGGTTTGGAGGAAGAAGTGTGACAAAGGCACAACCACAGAAATGAATGAATTGCTTCATTGACTAATGCAATAACCAATATAGCGACAACAACAAAGTAAATTTATTAGATTAAAAAACGTGAAACAGCTTGAGTTTTAATTTATTTTTTTATTTCATGATAATAATAATAATAATAATAATAATAATAATACAAAAATAAATAATGACAAATATTGATAAATACAATTAATGCACAGTAAGTCCAATAGTCAAGTCCCATTTAGTCCAAAATAATAATAATAATAATAATAATAATAATAAATAATTATGATAATAATAATAATAATAATAATAATAATAATAATAATAATAATGATAATAGTAATAATAATAATAGAAAAGGAAATAATGACAAATAATGATTAATAAATGAAGGCACAGTAGGTCCAATAGTCAAGTCCCATTTAGTCCAAAATAATAATAATAATAATAAAAAATAATGATGATGATAATAATAATAATAATAATAATGATAATAGTAATAATAATAATAATTAAAAAAAAGGAAATAATGACAAATAATGATTAATAAATGAAGGCACAGTAAGTCCAATAGTCAAGTCCCATTTAGTCCAAAGTTTTTCAAATTTATCCATTTCCAAATTGAATCTGAATGTATCTTTTTTCCATTTGTCTGATCAGTCCAGTCCTTGATCATGGGTGAGGTTTGTGTCATCCACTTCTTTGTTATTGCCTTTTTCCCTGCCACCAAAAGTATGTTCCATAGGTATCCATTTATTGTGTCCATGGCAGGAGTTTTGAGACCCAAATACACAACATTACAGCGGGCACTTTGACACAGTGTTGGGATAAAACGTGACACAAACGGGTTGATTTTTATTCATGATTTTCCTTATTCAGTCTAAATTTGCCTTTGTTAAGTCTTGGTTTTTGTCTCCGTAAAGTTTTTATTGTGACAGTTTGACTAATATATTAAGGCATGACCATAGCTGTTGTAATAGAACAAAAATTACGTCAAAAAGTATTAGAATTTTGTAATAATATAGCGGGAATAAACAGCCATGTCACAAAACGCAATAATTTCCAATATTGTGCAGCCCAAAAATCAACCTTGAAATGTTTTTTTGTTGGTTTTAATCAGTCCAAATAAAATCAGAAATGTATTGCATATCACTCCGCCTGATAACGTCAACTCAAAGTGCTGTGCGACTGGTTCAAGGAACGCGGGTGGAAAACAACTTAAACGTGCCGGAGTTCAGTTTAAACCTGGCAAAATGTCCTCATAAACCAAACACTTTGATAAAAATCCAGGTCCGGACTCATTCAACCCAATTGTTGAGCTGTCCCGTTGAAAAGTTGGACTTAAAACCGAAGAAGTAACAACATTTAGCATTTAAACAAGACAAGCACATTACATTTCAAAGCCATGTTTAAAATGACAATTTAGTGTCTGGTTATGTGGCCTTTTTTTCGTGTTTATGTCTTATAAAAATGTGTACGATGAGATAAAAAAGGAGGATCTTAAGTGAAAACCCGTACGCGGCTGTTCTTATGCTCAGTCAGTGACCTCAACACAGGGCTTAGTGGATAACTATCAGAGGAAAAACACTGTATTTAACATAATTAGGCCGCATTAGCTCCTATTATGTGGACTGTACCTCAACCTGAATCGTATAATTACCCAGCTCTGAACAGGCTCTGTCCGCGGACCACGTGACACCATAATGTCCCTCATTATCCTCCAACAACATTGTACGTTTAAAAAGACTTTACGGGGATTGTCCTTGCTTTTGGGCGTAAAACTGTTTAAATGTGATAATGTGTCGAGCCTCGAGGCATTTTTCAGCCGTAAAACCCTCCTGCAGTTGAAAAAAAAAACCGCACAGTATCGACGGTGCCTACAAGCAATATCGTTTAGCTCGTCCACAACGTGAAGCTGCCAGTCTTCGCGTCGCCGTCCGTTTCGCGCGTCGGTCGTGAGGACGGACGAATAACATCTCCGCCCGGGTGCTTCTGCCGCCGCGAAGACAAAAGAACAGCGGCGGGAGTTCATGACGACAAGCACCTTCACCGCCAACAAAAGGAAGGCTCGACTAGGACATGGCGATGTGTCAAAAACGAATATTGCAATGGTTATTTTCGGAGAAGCAGGTTAAAAATAATACTCTTCTTTTATTCTCATCCTCAATCAGCTTTTTGTCTCTCATCGTATTCATCATGTCGTTTTGTTGCTTCCTTTCTAAGGCTGATAAAAGTGAGTCTGAGAAGCTGCTCGCGAAACACGTCAAGGTAAAAACGACCGACTTTGTCTTTAAAAAAACCAACAAACCAATGCATTATTCATTGCTTTGTTTTGCATCTCTCAGTACAGCCACTGCGTCTGTTTCGCTGGAGATGGACGAAGTCGTTACTCCATATTACATAAAAAAGCAAGTGTAAAGTATGTTAAGTATCAATAGCAGACCAGTTCCTGTAGTGGGCAGTGTAACGTTATCATTCTGCGTTCGGATTGACGGTGGCAGCAGAAGCAGAGTCCAGAACCAGAAGAGTGGAGGCCCGAAGCTCTCGTGTGAAAGAAAAGGCCGTTACAATGACGCTTCGCTTTCGGGAACAAAAACTGGCAGATGTGTTTTGTTTCTGCGCACGTTGTTTCCCATCGTTTGTCTTAGTTTACCGGCCAAGAGTGTGTGAAGCTAAGCCCTTGAAACGGCGTTACATCCAATCATCTGTGCAGGTTCTGGCAAGGAAAATGATGCAAACTAATGTGGCATGAACTTATAAAAATGTACATTGTCCGCCAAAATACAAATGTTCAGGCTCATTTATGTCCCACGCTGGAGACGCAATACGCACAGAGGCTTATGTCCGTCCTCTGCGATGTTCTGTCCGTTGTTTGTTGAGCTGACTGACCACTGGGGGCGGTAGTGAACGCAGTGGAAGCCCAGCAACTTAAAACGAGACCAGAACGAGCTGCGAAACCAACGAGCGCGTCGCCGGACCTCGTTTTCTTGGCTCTTTCTTTCTTCCATTCTAGCCAATCCTCTAACTGACTCCGAACGCCCTCTAGTGGTTATTGACCAGAACGCTGCCTTGACATTTGAATTGGTTGGAAGTATAAATGAAGCCGTTTCGAACTCATAAAGCCGTTTACGAACGAAAATTGAGCATGAACGAGCCTTACACCAAAATCAGATCTATTCATTGGGTTATCTGGTTATCTATTCATTTGTTGTAATCTGTAAATCATCTCCAGTCCCAGAGTGCCTCACAGCAGCAGAAAAGCCCCCGCGCATGGCTGTGTTTGACTCCCCTCGGTTCAGTCGCTCCACGTCAGGCCTGGTGTGAACGTTACAGCGCTCGAGGAGATAAAACAGCCAGGAACGAGTCACACTTTCAGCACGGAGAAACGAGACGAGAGAAAGGAGAAAATGTGGCGTGAACATCCAGAGGTGGAGCGGGAGGACCCTCGGGGTGTAGAGCGACCCCTCGGAGAGAGGCGGGGCAGCGGGGGAGACGAGAGCGGAGCGGGGAGGGTTTGACCAAAGAACAGGAAGAGAGAGAGAAGGAAGAGTGAGTGCCTGGGAATACTTTACGAAGAGTCTGGTCACCGGTCCAGATGGGCGTGATTGACAGATGGGATAGCCAATCAGGGACCGGCATAGTCCCATATCGAAATGAACATGGCTTATACTGTACGTCTGATTTCGTTTAGTCAGGCAACTTTTGTGTGTGAGATGTGTTCAGAAATGAAATAGGAAATAGGATATATCATAACTGAAGACAAGATGAACATTACAGAAACAAATATGGCTGCTTAAAGGGGGAAAATAAAAAAAATTAAAAAAATCTCAATACACAAACTAGGAACTTGCTTCGACGCCAAAGTGCAAAATAAAATGTATATAATAATAATAATAATAATAATAATAATTAAAATAATTAAAAAACAATAATAATGATACTACTAATAATAATAAATCATAAATCCAAACCATAAATAATAATAATTGTAAAAAAAAAGTATGCTAAATGTGCTGAAATAAAAATACAATTCTAATAATAATAATAATAAAATGTTAGCTTGGAGACGTCTGATTTAGTTGTAAATGACACCTCCATTTCACAAGCGTTGCTGAAATCAATCTGATTGCACGGTTCCGTTTGAGTTTGGCTCCAGGCGCGATGGAGGGAGCGGTGATCGGACTGAGAGCTCTGTAAATAAATATGGAGGGATGTCATTCTGGACTGGAGAGGGAGAAAGAGAGTGAGAAGAAAGGCAGTGCCAATTCCTCCAAACTGATTCACGCCGACAGCTGTCACGACGGGACCGAAAAGGTACAGTTTCCACGACTCTTCAAAGATCTCCGCGTCTCCTGCTCGTCTAAGAAACGACGGCGCGACGATCGTTATTTTTAGTCGCGTCCCCGTCGACCCGATCACGCGGCGCAGACGGAACCGGAGCGAGAGCGTCTTTTCGTGACAGAGGCCGAGGCAGAGCAGCTTCGACAGATGTGGGGCGAGATTAAAAATAGACAGAGCTAAAATAATCAACGGCAGGCCACAGCTCCTCTGCGTTCTTTCAACACGTGAAGTCAGAAAATAGAGTTAATAGACTAATGATATGAAGAGGAAGAAGATGAGAAAGGAACAACTTGAACCCCGTTTTCAATCATTCGCATCCAACAAACAACTCAATCAACTTTCTTTATACAAAAACAACCAAAAACCTCTGTGTTGAAGCTGAAAGACAATTGTTCGTGAAGCAGTTTTCCAATAGAAAGCTCGCACATCTTTACTTAGTTGAATCCAGGTTGCAACTTCTTTTTGGGCCAGGCAGTGTACAGTATATTAGCAATATTTTGTCAGCTTTTACTTCATATTTCTTACACTCAGGCCCAAAATTGTACTCACTATTCTCAGCCTTAATTGTAGAAAAGTCCACACCTCTCGTTGCCAGGTCCCAATAACGTTCACATTTTTTAAGCATGATATTTTCCTACAGACAAGAGCACAATAAACGATATAATGAAACGACTTTGTGCTACTGAAACAATTCAATCAAACCAGAGTGATTCCTGAAAATCCTGATTTGAATGCAGACTAAGAGGAGAAGCAGAAAAACTTAGATACGCTAAACTTGCACAAGGATTATACAGTACAACGCATACTGTTGGCCATGGCTTTCCAAAGTGTATATGTCTTTTTGGTGCCCGTTATTCACAAACAAATGCTAACTGCAGGAGAAACCGTGGCAGCCAGGAGGCAAACCACTATCACTATGTACTTGGGCCTCAAAACCCCTGCCATGGACACAATGAATGGATACCTTTGGAACATACTTCTGGCGGCAAGGAAAAAGGCTATTGCAAAGAAATGGCCGACACAAATCACACCAACGATCGAGGACATATTTGATAGACTTTGGGCTAAATGTAAATTAAATGTAGGACTTGTTATGCTGTAATTTTATTTATGGTTTGTCATAATGTGACATTATTATTATTTATTGAGTTATTCATGTAGTTATTATTTATTCATTTTTTAATTTACATATGTGTTTTTTATTTTTTTATTTACATAGTTATTTATTTATTTACGTAGTTATTTATTTATGTAGTTTATTTTTATTTATACGGTTATTTATTTATTATTATCATTTTTATTATATTAAATTTGTTTAATCTTGCTCTCTGGTCGTGTTTCCTGTTGTGTGTTTGTACAGTTCTAAAATAATACAAAACAATTTTTTTGTACTTTTTTCAGTGAATTCTGCTCAAATAACACAATAAACTACTTTGATAAATGTAATCACACCAGCGTTTTAATGTTTTGACGCTATAAAATGATCATTTGCATCCATTTCATGAAGTTGTTCACGTGTTTGGTTATTTAACCTGAAAAGTGGCTGGAAACTAACCATTTAGCGCTTTCCGTTTAGCTAAAGCTCATCCTTTTCTTTCAGGCGCTTCATTGAAAAACAGCGGCGTTAGCGTTAGCGTTAGCATACACACACGTGGCTGAACCTGTGGTGTGACTTCCTTGTTTTGCTGGCCCTGGGCCCGGGGCCGCACAGGCAGCACCATTAGCCGCTTATAATAACTCAAGAAGTAATTACAAGCTGGGGCATTTTATTAGCTATCGTGTTTTCTTTTCCCGCGCAGACGCTGCAGGGAAGGCGCGCGTGGAACAAAACATTAATGAGACAAATCCAAATCTGCACTTAGGGCAACGAGCGCGGGAGAGCAAAGTGTGTGGGCTGTTTAGGAAGAGAAACTCAGAAATATCTACAGTGGGTTTGTTTCGAGGAGCAGGCGATGGGTAAATATGAAAAGGAAGGCAGACGGAGCAGAGGTAATTATAGGAAACGGAAGTAGTAGAAGTTAGAGCCGTCAAAAAAGATGAATTTTGTCCTATGTATGGGATTTTTTTGTGAGGTATTGATACAAAAGAGAGTATTTAGCTTTTCCTGAATAGTCTGAGAATGTTCAGAGATTACATAAATAAATAATAAAGTATTTTCTGCAATAAGAAAAGCTAAAACATCCGTTGTAAAGTTGCCATCGCGGCATTGAAATTGGTGTCGAGCGAGTTCCTTAGTATCGAAATCCCGTTTGCCATTTTTGAATGATCGGTCTCTTCTCTTAAAGTCCACATGAAGGTTCTCATGAAGGTTTGGTGAAGTAGAACCTGCGGTGAATGTTTATCACAGTTTCACTTCTTCAGTTTAGAATAGGAGTTTAATAATGACAGGAAGTAGTAGCTGAATCCCTCTGTGATGTCATCAATGTGCGACACAGAGACAGTTGACACTTCACTGACACACTTTTCTGACCGTTTAAACCACCGTTCGACGAAATAAACGTGTTATATGTTATTATTGTTTGTCAAATCAGAACTGTTGTGTCATTTATGTGGATTTTGGCTCTTGTTTACAGTCTGGTTGCTAGGTAACAGCGGTGGAATTACCTCTACCTATGTCAAACCGGGAAGTACAATCATAAACTTTACAGAAATGGTCAAACTGGGGACAAACGGGCAAAATGTTTAGTCAAATGAATCCAAATAACTTTATTTACTGTATTTTATGTATTTAGGTTTATTTAATTACAATGACAAGAATATTTCATGAGCTCAATTGGGCTAGTTCAGAAAGTCCCTTCACTTGTTCACTTATGACGTATTATGAGTGACATGTTTATTCGTTTAATTCCGTTTTAAACTGTTTTGAATAGCCATCCTGGTTGGTTTCAGAGTGTGTTGTAAATAAAGTCGCAGTTGAATACAGAATACAGACACTTTACCAGGACTGAACCAGATCCAAATCCAGTCTACGGCAAAATCTGAACCGAACCGTGGTCTAAACCTCCAAAAGATCTCAAGATCCTTCAACCTCTTCCCTCCCACGAGTCTCATAATGCCGTATTCGATCTGTAAAAAGCGTCGCGGTGGCACTTTTCCCACACACATATCTTCACGTATCGTCCGTAATTACCGCGTAACCGCTCGTCCGCTTGATCGCCCGCCATTCAAATCGCGCACAATCACCTGTTTATTCTCTCCCTTTCAAAAGCAGGTTAACAAGGTCCCCGATTCTATACCGGGATTTTCAATTAGCGTCGCACTCCCTCCCGTCCCCGTTCTATTGACCTCGACGCCCAAGAGACACGACACCGCGAGACCCGCTCATCAAGCCAATTATCCAGCGCACAAAAGGCCGGCTTTTATTTGTTTTTGTCATCTTCAACTTGGAAAATTGAAACGTCTGAGCTGTGATTTTGGCCCGGGAAAGATGGGAAGTTTGAAAAGAAGTAGGGCAGGGTTTCACAAAACGGTTGGCACACGCGGACAGCTTCATCTGGAGTCCGATTTGGCACCGGCGCCCGCGAACCGCGCAAGCGTTGCCAAAGTAAACCGTCGGGACAAAGAGAGCACAAAGAGTTCAACGCAGCACACTCTCTGGTGCGTCTAATTGGCAAGAGGTACAACTCCATCTTATATAAAGGTGCAATATGCAACTTATCCAGCAGGACCGTCCGCGGAGAGGTTATGGCGTTGCCTGGAATGTTCCGCAGTATGGCATTAAACGTACTGTAACTGAATAAATGATGGATGAATACAGTTACAACGCAGTGTTTTGACTTGGGCTGGACTCAATATTTTCATATTGTGACATGTAACAGCCAATGGCATTTACCCGCCACCAGAAAAGTTACACCGCGCATCTTTAAAATACAGGAGAAAGAATACATCCTTAAAGCTTAAACAAAGGTGAAAACGGCAGCTTAAATAAGTTGATTTTGTTAGGAGTTGGTGTTAGAAGTTGATGTTAGAAGTTGATGTTAGGAGGAGGAGGTAGGAGATGATGGTAGAAGTTGATGGTAGAAGTTGGTGTTAGAAGTTGGTGTTAGAAGTTGGTGTTAGAAGTTGATGGTAGAAGTTGATGGTAGAAGTTGGTGTTAGAAGTTGGTGTTAGAAGTTGATGTTAGAAGTTGGTGTTAGAAGTTGATGGTAGAAGTTGATGGTAGAAGTTGATGTTAGGAGGAGGAGGTAGGAGATGATGGTAGAAGTTGATGGAGAAGTTGATGTTAGAAGTTGGTGTTAGAAGTTGATTCTAGAAGTTGGTGTTAGAAGTTGATGTAGAGTTGATGGTAGAAGTTGATGTTCACGAGGAGGGTAGGAGGATGATGGTAGAAGTTGATGGTAGAAGTTGATGTTAGAAGTTGATGGTAGTAGTTGGTGTTAGAAGTTGATGGTAGAAGTTAGTGTTAGGAGGAGGCAGTAGGAGATGATGGTAGCATGTTGATGTCTAGGCAGGAGGAGGTAGGAGATGATGGTAGAAGTTGATGGTAGAAGTTTAGTGTTAGGAGGAGGCAGTAGGAGATGATGGTAGAAGTTGATGGTAGGAGTTGATGTTAAGAGTAGACTGTAGAAAAAGAGTCAGTTGTATCATCTGGACTCTGTTTTAGAAAAACCAAAACGTTTCGGGACTCTCATCCAAGAGTCATGCTCAATCTGTGTCTCAGTCTGAGAACTCTGGTCTTATATCCTCGTCTGAGCTCTCAGACAGATGATACAACTGACTCCTTTTCTACAATGGAACACTTCCTGGACGAATGAGGGATTACACCGACATGTTAGGAGATGTTTTATTTTGGTGTGTGTATTTTAAATTGAATGTGTGAAATGGATTTGACCTCTTATTCAAATGAAAACTCCTGACCGAAAACAAGAAGGTCAGCACAGGATTGTTGGCCCACAGGTTTGTCCACCAGCTTCACCTTTTCTCTGGCCTGGGATCAAACCTCCTGCAGACACGGAACACGCTGCACCATATGCTGCACAAACCACAACAAGACTCCCCAAGGAGAGGAAGGGGGGGCGAGGGAAGGGGTGAGGCAGACGAGAGGAGGCGGCACAGGGGTCCCAGGGGCCAAAAGCTGAGGCACAGGAACAGTCTGCGGGAGCTTAAGGTCCTCAGGAGACGGGGGTCAAAAACGCTCAAACTGTGCGGATTTAACTGGACCCCCGATGGAAGTGAAGGTTCAATTCTACGGCAAATCTAAAATGTCTCATTTGCCTTTGAACAGTGTTGATAAATGATGCTCTTCATGGAAAATAGAAATGCCCCAAAAAATATCTAGTTTTGCAGTAATTAATTAGTTATAATTATTTATTGGAAGAAAAGGTAGGTTTAAAAACACTTCAAATAACCCGGATATAGTGATATGCCTGTTACATACATTTCACATTGTTCTGGCACGTACGTTTAAAAGACAATGTTTTAAACACATTTCGACATAATATCTCTCCAAAAACATCCAAAACATATAAGAGATATTCATCGCGTCATCTCTAGAGAGGATATATAAATCTATACACGGTGTCAAAATAGATGATTCAAGCCAATTAAATATCCCACTAGAGAGAGAAATTCAGGCGGCTGGAACCGAAAGTGTGCACGCAATTCAATTCAAGCATATTGGAAGGAATGAAAACTCAGAGGTTACTTTTTGTAATTTGTACAACCCACTTTGGGAAACATTAACTTTAAATATTTGCCTCACAAGATGAACACTCAATGACCGGAGTTCATTTAATATCCAGATGTCTGAACACTAATGGACGACCAAGCGCTGTTTCAACAAATGAGATAAAGCATTAGCAGGGAATTAGCCCGTGTTCAAAGTTTGTAGGTGCCTGAGAACATTTCTGTGATGGGACTTTTGGCTCCAGAGACGCCGGGGACCCTCTCGTCTGTGAGCGCCGATGATGTTTCACGCCGATGATGTTTCACGCGTTATGAATATGCACAAACACTCGCCGCCAAATGCTAAAACGCTGTTTTGATGGGGTACTCGGATCACAGCCCGTCTACATTATGAACAGAGAGGGCGGAGGAGGAGGGGGAGAGAGATGCCCAGGAGAGGGGGAGAGAGGGGGAGGAGAGGGGGGGAGAGAGGGAGGAGAGGTGGGGAGAGAGGGAGGAGAGGGGAGGAGAGGGGGGAGAGGGGGGCGAGAGCTGGGAGAGAGGGAGGAAGGTGCGGAGAGAGGAGGAGACGGGGGGAAAGAGAGGGCAGGAGAGGGGGGAGAGGGGAGGAGCAGGGGGGAGGAGAGGAAGGGGGTGAGAGAGGGAGAGAGGGGGGAGAGGGGGAGGAGAGGGGGGGAGAGAGGGAGGAGAGGGGGGAAGAGGGGAGGAGAGGGGGGAGCGGGGAGGAGAGAGGCGGGGAGAGAGGGAGGAGAGGGGGGGAGAGGGGAGGAGAGGGAGAGGAGAGGGGGAGAGGGGAGAGGAGGGGGGACAGAGGAGGAGAGGGCCGGAGAGAGGGAGAGAGAGGTGGGGAGAGAGGGAGGGAAGGAAGGAACGGAAGGAGAGAGGGAGGGAGAGAGGGGAGGAGGGAAGGAGCAAGAGGGGGAAGGAAGGAGGAAGGAGAATCGAGGGGGAGAGAGGGAAGGAAGGAGAGAGGGAAGTGAGAAGAGGCGGTGAGAGAGAGGACGGAAGGAGAGGAGGGAGAAGGAGGAGAGAGGAGGAGATGGAGAATGGAGAGCGCTTGATAAGGGAACCAAAAGGAGAGAGGAATGGGAGAATGGGGGAAGAGAGAGGGAAAGAGGGCTACAGAAAGAAGGAAAGAGGTTCAGAGAGGCGTGAGATGTAGAGAAGGAGGCTCAAGAGGAAAGGAGAGAGGAGAAAGAGGTGGGATGACGAGAGAAAAGTAGAGAGATGTGTAAAAAGAGGGATGTTAATAAGGGGAGATACGACATACAGAAAGAGGCAGAGTGAAAGAGGGATGAAAGAGGGAGTTAGGGGGAGGTGTTGTTTTGGCAGAGCCCACCGCTGCAGCACTTAGCGCCCGTCGTGTTGTGAAAACAGGTGATTCAGCCCGAGCACAACTCATCTGAATAAGTGGCACTTAATACAAAACGGGAACGCCACTTTTTATAAGCCTCAAACATGAATACAAACTACTGAGAGGACCTAAGAGGGCCAGAGAGGACCAGAGAGGACAAGAGACCAGAGAGGACCAGAGAGGACCAGAGAGGACCAGAAGAGTAGACAGAGAGGACCAGAGAAGGACCAGAGAGTGACCAGAGAGCGACATACTAATGACCTACTAATGCCATACGTGGGAGCATTCCAGACAAAGCGTCTCTCCGGTGATACAGCAGGCGGCCCACACTATGGAATTTAAAAAATGCAACCTTTGGCCCGATTCGTCAAACGCCACCATTTCAGATCCATCGTTTTCGACTTAGCACAACATTATGCGCTCTTCCCTCTGCACGCCTTTATTTGAGTCTCATAAAACGAAGACATCGGCCGGTGCGTTTGGGAACCAGGGCGAGTGGGCTGGCAGACGTGAAATGCTCTCTGTCTCTCTCGCTCTCTCTTTGCTGGCCCGTGCGCCGTTGACATCAGGGTTTGGCAGAGGAAATGTGCTCTCGCATTAATTAGCGAGCTGCGGAGACGGATTTCGCTTGAAGGAAAAGAGCAGTGGTGCAAATGCGCGGTGGAGTCGGCCAACTTGTTGAATCCCGAAATGACGCCACAACGGGGAATACAACACAACCACGCTTTGTTAATGAAGAATTCATGCAGCTTTAAAACGGCGTGAGTTGCAAAGAGTACAAAAGCGTGAAATAGATGGCACGCTATAAATGGGCTAGGGCCTATTTGTTGTTTGCACTTAATTACAATTATCAAATCGCATCCACAGAGTCATTTGTAACAACAAAATGCTACTTTTAATGGGGGGAAAAAACTCGAAACATGTTCCTGAAAACGCCACAGAATTGTGATTATTAGTAGTTTAGCAGTTTTGTTCTTCTCTAAACGTTTAATGTTTAAAATGTGAACGTTGAACTGCATTTATTGAAAAAAAAAAAAAAATACAATGCAAATCAAATCCAGAATGGCAGTCTAAGCTTTTCCCCCAATTTTTTGTTATAGTCCTTCTAATAAGCACAGTAAATTATCTATAAAAAAAAAAAATTGGTTTTACATTTTATATAAGCAATTCATATCTTGAGTTTTCCTGGACAACAGCATAAAGAAATGTTGATCAATATGAATAGTTTTCTAACAATTCATAGTCCTTTTGAGAAGGTCATTTCTGTTTTTCGTTGTCATAGAGGGGCAAACCAAAGTACATATCCACAAAATCGCATGTTAAAATTTGCCTGAAACATTATTTAGATGATGGATTTGAATCTAAAAGCGACGTGCCCATCCCGGAGACATCTGTTACGCTGGCAATGTCAAATAAATATGGGAAAGAGTGTCTGGAGCGAGACTTGGTTTTCCATCCGGCGGATCACTAAGCACGGACAAAACGTACGATCCATGTCAGCAAAATTGTTAAATTGAATGAATTGAAATGAAGGTTTTGTGATTTCTGTCATGTCTTTGTGATTTTAATGATTTTTTTCCTGTTGTGTGAAGCACTTTGAATTGCCTTGTGTACGAATTGTGCTCTACAAATAAACTTCCCTTCTCATGCTTAATGTCACTTTTGTCTCCGTTCCGTCACGTCGATGCCATTTTCCAAACTCGAATGCACGTTTCTGCACATTTCAGAGAAAGCACGCTATTTTTTGTGTAAAACAAGCCATATTTTCCCCTTTTACAACGTTATTCTTTGGTTGATTGCAAACGTCAGACAATCGGTATTTGCAGCTCTCTGCGCAGTGGCTGTGGTTGCCCCGCGATAACATCCAATTGAAGTGAGACCATTTCCTGACGCGCGCATGGTTTTACAGGCGCGCGGAGGCTGTAAAGATGTTGATATATTTGTCGCGGCTAAGTGCTCGTGATGAGTGCAGGGCGGTTATGTGCCGTTAGCCTCGC
The DNA here is from genome assembly GCA_015082035.1 of Chaenogobius annularis. NCBI lineage: Eukaryota > Metazoa > Chordata > Actinopteri > Gobiiformes > Gobiidae > Chaenogobius > Chaenogobius annularis. The sequence continues at coordinate 243,374 of BJKM01000597.1, read as the reverse complement.
TGTTATCCAGACGCAGGGAGAAGAGGGGAGCGGTGTGTGTGCGCGCGTGGGCTCTTTAATGGGCCACCTCCACACGTCCCCGTAACGCGCAGTCGGCCGCGGACACACGGAGGGTTGTAGAAAGAGCGCGGCGGGAGGAAGACTGGAGTAAGACCGTCCAATGTGTGCGGCGGCGGCGGCGTGGCGATCATGGCCTCGCGACGCTCTACAAATGCATCCGTGACCTCAGCAAACCTGAGCAGGCGGTGAAATGTCTTTTGGTTCGTAATGAGCACCAAATTTTTATTTATTTAATGATGTATAATCAAAATTTTCAGATTATGTAAAAAACATGTGTGAGTTTGTCTTCCGCGGAAATAAAACGACGATGACTACAAATCCCATGATCCTTTGTGCCACGCCACCGTCAGAGAGCCGCTATACGCGCTTTGCACACAGCGTTAGCAACAAAAACAACAACAGCCGCAGCCGCACACGGATGGAACAGCGGTGTTTGCAAAGGACGACGAGTGGTTTCGGGGGGAAAGCCGAGCCGAGACCGTGCAAAGGTCTGAAGTCCCAGATTCGGTTCGGCCAAGACAACAAGCACTAAAGGAGAAAAGGAGAGCGTGGTACTTGAGGAGCTATTAAAAGCACTCAGGAAATACGAGCGCATATATATATCATTTAAAATGAATAGCAGAATGAAACACGAGTATGTATCGATAATGTGCCCTTTAAAGTGCCCCCTACAGGTCGGACGACTCATTGAACTAAAATGCAGGTCAAATAAATCCTAAAAAATTATAAGAATGTTATCACAGAATAGCAAATGTTTTAGGTTTAGAATTTAATTTCCTGTTTGTCAAAATTACTCAGTAAACACTGGGCCAAAACTCATGTAATGTCACCATTTACTTTATTTGTCCAAAAAGTTGTTTCTTTGTGTAAATTATGCATAAACTGACTGGAATGAGTGTCCCTGCTGTGATGTCACTTCCTGTCATTTTCTGCAGATTTTTCAACATTTTCGCCACAAATACCTGCTCGATTGGTTTAAAACTATCATTTATATGTACAACAGGTATAAACACACCAAATAAAGTCTAAATCAGGACATCATAAAAACCTGTCACGGGCACTTTCAGTTATTTCTACAGCTCAAAGTAGAAAAATAACCAATGATGTCCCACTGGTACAAAGAAAAAGCACTCACAATAAATATTGACCCCAAAAATCATTGTTGTTTGTATCATTTATTGAACGATAAGTCGATATAGTAATTATCGTGACAGATAGTAGCAGTAGCAGTAATAGTGGAAGAAGTCCTGGTCTAATTTCCCTGCAGTCCCGTCACTAAACTCCGCACTAAACAACAACAACAACAACAACAACAGGCAGAGGCATCGATATCCGCCCCCTCACTGCCCCAAACCGACCTCCCCTTTAACTCACACCGTGTACCAGCCTCCCCTTTAACTCACACGCCGGCCCTGCCTTTTGTACGGCGCTCCACCGAAATAGAGGCGGCAGAATCTGCACTCAATACGCCATCGATCGGGTTCGCGCTCATTTCTCATGTCCGCAGCGGTTTAATTGGATCCACACATCTGAGGACGAGGACGGCAACCGCGACGTCGGCCCGCCAACGCGAGGGGGGGAGGAGAGGGGGCCGCGCGCTCACGGTGAGAACGCACGTTGGTCAAGGTGTTTCTGAAACACAGTAACTGCTGAGAAGAACAACCATCGCAGTTACATGGTGCGCCTTTACATTGTATATGGGAAACGAAGGGCAAATCCTTGTAGTATTATGACTTCTATTCTTGTTAACATTCATTCATTCATTCATTCATTCATTCATACAGCTCTATTTGTGTGTATGTTTTAGATCTTGCAAATATTGTGTAATAACTGTAAATTTGTCATGTGGGTGAATAATAAATAAAGTGCAAATGTTGGGGGGGGGGGAAGTCTGGTAATAAAAAATGACCGGATTGAAAGCCTGGAGAACTGGTTTTTAGCTCTTGAGAAGGACTGCAGGGTTACTCAAAGAGCGAAATGACGGAATAACATTATAAAATATCTATGGGTTTGAATGATGATGAGGAATCAGGACCGTTGCTGAAGCTATTAACAATTTAAAGCCAAAAAATATGTCTTTTGAATTGGAAAAAGTCTCCAAAATGGAAGCTGAAACTCATGAATAGAGATGTGTTGTATAACAAAATATCAAATATTTGTGCTGGGTTATTGATCCATCAAAAAATATAAGAAAAAAATAGATAGTCATGAAAACCAGAGAATAAATCTGAAAATGAAAAGGGTTGAAGTTATGGGTTTTGATCCTTATCTACAGCCACAACAAACTTTTGATCCTAAAATATAACACCCGGACAGTTGGAAATGAGGCTCGTTAAAACTGCAAGTAGGCTAACGTTTATTAGCATAGCCATACAATAACGCATAAACTAGCATTAGCATTAGCTGCTAAAGACCTGAAACAAACAGCTCAGCCTCAGTCTGGAGTGATCTCTGTAAGTCCACTGGTCCCTCCTGACCACAGTCACACATTTCTGGACAAACGGGGTCAGACTTTTTGTTGGCACTGCCCACAGTGAGCATGAGGCTTTTGTCCTCAAGATGGCAGAAGCAACAAGTGTGTGACGTCACTTCGAACCCATGAACAATGCTTCGTTCCAGTCGTCCTCAGAGGTCGGGTTTTTCCGAGATCCGACATGTAAATTCACACTTCTTGGAGTTTATTGTTTGATTTGAGTCATTACATGTCGCTGTAATCCCTCATTCGTCCAGGAGTGTTCCATTGTAGAAAAAGATTCGGTTGTTTCATCTGGACTCTGTTTTTTTGAGTCAAACGCAGCATAAGACCCCAAAAAAAAGTTAATTTTGACAACTGTAGACAGCGCAGACAAAAAGTTGCTGTTTATATGTTCGTTATATGTTTGTTACATTTTCCAACAAGTAATACTAGTAAATATCCAACTTTGAGCTCTCTCTCTCTCTCTCTCTTCTATCATGTTTGACTGTAATCTTTGCTAATCGCTAACGGTAATAACCTATGCTAACAGTAATAATCTACGCTAACGGTAATAACCCACGCTAAACACTTCTACCGAGTTTTCTAACTCTGCTCTGGCGTTACTCACGTTTGGTCGCGTGGTCGTCAGTCGCCAAAAACAGCCCTGGTTTCCCACAGTCTGCGATGGTTGGAGGCTAACGCTAACTACCACTGAAAACGTACCGGAGGCTAACGCACGGAACGGCGCCAGCCATTAGCGTGAAGGCCTTCTGTTTACAAACCCAGGCAATTCCTCAAACTTTCTCCTCGCAAATTGATTTTATCCAAACAAATCTCAGCTGTGATTAGCTTCAACTTCGCTAAAGGCACCGAGGGCGAACACGGACCATTATAGTAAATACAACAGTTTAGCGCAGAGCTAAGAGTAATTGTTCAAATGCGTGCGAGCAAATTAGACAGGAAACTAATAAGCAAAACTGAATCTAACTAAACAAATCCATTATGAGACACGGGGGAATTACTTAGAGCAAAAAACAATGTGGTGAACAAAAAGTGCGGTCTGGGCTTGACATCAAACGTTCCGCGTGTGAAGTAGGACGCGAGCACCTACAGCAATTTCCGCGGTTTATTATTTTTTTTCTGGCACAGTAAACCAACGCTCGCAAAGACCCTTTCATCACGCTGCGGATATAAAACGAATACATTTCCTCGTATCTCATCGCTCAAGTTATTTGTTAAAACTTAAAGGCGAACGCCCCAAACATATTGTCGCTGCACAAATATTTCAACATCCGTTTTCACATTTTCAAGTCGCTCGCAGATGAGCGAAGCCTTGTGAATAAATCAGCCAGCTCTTTCATGAGTGCACATGGAAAGTAAACAGTCGATTGGAGTAAATTAATCCAAGTTTAAACATGCTTTTGAATTGAGTATTTCTGGAAATTATGACCACGTTGGGAAAAGACACTTCGCGAACGGCGCCTTTGTTTCTGAAGCGGTATTCAGGCGTCGGCAGCGGGAATTAACAATGAAAAGATGTACAAATGAAGCCCTGAGGCATCTTTCAAAAACGCACGCACGATGTATGATGTCGTGAATAAACTAAATGATAAGACTCTGCCAGACTCATTCCCACAACTTTACGGACCCACGGACATAATGCTGGAGGAAATCTGTTGCTGAGGGGGAAACAAAAACGTAAACTGAAATGCACCAGTTTTAGCGTAACATGAAAGCGTCCGGCGCGATATGGACAGCACTGTAAAACCATCTTTAGCTCTAACCATATTTAAAAGAAGTTTAGTCTGAATTTATTTGAACTATAACAAGCTGCTGGGACGTGTGATTGTCTAAGAAAAACAGACAAATGTCAAATGGATTGTATTGTGAATTGTAATTGTGTATTTACTTTATTAGTATGTCTGGGGTCCATTTTTTATAAGCTAAGGAGTTTCCGTTAACAAAACTGTCGAAAAAGTTAATATTTTGTAAATAAATATAATGTTTTTTTTGTTGTTTTTGAACACATTTTTTTATATATGTGTGTATGTTTGCTTTTTTTTTTTGTTGTTGTGAGTTTTCATCCAACACACATTACAAAGAGAAAAGAAGTAACAACATTAACACACACACAAAACACATAAACATAATTTGACCAGAAAATGAGTCCAGTGATGGTTTTGAGAACTGGATTTTTTTGCTTTGTTTGTTTGTTTGGATTTTTACCTGTGACGCCACAATCGAGGGAAAATTCAAACTGGGATTTGTAAGAGAAGATGACCTCGTGAACAGGATTAATGAAACAAGCGTGAAAGAAACTAAACTGCGGCGATGTTTTTGATCATAACATTATTAGAAGTCCTTAAAATGGCCTTTAACATATTGGAATCAAGTGCGTCCGACAGGTTTTTTTTAACATTCTCTAGTTTTGACTTTATTTGGTTGGATAAAACCTGTTGTAAAATATGAATGATGATAGTTTTACACCAATCAGAAGTCTCAGTTTGTGAAACTTCTGTTCAAAATGACGGGAAGAAGGGCAGATTTTTACAAAAACAACACGAACTAAACAGCAATTCAACGAACTAAAGCTGTTCTCTAATTATTATTTGACAAGTAAACATATATGAGGAGCTTTGTGTGTACAACGTGAAATGATAAACCACAAATAAATGCAAAACGAGGATAACATGCGCATATTTTTTAACTTCACATCATCATCTTGACTGTGATTTAGTCAAATTAGCAGTCCAACCTCGTCATACGCACTTCAAACATTTGGAATACGAACAATAAATACATTTGACATTTTAAAAAGCAGAAAAATACCCCTGTATATTGGATGATATTAAGTCATTGACACGTGTAATGGATGGAAACGCCTGTATTCTGTGGGGAATATCACCCGGAGCTGCAATTAATAATGAGTTTTACAGCGCTTTACAAGATTGACAAGGTTCTCGGGGTACTTAAGTGCGCCGTTATTCATTCACTTTCCACTGGGGTGATGGCAAACTGCACCCAGACACAGCTGCGGGGGGGGGGGGGACGCGTCTACGATTCAACAATTGGAACGGCCGACCTCCCCGTCATCGGTGCCGAAACCGCTCCGCCGAACGCAACGCAACCGCGACGCAACTCGGGACCGCCGAACGCTGAGCGGGAAAAAAAAATCACAGCTTGTTTTTGGGGTTTTTTTTGGACCGCGTTGTGAAATGTCTTGGCGCTCAAACGGAAAAATCCATCTCCTCCATAAGCACGTTATGTTTCTGCAGAAGAGGAGGAGGAGGAAGAGGAGGAGTGCATAAATACTGGGAGTAGCCTAACCCACTTTTGAGTCCACGCTGCATTATCCACCGGCAGCAGTGAGGAAGAATGATGGGCCCTTTGCTCTTTCAACAGGAGCCTCTTAAAGACAAAAGAGAAAGGGGGAACTGTAAAGTGTTACTGCGGTGAAATACACGGACCCCCTCGCTCGGGCAAGTCCACAACTCTTCACGAAGTACTTCTGTGTACGGGAGAAAGATATCCTTCTGTAAGTGCTGCTGCAATCTGCTCCACACGTTTCAGATCACATTTCAAAAAGTACAAAAAGTGATGCTTCTGGTTTACAACGTGTTACGAAACCTACAACAAACATTTCTCAGTCTGGACTAAACTGAAACTACGACTAAAATTGACCTAAATGAAAAGCTGATACCAGATCCAGACGTTTGAGCCAAGGTGAAGAACATGCTTGTTTTGATGAGGATAAAATGCACCGATCTGAGCCGGTCTTCTCGTGCCATCTGCGTCACACAGTCTGTAGCTATGTGGGCAAGTCTCGAGTAAGGCTCGAGTCGTTGGCGTCAAGTCCAAGTCCAAGTCCAAGTCAAGTCCCAAGTGAAGGCAAGCAAGTCCAAGTCAATGGCCCAAAAGTCCAAGTCAGGTCCCAATTCTTAGTCAAGTCCAAGTCCAAGTCCAAGTCAAGTCCCAAGTGAAGGCAAGCAAGTCCAAGTCAATGGCCCAAAAGTCCAAGTCAGGTCCCAATTCTTAGTCAAGTCCAAGTCAAATCCAAGTCAAGTCCCAAGTCTTAGTCATGTCCAAGTCAAATCCAAGTCAATGGGCGAAAAGTCCAAGTCAAGTCCCAAGACTTAGTCAAGTCGAAGTCAAATCCAAGTCAATGGCCGAAAAATCCAAGTCCAAGTCAAGTCCCAAGTCTTAGTCATGTCCAAGTCAAATCCAAGTCAATGGCCCAAAAGTCCAAGTCAAGTCCCAGTTCTTAGTCAAGTCCAAGTCAAGTGCCAAGTCTTAGTCAAGTCCCAAGTCTTCGTCAAGTCCAAGTCAAGTCCAAGTCAAGTCCAAGTCAAGTCCCAAGTCTTAGTCAAGTCCCAAGTCTTAGTCAAGTCCAAGTCAAGTCCAAGTCAATGGCCCAAAAGTCCAAGTCAAGTCCAAGTCCAAGTCAAGTCCCAAGTAAAGGCAAGCAATTCCAAGTCAATGGCCCAAAAGTCCAAGTCCAAGTCCAAGTCCTCTACTTTAGAGTTTCAAGGCCTCTTGGATTCAACTCAGTAGTTATGAGCCTCCTACTGGAGAACTGCTGCAGGTGCTGATCTTTCAGTGTTCAAACCCGACTGATGCAATTCTGAAACAACCAAATGGAGAGACGAACCCCGCGGTCATGGATGAGATGTCGGTGCGTTTGAGAAGGGTCAAATCATTGGTATCGAGCAGAGAAAACATCTAAAGGAGAAGCAGAAACGGAATGTGCTGTGATCAAAGCTAAAGGAGGTGACTTTTTGTGTATTTTCACCACATAATAACACTTTGTATAGTTAGGGATTCTTCAGGAAATCGTTCATATTCAGCAGCGAAAATGGACTTTTATGAACTTTGAACATGTTCTTCAGCTTACTCAGTGTTTAGCTTTCAGTTTGTACTTCCAACATGTTTAAATATTTGTGAATTTTGTCCTGCATGGCTCAGACACTTTCTGTTTTCACCTATAGATGACCTTTAAAAAAAAGAAGAAAAAAAACCAAACTGATAAACAGTGTAAATAAAACTCTTCCGCTTGCTCCGGTGCCATTTTCAGACGTTTTAAATCAATACTGCTGCTTACAATGTAGAAAAAATGAAAATCCCGACCCACATATGTAATAGTCTGTCATTTAATACCAGAAATGAAGCGAATAAGTGTTTTTTTTCTTTTTTTCTTTTTTTAAACTCTTTGCTTTCTTTCAGTGACAGACGGTTCATCCCGTTCTCAAGAGCACGACCCCCGCAAAGCCCACGTCAGACCGGGCGCTGAACCAGGACGGCGCCAGTGATTGATCTATTAATATGCGTTTCATTCAATTCTGCCCACCTCATTTACCTAATTTAGTGCGCTTTAATTTTTAATTAGTCCTGGGTCGAGTGGAACAATCCCGTCTCCCTCGGCTCCAATCTGTATTAGGGGTGAAGCATGAAATGTATTTTGGCTCCGAGTCCCCTTTTCTCTCCTGACGGCTTCAAAAAAAAAAGAAAAAAAAAAAAAATGAAATGGGAAACGGTTCAAAGCAAAACAGCAAACCAAAGAAAGCCTCAAGGTCGACCGGTTCCGGATCCAAAGATTAGATTTGTAAAACCGGAGACGAGCTCTTGTCGGTGTCGCGTTTCAGGTGGAGCAGATGGCGCAACTCATCACAAGCACATCATTCTCCATTAGCTTTAACCGAGCGCTAGGCTAACATCCCGGAGCTAGTGGCGCTATGCTAATCAGGCTGTATCCACGCAACAACCCGGGCGCCCGCAGCTCTGACATATGGACATCCAAGCTCCCCAGCCAACGCAATAAAACATATCGAGCCTTCGGGCGGAACTTCCCGAGCAAATGTACTTTTTTTTTAACGGGGCAGAGCCATCTAAACCGTCCGCGGTATCATTGCCGTGCTCAAAGTCTGGTGTTTTTTGCTGTTGTTTTGGAACGAGGAGGCGATTTAAGAAGTTGTTATGACAAAAACCGACAGACTCAAGCGCGTTCAGCCGCAACGCGCCGTAACAGAGAGGAGCAGGTGCTGGTTTATGCAAACATCTAAAGCCCTTAAGCTGTGGTCAGATGGAGCCGCGTTCTGCAGAAGATTGTGTTTCGCCTTTCAACATAATGGGTTCATAAGCACGGCAAATCCAGCGAAACCAGAGTGTTTGATTGGGTCATTTGAAATCTGAGAACGGTGTTTGTTTTGTGGCGTCGTAGTCGGGTAAAATTAGTCGACTACTTGTTTTAATTAGATAAGGAGGATTTATATTGTGCAGTTTGGGCCCGATGTATGTTCCAAAGTACTGCATTTATTAGTTTTGAGAGCTTTTTAGTGGACTAATGGCTCGGCGGGGCGTGTCAATGCAGTTGTTTAGATTACGTGAAACAGACTTTTCATGAGCGTGTTTTAGCCATGTTTTAACAGTTTTTAGTTCTGCATTTGTGGCTCGCGTGGTGAGAAAATGTCTGTTTTCACCTACCCCCTATCTCATCTTATTTGTGGTTGTATAAAAAAATATATATCTGAGGTCAAAATGTCATTAAAAAGATGTCACATAGTTATTTTTTAAATGTAAATGAAAATGGAAAATCTAGAACAATGAAACGCTAGGTTTGAACAGGAAGTCACTGGACCCGTTTCGACTATCAATCAGTTTTGGGTCAATATTAGGGTGGAAAATGAACTAAATTTAAGAGAATTGTGTCAATTGGAAATCCTCAACACGCGTGTGCAGGATCAGTTCACTCCGGACACGCTTTTGTAGCTCGAGAAAACATTCCCGAGGTGATGTTTGAACCAGCTAACCTCTGGTAACTGATGCTGTTCAACAAATAATGATCATTTACGCAGCAGCCCAAAGATCACATCCATATCCACGTTTTAATCATGTCGAATATTAACATCTGCTAATTTATCCAGAGTCCTTTTTGTTCCTGGTTGCGCCGCTTCACGTTCCCTAAACGCTGCTCTTCTCTTTCCATTTCCCCCTTTTTCTCTCTCATGAAACCCGCCGCTATTCCCCCCGGCGCGAGTTTTTATTTTTTGTGTTTTTTTGTGAGCGCGTTTTTCCCGTGAGTTTCAGAAGCCGCGGGAGGCGAAGACAGGAAGAGCGCTTTTGGAGACGCTTTTGGAGACGCTTTTGGAGAGCGCGCTGAACAAAAAAAACGCCGGCGACGTAAACCTTTTTATTCCCGCCCCCGGTTTCCTCTTGATCCTTCAGCGCCCGTGTCACTTTGCGCCGGGATCACACGAGGCATCGCTCAGTTCAACGCGGCGAGGGGGGAAAAAAAGCAGTCAAAAATGGCACCTCCCCTGAATTATGACGTTCCATTGAATTATCGTCACAGTTTCCATTGATGACGCGCACGTGTTTATCACACCGCTAGCCTCTTTTTAGTGCTGACATGCTAACATTTCAAGCTCAATTTTAACACTCTGAAATCCAGTTCTAACACTAGTTTAAGTCACTTTTCAAACCCTGCAAATTAACGTTATGGAATTGTAAACTTTATGTATTTAGTACTAAACTTTTCATGGGTTTCAGCTTTATTTTCAGCAATATTTAAAGGACTTTTTCCCATTTTGTTTCCCATTTTTCATCATTCTGAACCCCATGGACGACATACGTACTGTAGATCATCTGTGGACAACTGTAAACTGCAATACTGATCTGAAACGACCTTTTTTAACAGAAACAGGTTAATTAACGTCCTTGTTTTTATTCTTCAAACATGGCAACGGGGCATTTTTTAATAACCCGTTACGTGTGTGAGACTGTGCACGTGACGGAAAGGATTTTATTTGCGCTCTTCTCTGTTATGTCTTTATCTGTTTTCTGATTTTAATGCATTTTTCCTGTTGCGTGAAGCACTTTGGAATTGCCTCGTGGACTGAATTGCGCTCTACAAATAATCTTGAACGGGACAAAATGTGACTTTTCCTGAACGCTTTGAGAATTACCTTCGAAATTCAACACAACTGGAATAAGACCTACAAGTTTAACAGTTATTTTGCATTTAAAAATGTCAGTCTATTGTACAAGATCTTGACCTAAAAAATATCCTTTTTTTTAATTTATCATCGTCGTATCAAAATTGGTATTAATTGTTTTTTTGCCTCGTGTCAAAACTTGAGCTTCGAACGCAGGACAAAACAGGATTACTGTAGAATCAAAGGATGAAACAGAATCCAAAAATAAATGTGATGTCATATATGAAATACCATTGCATTATGTGACAGAAAATACATCCGAGTAAACAAGGAGATCCTTCAACGGCAGATAAAAAGAGACGATGGGGGCAAACCAGATCCGAACGGCAGAAGACGATCCCCACAAACCCAATGGACGGGGGGCGATACACGCATCATCAACTAAGACTCCAATAAATACAATCACTGGATCAAAGACGCGTCAAGGAACGAGGCGAGCGCACTTTGAACGGAGACGAGGGGGTTTTCCAACTGTCTCATACCCAGGACCCGCTTCAACAAAAACCAGCGTCCATCTCTCCTTCACTGTGGTTCTCCCCGAGGTTTTGCCTTTATCCCACTGTTGTTTTTTTTGGTTTGTTTTCCCTTGACAAGAAGGACGGTGGATATTGGAACAGTTATCCATTTGCTACAGTCCTGTGAACATTGTTTGTTATTGATCAATGGCTCTTTCATTGTCGCCAATCGATGCAAATGCTGTTGTGATTTTGGGCGTAGCAAAAATAAATTGAATTGAATTAACCCTGGACAAACTGTAAAACACGTCCCTTACTTGAATTATGTCATCTGTATGTTATTATGTCGCGTAGATGTATGTTTTATGTGTGTTTTCTGTGTACAACTGAATACATGGAGACAATAAACTAACCAACAACCTGTTAGAGGACAAAACATTGTGTGTTATTTGTTGTGAGCCTTTAAACATGCTCTTGAGTACCTTAAGTTTGGCATCTCATGTTTGAAATAAAAATAAAAACAATATCTGAGGGGGGAAAAAACGGTTAATGTACGGTGGGAGTTTTAATGATCGTGATTTGACGGCAGAAATGCTCAGAACGAGTCCGGAGATGATTTATGGACTTAAAAACAGCACAGAAGATTCTTTGAGCACACGTCACAGGTCGAGAAAACGTCACACATCGAGAAAACGTCACACATTGAGAAAACGTCACACATCGCGGAAATTCAAAGAACGGAGTGTTTTTGACGCTCGGAGGGGAGAGGATTTTCTTACCGGGATTATTCCTCAAACTTGCATGAATGAAGCTAGTTACAACTCCAGGTATGTTTTTGATGATGGAACAATGTTAGAACATGGTTAAAAGCTAAAAAATAAATGTAGCATAATATGTGTCCATTAAGTCATACAATGGTCGGTGCGATGTTTCACTTCCATCTAAACAACCTATTGTCTAGCATAGGTAAACAATTAAACTATTATAATGTCAATTTTACATGTTAAATCCCCTTTTGTTCAGGTAAAGTCTTATGTGATCATTTATTAAACCCCACACAGTGCAGTAGAGGCTTGAATTGCATGTTAAGATTGCCATGGCGATGTCTAACGGGCCTTTAAACGCCTGCTCCCTCGCGTCAGGGCGCTCGCATGGCCTGCCGCTAATCGTCTTATTTCCTCTGATTTCTCCTCCTCACCTCTTCCATAATAACCGTTACGTGTCCTATTAAAACGGCCGCCCTCCTCCCTGCCCGTAATCGAGGCCCGGGTACATTACGAGCTGCGCGGCACAAATTAGCGCTTGACCCACTGCCTTCAAATGGGTGTGATGGCGGTTACAGTAAAACAGGGAGAGTGGAACCAGGCCTGTCATTATGGATTTCACACAGAGAACCTGTACTTGAGCTAAAAGAATATCACAGATGTGCCATGATACTGTTTTAAAATACTAGAATATCGGAAAAAAAAACGCACCAGGTTTAACTAATCTCCTTTTCCTGGAATGTTCCACAGTACGGCATTAAACGTATCGCGTTAGCATTCCTCTGATTACGGCTGTTTTCATTTCTCAAAAGTATTCTATAAACCATGCATCCACACTGAAACCTCTCCGCAGACCTGACCCGTATCTCGGCCTGTTGGCGTCACCTGCTCGTCTCCATGGAGATATAGTTACAGCTAATGTCGTCCAGTGGAACATTTCAGGCACAGCAGCAGCGTCTCTTCGGAGGACAGCCGGAGGACAACCTCAATTTCATGCTAATTTCTATAGTTTTTGGAGGTTTTCACAGTTCAAATCAAGTCAAGTCACGCTGTACTTTTATTTTAGACTTGGTTTAGACCTAGTTTAGACCAGTAAAGATCTCAAAGTTGAGGTGGGAGGATCGAAAAATGAATAATATTGCAATTATTGTTTTGAAGATATATATTATAAGAAAATTGAGCACATGATTTGTAATTAAAAGTATTAGAAATGACCTTGAAAAGAGCGAAATAAAAATAAATTCAACAGAAGTATTCAGAGTATGACACATTTGAGAGACTTAATGGGACTCCTGTTTTATTTTGATTTATGTCGTGATTTTTGAGGTTTGTTTGACGTCTACTTGTGTTTTTGTTGTGTTTTTGCGCTGTTGTTGTGTTTTCTGTGTTCTATTTTTATCCTAGAAACGTCTAAAGTGATTGTTCTGCTCTTTTTTTTTGTTCATGTCACGGTCTATTTATGTTTTGTGCTACTTCAGCTAAGACATTTACAGACACGTTGTTCTGAATTTTGTGATCAACTCCGAGCGCGGCAGATTTACTTGAGCGAAATTTGGTATGAAACCTGACGCAGACGCGCAACGTGTTGGTGAAGCGGCTTGCTCAAGGGCACGACAAGCGGTGTGAGCTGGGATCGCACTGTCAACCTGAGCTGCTGTCATCGTGAATAAAGGTCGATGCCAGTGAGTCCATTTTGTAGTTTCGAATTTGGACTTTTTGGGCATTTAAATTCAAAACACTTGCGTTTCACCCCTCAGTCGTCCGTGTTTACAAATAGTCTGACATTTGGCGGAGTAAATATTTAGCTCTGTATCGAGTCCTCATCTAAAATGTATCTTCGCTAAATCCTTCTTTTTGAATCGACTCCTTTCATTACGGCTCTTTTCAGTCTCGACACCGTTGACTGGATTTCACACAAACTTAAGCGGCTCGCGACCTTCTCCAGCCGCTCTTCGCTTCGAGGCCACAGAGCGTCCGAGAGTCGACCGGCAATGCGACGGCAAAACTCAGATGAAAATAGATTAATGTGACAAATATTGGTCACATCCGTCTGACGCGCACATATTTATGGACAAATAATCACCACACAAGTCGTGGATCTCGCATTCAACAACAAACGGACTGGACTGTTCAACTTTGTGCCTATGACGGTGATCTTTAAGCTAAGGTAAGCGGCTAACGCTAGCGACTCTGCGGCTAACGGTTTATTTAAGAGCGTTTTGTACATATTCTCGAGTCAACAGTGCGTTTAAACAGCTCTTCTTCCTCGTTCAGTCCGTTGTGTCCAGTTAAAGACCTGTCGCTGTTGTTTTTCCCGCCATTACGTTTCATGGTGCATTGTGGGAAGTTTTCCGTGCGCTAGTTTTGCACCTGCGGGACATTCGTACACCGCTACAAAATGGCGTGAGCCCAGGTACATGTTTGTGATGAGAGAACAATGTCATAAGAGGAATCCTTCCGTTTACCGTTTCATGCGACAGACGCGCCGCGAAGGCCTCGTGTCCGTCCGCGGCGCGAGAAAAGCCTCCGCGCGAGAGACGTTCACTGACCGCGTGGAAATAACGGCGGCGATTCGCATGCTTTTACCCCCGTGTCGTCCTCTCTTTCGCTCTCTCTCGGACCCAAACGGAGCAGAGGTAATTTGATTTAGCCGCGGGCATCTGCCATCGATCGTGTGGCCTCTGCTGGACACTCCAGTCAAGTGTTTGTCCGAAAGACTGACGCGGGGGATCACAGCGAGAGAGAGAGAGAGAGAGAGAGAGAGGGGGAGATGGACAGGAGAGAGAGAGAGAGGGGGAGGGGCAGAGACAGACAGGGAATGACAGGAAGGTCAAAGAGAGGAAGAGATTTTGACGAAAGACGCGAGAGAGTAATGGAGGAGAAAAAGAATCAGCTGCAAGACAGAAAGGAAAAGAGAGGAGATGGAGAGAGAACGGGTGGGAAGGACAGGAAGGAGAGAAAGAGAGGAAGAGACAAGAGAGTAATGGAAGCGGTTAAAGAGAGACGGGAGAGAGAGTGGCAGAGAATGACTGAAAGAGAGGAAGACAGAAAGGGGGAAAATGGTTGCGAATGGGAGGAGATGAGAGGAAAGAGAGAGAGAGAAAGAGGAATTGATGGGAGGGAGAGACAAGTTGGAAGAGAGAGTAAGAGGAAAGCGTAACAGTGAGATGAGTGAGATAGGAAATGAGAGCGAAGGGAGAGAGAGAGAGATGACGGGGGAAATTGAGAAAGCGAAACAGAGAGAGGAAAGAGATTAAAAAAGAAAGAAAAAGGAGTGAGAGAAGGGTAAGGTGACAAGAAGATAGGACGGAGAGAAAGGAGAGAAAGAAGTTATAGAGACTTGAAGGAGAGATGAGAGCAATGGAAGAGAGAAGAGGAATAAGAAAAGTTCAAAAGAGAAAGGGGAGAGAGAGGAAGGGTGGAAGAGATGGAAGGGAGAGGTAGAGCTAGAGGAGACGGTAATGGAGGAGAGTATTTAAAAAAGAGAGAGAAAGAAATGAGACATGTGCAGGGGAAATGGGGAGAAATAGCCAAGGGAAGGAGACAGATAGGAAGAAAGAGGGGGGAAAGGGGGCGGAGAAGGGGAAAGAGAGAGAAGGAGAAAGAGGGATAATAGTTAGAGGACAGCGTAACGGAGGAGAGGAAAGAGAAATGAGAAAAGAGAAAGAAAGACAAAGGTTGGTGAAGAAGACAAGCAGCAGAGAGAGAGGAGAAACAGAGGAGAGTATTGATTGGGAGAGGAGTAAGGAAGTAGAAGAGAGAAAGAGATGGAAAGTCAAGACAAACTCCAGTCTCGTGTGGCCGAGGAAGCTTCAGGCGAGGACGGCGAAAAGGGCGAGGATCTCTGATAGTAGTTGCAGTTCCGTTCACAGCCACACGAGGCAGTAAAGCTCCCAAGTCTGCGCCCCCGCGAAACCAGGAGGAAGAGGAGCGGTCGTCGACACCAGCGGGGGCGGTGGCGTCGCCCGTGAGCGTCTGCCCACGTTAGATTCGCCGGTTGACGGAAATGAAAGAGAGCGGCTAAGCGACAGGGCGGTAATCCTTCAGACGCTTGGTCGATTAATCGGTTTATTTAGATTCATTAAAAGGATTTCTATGGGACAACGCCGAAAATGAGAAGATATGGAGGAAGTTAGATTTTGCAGTTAATCGAATTTGTTTTTGTTTGTTGGTTCAGTTTGTGTCCGCCATTTTCTTTGTGATGTGCTGCAACGGTATCCATTTATTGTGCCCATGGCAGGAGTTTTGAAGCCCAAACACGTAGTTCGTAAGACAAGTTGGATGCCAAAAACAGACTCAGTCCAATATTTAAGGATAAGGGTCAGACAGAAGCTAGATTTCTCCGTTTGTTCCACTTTTGTTCGGCTTCAACTGTTCGTCGTGACATTCCGCCTTTTCCCGATCACCTTCAGCGATAGAGTCTCTCCGGAAAAACAAATGTGTTGCTCTCAATTCGGAGCCGCAGGTTATTAAATAATGGCACCACTTTCTGAAGCTATTGTGAGGAACAGTTCTTCTCGGTTGAATATGTGCGTGACGAGAAGACGCCAGAGCGACAAGAAGAAAAAAACATGGCAACCACAGCAGCATTTCGATCATCACAATAGTTGAATCATGAGTCTTAATCCAATGTATACATCGCTGACATAAATACACAGTTTACTGATACTTTTTCTGTTTAAATAACTGTGCAGATTTAGGCTTTTGTGTGCGGTTTCGGTCAGGTATATGGAAATGTTTCACCGTTTTGAGTCTTTAGTCGACTACTAAGCAAAAAATGTCCAAATGTTGTTTAAAAACGCCTCAATATAATGCAAAATAAAGCTATCTGATGTAAAAAAAAAAAAAAAAAAAAAAAGCAAATGTAACTATATACGATATTTGTCTTGCCGCTGCCACTTAAACTTTACTGTATTCTTTATTTCAGACAATCTTTAAAAAAACAGTAAAAAACAGTTACGTCCATTAAATCTATTGCCGATTATAGAGTCTGGCAAGTTTCACAAATAACTTTCTCAATATGACAAAATGTCTCAAAATGTCTTTGTGTAATTTAACCTCTTTGGTTTGATTGCTCTTCTATTTCCATTAGTAATAAAAAGTAAAGATCAGTCGAAAAACACTGATATGGCGCTGACAAATCATCCTTTATGCAGTTTATGTAGTTTCTCTTGTACTTGCAAATCTGTCCTCTTTCTAGAAAACTGTATCAGCCGCTGCTTTGTCCCAAGATCAACCGTCCGCAGCGAAAGCGTGACATGAAAATCCACTTTGTGCCTCCTGGGATTAAAACGGAGAAGTGTGTGAATAAAAGAAGGTCAGTGAATCTGCTGACGGTTCTTCCGTTTAATAACCATCTCTTTTCTCCATATCTGTCCTTTTTAAAGTTCAGAAGTCTTGGGTTTATCACTACGGACTATCCGGGACTGTTAAAACATCGAGAGCCCAGGGCCAAAACGGCAAGTCTATAACGGAAATGTCATTAGGGATGTGAAAAGAAAAAAGATATTAGTCATATTTGTATGTATTTTAGAAGCAGAAATACGTTTTTTCAGTTCAATCTAAGGTCCTGATGTGGTCTTGGTTTGGTCCTGATTTAGTCCAGGTTTTAGGTTTAGTCCTGTGTTTTTTTTCATGTGGAGAAGTAATAAGTAAACCCAAATGTGTGAAAAAAAAAGTGTGGAAAAAGCTGGTGTACTTGATTTTTAAACCATGAAAGGAGGAAGTAGACGTTTAAATCCAAATACGCTTTCGGGGGTAGTGTTACTGCCGTTTGGTCATGGTGTCAATATTCATGAATAATCGTCAAATTGTGACATTTCTTCTCACAACAAACTTTGACACTGTGACATTTCTACAGTCGTTTCTCAGACTTTCAGCCTCTGGAGGTTTAACACAAAAGAGGAAATGTGGCGGTAGAAAGTTCCGCGAAAGAAGCGTTTGTGTGCAGCAACAAACAAACTGTGAAACGGAAAATGTTTTGTGGTTTAAGGTGTTTTATGAGGGCGGGAAAGAACTGAGAAACGGGAGTACAGCAATACATGAGATACAATGCCGTTTTGTTTTCATACAGCAGGGGACTTTATACCGACAAAATGTTTCCCGAAAGACACAACGGCACACGGTTCGGCGTTAAACTTAAATGCCATGAAAGTTCTGAGCACGTTGGTCTTATGCGGTGTCCCCGTTTTACCCGTAAATGTCCCACATCCGAGGAGCCGGCACTCGCTGCGTCACCTTTATTTACATAAGCAAGGTCAAACTGTGTTCTGAGCTCACACTGAGAAGAGAAGTCTGCTCCGAAATGGGGAGATTTAAACATATACACGCTGGTGATGAGGTTACAAAGGCAGCTGTGAATGCATGACCTTTGACCTTTTAAATAATAACAAAAGGAATAAGGAAGGGCATAAAGGAGGATGTAACCAAACGACAAAACCTGACATCCGTATGTTAAAGGCGACGTAATGCTTTTTGCCTGCTGAAGTTTTAATCTATTCCATTCATCCATTTTCTTCTGCTTATGTGTCGATCCTGTCTTAAAAACCACATAAATAGGACAAAGTCGGACTCATCTTGAATAGTTTTCGGATGATCTTGACCTATATCAGAGTTAGAATAAGAAAAATTAAGAATAAAAATGAATGGATCCACTAACTTTGGTAAGAGGGGTGAGGCAGGGCTGTGCTCGGTCCCTCCTCCTGTTCGCTTTGTACTTTTGGCCCATTGGCCCAGTATGTTGGTATAAGTATATCATTAATTTGTAAAAACAGATCAGTTCCATATGAAAAAGATTGTCGAAACATTAGTTTACCAGGTGCAACTAGCGGTAATGTTTGTAGTTGACTAGTTAACAATCATTTCTATTGACTTTTTAAATACATCTTTAATCCAAAAATTGTTAAAATAAGGTGACTGAAGGCTTCTAGATGGAGAATATTTATGAATAAAGTAGGTAGGATTCAGAGATTGTTATTTCATCCTATTTTTTAAGTATGTGTTGTAGTCCGTATAGTACAGATGATTATGAAAACACAAATACTGTTGTTTTTTGTTTTGTTTTTTCCATCGCAGCCCCATTGTCTATCTGTTTTTTCAAAAGCAGAATCTATTTTAGAGAAATAAAAATATGATTGCATCCCTTCTTGATCAAATCTTATCAACTGCATCGTTATTAATGTGTGTAGGAGATGGTATCAAAAAGAAAGGGAAATTTTTTTTGACAAATAGCAGTATTTTGTTTTGAAAATTGTACAGTATTGTCAGAATTTTATTTTTATTTTTATCATTGTGGTTCCAATCGAATCCAGTATTGATGGCATTTATCTGGAAGTAAAATATTGACTTATTGATTAATACTTGGCAAATATAACACAAAATGAACATTTATTTGCATTGTTGCCGCCCCATTAAAGTGACTGGGATAGAACGTGTACATCAGTACCACACTCCGCTGTTAAACTGCAGTTAAACCAGTCCCTCCTGGAAATGCCTACTTCCAAAAACTATCCCTAAACACTTTATTGTAACAAAATATATATATAATTCAAGGAGAATTCCCTTTTTCACAGCGCCCCGAGTCCGAACAACCAGGAAACGGTTTTACGTTTCTCTTCGCGGCGTCAGAATATGAACCGGTTTGAACGAAGACCTAAAAACAATGTCGAAACGGTTTGAACGGATGTATGAAGAAATTATTTTAGCAATGTACGCAGAAGAAACTTAAGTCTATGTGGTGCCATGTTCACTGACACAAAACAACCTCAGGGATGCAGATATTTGCCTTGTGGGAGAAAGAATTAATCTGCAAATTAGAACCAAGTACGGCAGAAACATGATCACCGGTATAAACGTCTTTTCCACTGCTCCTGTTTCTATTTATGCCTGCGCTCGTCATGCTGGTCCTCCCTCCAATCTCCGCTCCGTCCTTTGGGTGCTGGGCTCATCAGGAGTGTTTCATCAACCTTTTCTCAGGACTAAAAACGCAAAATCTCTCAGCGCCCGACCTCTCCGCGACCACTGAATCCCCGTGCGGTCCCGCTTTTTCCCCCCCGTTCTCTCCGGCGTCGTGTTTGTGGGGCGTATATTAGCGTGCGGCGGCTTTGTCTCACACCCCTCCGCGCGGGACACCTGACAACACTCCGTCCGTCCGTCTGTCGGCGGAGCGGCGATGGCTATTCTCACCTCAGAATGAGCACCAGACTCTCCCCGGGGCGATCCGCCACGCAACGCATCTGTAACGTGTCGCTTAAAGTCTGTTTTTACCCTGCCAGACTGGACGCGTGTTATGAGGCATATTGTGGGATCGTGTCGGCGTTAAGGTCTCTGCTGGTCAGAGGGACACAAGTGACATAAAGCTGTTGAGATGCTTCCGTCTGACCTCGAATTTCGTCTGGTCGTAGCTTTGCGTTGCATAACAACGAATAACAAGCTGCAAAACCAATAAATGACTCTCTTACCTCATGTTCTAGGCTCGTTTTCAACAAATGTGACCTAAAAACTACTGTGGTTGCCATGTTTGTTTTTTCTTGTTGCTCTATTCTTCAATTTTGATAGATGCAAAAACTGGCGTCTTCTCTTCACGCACAAATCAACTGAAAGAAAGAACCGTTTTTTCACAACAGCTTCAGAAAGCGGTGCCGTTCTTCAATAACCTGGCTCATGCTGGATTGACATGTGTAGCTCTGAATTGAGTTCAAACACATTTCATTATCTGGGGGGCTGAAAGTGATCGGAATGGCATGACGAATGGCAGAATGTCACGACGAATAGTTGAATAGCTGAACAAAAGGCGGAACAAACGGAGAAATCTAGCTTCTGTCCGATCCAAAGTGCTCAGTATTCACAGGGAAACATCAGTTGCTGGAGAAACTGCGGTCGCCAAGTGGCCCACCATTACCACGTGTCTTATCGTCCTTAAATATTGGACTGAGACATCCAACTTGACTTCAGAACTACGTGTTTGGGCCTCGAAACTCCTGCAATGGACACAATAAATGGATACCTTTGGAGCGTACTTCTGGCAGCACATCAGCACATTACAGACTGGGCCCAAATGATTAGTGAAATACATAAAACGGAATAAATTACTTCTGGGCTCAATTTAAAACGAAATTCCTTTTTTTTGGGGGGGTCATTTTACAAAAAGGGGATGAAATAAATTAAATTCTATAAAAAAAAAAAAAAAGTTAATTAATCTTACAGTCCATATCCATAATTCAACCCCAAAGTCTGTGATTGTTGTCATTTGAAAAGACTTTAAGCCGTTAATATGACAAGTTTGTGGAACCAAAGCCAAACAAATAATGAAAAGGTTCCACAGTTAGATAAGTTGGCGAGCGTTTGCCAGCGCCGCACGACCCGCTCTTTCCCGTCGACTGATCGATGCGTGGGAAATGTCTTCAGGAGATCGAGACCTACAGCTCTGGACAGCGGACAAAAAAAATGAAACGCTGCACCAGAACTGGTCATTTGCATTGTTGTTATTGTCAAAATACTGACATTTCAAACTCAATTTTGACATTTAAAAGGAAACACTTCTTTTTTTTTAGATAATAGACTGTAATTTCCCACACAAAATGATCGTACTGGCTCAAAATCTTTCCAAAAGTGTCCAATTGTGTCCACTTCTTGAGTATCTATACCCCATTAAACCAGCTTTCGTATTGATTAGTATCAGATTTTATAATACAGAGACAATACT
Organism: Chaenogobius annularis; assembly: GCA_015082035.1. NCBI lineage: Eukaryota > Metazoa > Chordata > Actinopteri > Gobiiformes > Gobiidae > Chaenogobius > Chaenogobius annularis. The sequence continues at coordinate 221,949 of BJKM01000597.1, read as the reverse complement.
TCAAGTTATACAATGTGAAATGCTTCCAAATGATCGCTATAAGATAATGTTAAATCACTAAATGCTTCCCTGTTGTCGATTTAACCTAATATTAAATAAATCTGTACCCTGCACTCAAAAATGGGTTGATTTTGCTCGTTAAAGATTCGCTTTCAAATAAACCACGAAAAATCCATTTCCTCAAAACGCAGCTCGTCTCCCCGAACGGACCCCGAACGCGCTTATGTGTGTAAGTAAATGGCACTGAACGGGGGTTTCTATGGCGCCTTGTGAAAGAGTCCATTAATTAGGCTGCCAGTTTCAATCCATGTCCGGCTTTTTCAATTAGGCTAATTGTAACCTCACCGGAGCACGGCCCCGCGGCTTGTTCAATCAGAGCCTTTCCATATACTTTACTGTTCAACAACCTTTCCCGGAGTCAAATCACTGGATACATACTTAAAATTGCCAATCCTCCCGTGAATGGCGCCCGCAAATACCTCCGGATTACAGCGGGGGAGCGCGGCGGGCTCGGCTGACCGGAACGAGCACTCTAGAGGTGGGAGAGGATATTATGAAGTTTAGAGCTGCATTTAAAGTAAAGTAAAGGCGCTGGAAACGGAAGATGGAGTTCAAGAGAAATGTGTATATACAAAAAAAGGAAAATAAGAAACTGTGGTCACAAGACTTTGCAGTGTTCAGGGGGAAAGTACACAAAAAAGTACACAAAACTACAAAAATATTAAATGTGAGAAGATAAGATTGTGGTACTTGTACTAATGATACGTCGGCGCGTTTATGTTTTTTTTTAACGCAAAGTACGGCAATATATCTGGACAAACAAGCCAAAAAATATATATATATACAGACATAATGTGTTATTTCACCAGCGTCTGTAAAAAACATTCAAATATGAAACAACTTCAAATGCGTGTGTGGATAACGAGCAATAATGTTTCATTTTAATTGGACTTACGAAAGTTTTTATTTGTTTCATTGATCTTCAACTGCCAATCACTGCACTCAAGTACAACCTCTAACTTAAAGGGCCCGTGACAGGTTTTTACGACTTTCTAATTGTGACTTTATTTGGTGTGTTTATACCTGTTGTACATATACATTATAGTTTTACACCGATCGAGCGGGTATTTGTGGAGAAAATGTCGATAAATGGGCAGAAAATGACAGGAAGTGACATCACAGTAGGAACATTTCTCATTCCAGTCAAAGTTTGTGCAGAATTTACACAAAGAAACAACTTTTTTGACTCTCTAAACATAAATTCAACGAAATAAAGTCGCTCTCATGTATTTTTATCTGTCAGATTTTTAAAAAAAAATTTGTTTTCTGGGTAATTTCCTCGTGTGATGTCATCAATTACAAACAGGAAGTGAAATGAAAAACCTATTCTGTGATAACATTTGTATAACTTTTATAAAAATTCAAAATATATTCATCTTAACTGCGTTTTAGTTAACTGAGTCGTCCGGCCTGTAGGGGGCGCTTCAAACAGAGAGAGGGGAAAACGCTCCTGGTTAAATAAAGGTCAGTGAGGACGGGTCAATTTAAGGACCGGGTTCAAGGATCAAAACACGAGCAGTCCAGTTAAACTCGGCCCAGAATCGTGTCGAACAACATTCATTCGTTCATTTCATTCATTGCAAATCACATCACACGTCGCTTAATTGAATACATTTTCTTTAGACTCACATTGTCACACTTATTTGTTCATATTTGTCCGAATTGTTTACGTACACGTGTTAAAGGTTCGTTCAACTCAAAAGAAACATCTCAGGAGAGCCCACCTGGACCAAAGCTGAGGGGGAAACACGATTATTGTATTATTATATTATTATTATTATTATTATTATTATTATTATTAAGTCACTGTTATTGTTTTCTGTTTAGTTTTAACAATTTGCCGCCCTTTTGTTTCTTTGCCAAGTTAGTTATATTTGTCTTATATTTAATTTAATGCCTTTCACTTGTTTATTTTGTTTTCAAACTTTGTTTATATATTACTCCAATAATGTTTTGCTTCGCTAAAGGACAAATATGATGCATTATTTGTATTATTATTGGCCTTTAAACTTGCTCTTGCGTGTCTTTACTTTGGCAACTCATGTTTAAGAACAAAAACAAAAAATATATTGTTTAATGTGCACTCCTACACCTACTGGCTGCAGAGGGAATTACATTGGTGATTAGACGGCAGAAATGCTTAGAACGAGTCTATATATCTTACTATTACCTATGAAGATGTCATAGGCAACAGTATGACATCACAGATCAAGACAATTCAGAACAGAGTGTTTTTGAGGCTCGGAGGGGAGAAGATTTGTTCCGAGGAGTCTTCAAATTAGCGTCAATTAAGATGAAAAACAGCTCCGGGTGTGTTATTGACGAGGGGACAGTGTCATAGCGTGGTTAAAAAGCTCAAAGAAAAGTACATTTTGCGTAACACGAGTAGAATTCCGCCTTTTATGTTTGGCCTATGACAATCTGAGACAAGCGCGCGGCAACAGTGCACCTTTAGCTAAAACTATAACGTTCACAATCACCCTCTGCACAGTGTATGGCGGCTAACAAAAAAGAAACCCCTCACAGTTTTCCAAGGCAGGAGAGCGAGGCGAGGCGGAGAGCGGGCCCGGCTATAACAAGCCTGTCTGAGCTCATGCGCGGCGGCAGGCAGGATATTGTAATGCGCTCGGCGAGATGCTGGCACTAACGCTGGCTCTTTGAAGTCGGGCCCGCGGAGGAGCCGCGGCACAGCTCTCCCGCTCGTCTCTCGCCGACGCTGCGCCGGCGAGGCCACTTTGAAGCGAGTGTCACCGACGCGGGCGGGGTAGGACGAGCCGCGGCGACGCCATTACCTATGCGGACGTGCGCGGGGAAGTCGCTCCACGGGAAAGATGTTTTGGGCAGCGAGGAAAAGGCGAGGTTAGGAAGAAATGTGAATGTGAATTAGGTACAAAGAATGAGAATGTTCAACACTTTACAGCTCAAATGTTTAGAAACTACATTAAAAAAACATAATAAAAGTGCTAATTTATTGAACGATGAGTGAATATAGTGTCATCTCAAATGCGCTGAACTTCTCTTTTGTATCAAGCGCAAATCTAATCTCCTTCTTGCTAAATCGCGCGGCCCTAATCGCGGCGTCATCTCGTGCACTGAAAGAACGCTAAACGTGCGGACGCCTCGCTCAAGGACGGAACGACGGCGCGGAGAAACTGGGATTCAACCGCCGACGTTTTGCGCGTCGCCAACCGCATGCGCCACTGCGGGGGGGAAAATACAACAACAACAAAGACTTAAACAAACAACTTTGGCGCAAACGCTGACGCTAATATCGTAGCCACGTTTTTAAAGATGCGTTTGATCGAATTTGCTCCGTTTTCCAGATAAACACTTGGATGGAACTGTTGATAAACCTTAAAAACGTAACAGCTAACTTTGACGCTTGATCGTGAGCTTGTTTTCCTGGTGCTTTCCTGGTGTTTTTCCAGTGTTTTCCTGGTGTTTTTCTGGTGTTTTCTTTTTCTGGTGCTTTCCTGGTGTTTTTCCAGTGTTTCCCTGGTGCTTTCCTGGTGTTTTTCCAGTGTTTTCCTGGTGTTTTTCTGGTGTTTTTCTGGTGCTTTCCTGGTGTTTTTCCAGTGTTTTCCTGGTGCTTTCCTGGTGTTTTTCCAGTGTTTTCCTGGTGTTTTTCTGGTGTTTTTCTGGTGCTTTCCTGGTGTTTTTCCAGTGTTTTTCCTGGTGTTTTCTGGTGTTTTTCTGGTGTTTTCCTGGGTTTTGTTTTCTGGTGTGTTTTTCTGGTGCTTTCCTGGTGTTTTTCCAGTGTTTCCCTGGTGTTTTCTGGTGTTTTTCTGGTGCTTTCCTGGTGTTTTTCCAGTGTTTTCTGGTGTTTTTCTGGTGTTTTTCCGGTGTTTTCCTGGTGTTTTTCCAGTGTTTTTCTGGTGTTTTCCTGGTGTTTTTCCGGTGTTTTTCCGGTGTTTTTCCGGTGTTTTCCTGGTGTTTTCCTGGTGTTTTCCTGGTGTTTTGGTGCCTGACGAAAGCTACCTCGGAATGAAACAAAAAAAAGGTTGTGAGGTTCTGTCAAACTAGCCTCACAAATCTCTCCGAAGATCATCATGATTCACGCGCTTCTGTCCAATCAGTGCTTTGGCCGGTCGACTCCGGGGCGCGCCGTCTCCGTTTGGCAGGGCGCATAATGGGGGAGTAATGGAATTTATGAGGGGCGAGGACCTGCCAAAACATGCAGACGGCGGTGTTGAAGGCCAATCTGCATAATAATGTATCGTTTACTTCAGATAACGCACTCAATCACTGATTATCTCGAGGAGGATCTTCACACTGCGATGAAGAACGTCATTTAAGCCTGATGTTCGGCCGCACTTCACGTTCAAAACCGGATGAAACACACGATCTTCGGCACAAAAGCGCTCCAAACGACATCCTCAGCAGTGACTCATTATTCTCGCTTCTTTCCACGGACCTGATTCGTCTGTAAATACCGTCATGACAACAAAGGGTCTGTGTGTTTGCTCAGGAAAGTGCAAACCCCGCGCAGAAAGGCCAAGAACTGGACCGGGACTAGAAGAGGACCGGGCCGAGGGTGCGTTCACGCTTCGCAATCGCCACATCAAAACATGGACTAAACCAAGACTGAACAGGACGAGTTTGAACGGACCCCAAGGGACGAAACTGTGTGAGCTCTGGTTCTGGTTCTGCAGTCGCCATCTGTCAGTCCTGGTTCAGTCCCGGTTCAGTCCCGGTTCAGTCCACCCTCCTCATTTCTTCCTCTTGTCCTCCTCGCTTCTCGACCCTCTCTCTCCTCATCTCTCCCCTTCACCCTCCTCATTTCTCCCCCCCATCTCCTCGTTTCTCACCCTCTCTTCCTCCTCATTTCTTCCCCTTTCCCTCCTCGTCTCTTCCCCCCTCTTCCTCCTTGTTTCTCCCTCTCTCCCTCCTCGTCTCACCCCCTCATCCTCCTCTTTTCTTCCCCTCTCTCCCTCCTCGTCTCTCCCCCTCACCTCCTAATGTCTCCCCCCTCCCTCTCATTTCTCCCCCCTCTCATTTCTCCCCCTCTTCCTCCTCGTCTCGCCTCCTCACCATCCTCATTTCTCCCCCTCTTCCTCCTCGTCTCGCCTCCTCACCATCCTCATTTCTCCCCCTCCTTCTCGTTCTCCCCCTCTTCCTCCCCTTGTTTCTCTTGCCCCTCTCCCTCCCCCCCCCCCTCCCCTCCCCCCCCCCTCCAGAGCGTTTCCTCTTCGGGCTGTAAGTAGAGATTGCTGTCTGGACGCGATGAGGCCTGACCGTCACGTCTTGGGAAATCAAAGCCGCACGCTTGAAGAACATCGCAAACACGCCCGCGCCAAACGCCCGGTCAAAAACAGCGAGGCAATCGGCGGCCGCGGGCGAGCGGGCGGAGGGGGTGGTCCCGCGGGTGAGGCGGGTCGGATCGGGCCGAGGGGTCGAGCGCTTTGACTCCGTCTCCCGCTCAATAAGATCGAGACGCCACGTTGGGAAACGGAAAATGAGGACAAACGTGTTGGAGTCTGATCGTGATTTGAAATTAGACTGACGAGTGTTTTAGCGGTCGACTTGGCAAACGATGAATTCTATTGAACGTTGGGACTTTTAACATGGATTATCAACTAATCAAAGGTTGAATTACTGTGACCGGAGACTTCTGGATGAAGATTTTTTACAAATAAAGTGTCTTGTTCATGAAAATCTGACATTATTTATTGTTTTTTGACATTTTGATTGAATAATTCCGCTGTCTTTGCTATAAAAAAGTATTTTCCGAGTCCCTAAAGTCCAGATATCGATTACAATGATCGAAATATGACAGATTCTTTTATTTTTTAGTCGATTATTGATTTCACGCAGCTGTATTTGATTTCACAGTTACAAAGCGAAAAAAAGTTTATTCTGTGAACACAAGTAAAGGTCAGGAGTACGGTGTATCACATGCTTTTCACTTAAAGGTGCACTGTGAAACCTTTCTGGTGGACACGACACCTGCTCGTCTCCATGGAGATCTCGTACTGCTTTAGCGACTCCACTCGCAGTGGGAGTGCAGGTTTTCAGAGTCTTTTTTAAAGCAATGACAAAGCTCATTTAATACACTATAAGACAGATGATACTGTGGAACATTCCAGGCAAAGCAACAACATCTCCATGGAGACAAGCGGGCAGCCGACCCTCTGACAGAAAAGTTACGTAGTGCACCTTTAATTAATAAAAATAAAAATAGTTATTATTATTGTTATTTTTTATGAAAATGTAAGTTAATAAATTATGTATGATTTTTTTCTTTTTATTTATTATTATCAAATGTTGGATTTGTGTTTTTGATTTTTTTTTGGATGTTCTCTTCTCTCTGGTCATGTTTTAATTCACTTTGTTTTTGTGTTATACATTTGAAATGTATATAGATATATATATATATATATATATGTATATATATTATAATAATAATAAAAAGTATCTCCATGGTAACAAGCATGAGCAGGAAAAGGGACGTACTGCCCCTTTAAACAGCCACATTGTGCTTCATAACAAACTCCTGATACAATTCCATTACGTTGTTTACTTTACCCACATTCGCCACATCAAACCTGGAACTGAACCAGGACTGAAGCCAAAACTAAACGAAAACTAAAAAGAAAAAAAAATCACGAAAACGGGACAAAATTTAGAAATGTACAGGAAAAATATTAAGGGCGGGGAGTAGAATCATTTTGAATTATATAAAACTTATGAATTGATGCAGTATTTTTATTTTACTTTTTAAAGTGGGAAGAAAACAAATGAAATCAGTACTGAAGTTTTGACTGAACACCAGTTTGTATGTATATTTTTCTGTATAATAAAAAATGGAATAAATAACTAAATAATGAACTAAATAATGAACTAATTAAATATCTAAATAAATACATAACTAAATAACTCTATAAATAACTATATAACTAAATAACTAACTAAATAAATATCTAAATAATAAATACATAACTAAATAACTATATAAATAACTATATAACTAAATAACTAACTAAATAGATATCTAAATAAATGCATAACTAAATAACAAGATAAATAACTAGATAACTTAATGAATAACCAACTAAATAAATAAATTAATTAATAGCTAAATAATGAACTAAATAAATATCTAAATAAATACATAACTAAATAACTATATCAATAACTAGATAACTAAATAAATAAATAAATAAATAACTAAATTAAATAATAAATAACTAAATAAAAAACGAACTAACTATCTAATTAAAATGAATGAATAAATAAGTGAATGAAGAAAAATTAAAAAAACAGGACAAAATGAGACTTTTCCTGAACAGTCTTTGAGCTTCTTCAGAACCAGTGCAAGACCACAGAGTGACTAAATACTAGTGTTTTCTTTCTGTGTTAAAAATGATGTTGTGGTATTGAAGCTGGTTTGAAACCGCCACATAAAACACACAATCACCCTGACAAGTATGCATACAACTGACTTCACGCACAAAATGCATCTCCAGCACGTGAGCAAAACGCTTTTCAGTCATTTGTGCGGAACAGACAAACTTTGAACAAAACTCCACAAAAGGTCCTTTCACGCAGTCCGAGCCGCGTGAGCACAGCCAGCCTCGGGGCCATTATTAGTCCGCGAGGTGCAACTAATGCGCCACAAACCCGGGCATCTCATTAATAACACCGTGCCGCGTGGAGTTTTGCATAATCATGTATGTGTCAGCCGCAAATTGCCTCCTGGACATTTTCTCCGCCGCCTTTTTCTCGGTCGGGTCATTATTAAAGTGTGTATTACAACAGCTTTTGGACGTTGACGCTTGTAACCGAGACCAAAGCGGCAAACAAAGTCCAAAATACGTTCTAATCATTCGCGACAAGCAATAATGTCGACAAACGCTGCAGAGAATGGGAAATACTGACGCTGAACTATTCTTCTCGCACTCAAGCGTAGCATTGTGGCCACGTCGGGTTGTTTTAAATTGTATTATTGACTTTCATTCGACCAGGAAAGTCCCACCGAGATGATCGTTTTCAGGGAAGTCTTGACCATCTAAAAGACACAGTGGCGTAGTGGTTAAAGCACAACTACTAATGCATTTTAGGGCATCCGTGGCCACTTTTTAATGTGCTGTACTTGATTTTCATTAAGTAAAAACAGAACCACTTCGTTTTAAACTCCACGTGTATTGCTCATTTACCTAAGGCATTCTGAGCATCCTGAATCTTCACCTTTTAATGAGTTAATGAGCTTTTTCCCCACAACTTTCAGAGGCCAGAGCGAACGTGTTGTCACGTTAAAGCTAACGGCAGCTAACAACAGCTAGCATGTCAACGGCGCACTTCCTGCTTCGCGGAGAATGAAACGCTCTGTGATTAGATGCTGTCATGGTTCCGTCCTGGTTTGGTCCTGGTTCAGTCCCGGTTCAGTCCTGGTTCTGTCCTGGTTCAGTCCTGGTTCTGTCCTGGTTCTGTCCTGGTTCAGTCCCGGTTCCGTTCTGGTTCAGTCCTGGTTCCGTCCGGGTTCAGTCCTGGTTCCGTCCGGGTTCTGTCCTGGTTCAGTCCTGGTTCGTCTGGTTTCGTCTGGTTCCGTCCTGGTTACGTCCCTGGTTCTGTCCTCGTTCAGTCCTGGTTCTGTCCTGGGGGTTTTTCAGTCCTGGTTCTGTCCTGGTTCAGTCCTGCTGGTTCAGTCCCGGTTCAGTCCTGGTTCTGTCCTGGTTCAGTCCTGCTGGTTCCGTCCTTGTTCAGTCCTGGTTCTGTCCTGGTTCAGTCCTGGTTCAGTCCCGGTTCAGTCCCGGTTCAGTCCCAATTCTGTCCTGGTTCTGTCCTGGTTCCATCATGGTTCAGTCCTGGTTCTGTCCTGGTTCAGTCCGGTTCAGTCCGGTTCAGTCCCGGTTCCGTCCTGGTTCTGTCCTGGTTCAGTCCTGGTCCGTGGGAGTAGGATCTCTCCTCCACGTTTCTACATTATGTTTTTTGTAGTTTTTCCTCTCAGAATTAGACGACTAAACTTCCATATAAGTACAATTTCGTAGTACAACAACTTTTAAAACATTTTCAGCAGCTTGACAGAAAGCTACTGCACATCATAATTACTACAGTACTTTGTCCGGTGAAGATGTACTGCAGTATTCCACCATTGCATCACCCTTTGCTCCTCCTTTGTCGCACGTCTGATGAAAACTACCGTCAGTGTTCAATAATCGACCGCATTTTCAGCGGCCGACACAAAAGCCGCGATCTCAGCGGAAAGTGCACAACCGCGCGGCGCTTTTACCTCTAGAACCCGTTTACGGCTCAAAGGTTTGACAAAGAAACCGACGCTCATTCAAACTGCGACGAGCTACGAATCCTCCGCCGCCGTGACTCGACCGCGTCTTTCACAATTCACCCTTTTCGCACCGTTCATTGCGGGTTTTTTTAGCCGGGCTCTTGTCGCGGCGCTGAACTCTGAACGGTTTCAGGCCTGATACAGATTTACAGAACGGGCTCCAACAGGTTTTGAGTCCAGGAAAGTGTTGAGAAGACGTTTTAATTAAGCAGATGATCAAAGGATGGAGGAGAGGACTTTTTGGGTGATGAATTTGAATGAAAGTTTTTTGCTGTTTTTGTCGTTTCGTGTACAATCATTTATTGCTTAGTCCAGGGCCAGTTCTGGTTTAGACTCTTAATTTGGGTTATTTCCACTTTTAGAACCAAGATATTCAGACAACATTTGACCAAAGCAGTGAACATGTGCCTGGAAATGTCTTTGAGGTTCAAGTATTGGAACAAAACATGAACGGATCACAACGTTAACCGCAACAACAAAAATAAATAAATAAAAACAGTTTTTTTTGGAGATTATATTAAACGTTTCTGTGCATTTTTTAATGTTTTTTGCAGTCATTTGTAGTTTTAATTAAATACAATGCAATCAATATTAAATTTTTTTATTCCTAATATCGACAACAGAACGACAGTTGTTATTATTGTATATTTTTCTACTGCGACTTTTCTAACCCGCCGACCATCGCCAATCACTCAAGAACGCATTACAATCATTTAAAAGAAAGGTTGGCAATACTTAAATGTACCTTCAAAAGTGCGTTACCCAATATGTCATTAACCCAATTTATTTTGAGGGAGTTTCCATTGAATCAGATGTATTAAAGCGTTTTCATATGATAAAGTTACATTTGTTTAGCTCATATTCATTAGTAACATTTAGACTACAGTGCTGTTTACATCCAACTATAACCCGCGCTGTTAGCATGCTAATTGCCGTTAGCGTGACGTCCAAACTCCGCTCTGGCCTCGGAAAAAGGCGTGGAAAGCGCTTGAACTCATCGCTGTGAAAAACCGCGACGCCAGGAATGCGTCAGGAAAATGAAGGATTCGTTCTGAACAGCTGCAAACCGTTTAAAATAAGCAGTTTTACGCTCTTGTTTTTAAAGACAAACGCAGCATCTTTAATAACATTAATTTACCCATTTTCTTTTGAGAGAATGATAAATTAAAGCTCTGTATCATTTATTACCGTCATGTAATAAAGTACAATTTGTTTTGCCCGAGTGCAAAGAGAGTAAAATTGCCTCAAGTGATAACCCGCTTTCTCCTCCGCACACCAGGAAGTGCGCTGTTAGCACGCTAATTGTCGTTAGCGCGACGTCCAAACTCCGCTCTGGCTTCGGAAAAAGGCGTGGAAAGCGCTTCTGAACTCATCGCAGTGAATAACCGCGACGCCAGGAATGTGTCAGGAAAATGAAGGATTCGTTTTGAACCGCTGCAAACCGTTTAAAATAAGCAGTTTTACGCTCTTGTTTTTAAAGACAAACGCAACATCTTTAATTACGCTCCACACAACTTTGCCCGAACATATGTCTTTTCTTTTCTTTTTTCACACCACATCCGAACTTGACTTATTCCTACCGTTCTTCCACACACACTGTAGTAACATGATGCGCGGCGTTATCGAACACGTCTTAAGGAAGCCGAGCGCTCCATCACGACGCGGACGCCACTCCTGCACTTACGGCGGCGGCGGCGGGGCGGGCGGCGCGGCTCTTGTAAAATAGATGACACTTCAATCTAAATACAAGCTAATGAAAGAAGCTCGCTGGCACGCAAGACATTATTGACATATAATCCGCGCCCGTGGGAGCGGGGGGAGCACCGGGGCGCGCTTCCCGGCCAAACTAAACGCTCGCACATTCTAATTTGACATTTTAGGTAATTGGATTTATGGCTTATCAGCAGAAATTCACCCGATTGGCAGATAGCGGTATAACGGGGGACATGGGGCGGGGTTGGGGGGGTACAACATGATATGCATCCCGACGGAACATTTTTTTTTTTTCCACACTTACGCATTGATTTTGGCGCGGGGATTATTATTCCAGGTTGTGGGAGCCCGAGTGTACTTTCCCTTCAGCGAGATCATTCTAATTCATAACCTTTTCCAAATGAGTTATTGACTGGAAGAGGCTGCGCTGCCATTCTCCATCACAATATATACACAGAGGCACGCTCCCACCAACCCCCCCACCCGGACCACCTGCGCCCCATGCTAACACTGAGGAGAGAGAGAGAGAGAGGCGCGCCCCCTCTGGCGACAGAAGGGAACAACATAGGAACAGGTATGTAAAGGAGAAACAACAAAAAGTGTAAAAGAAAAAAAATATCACTTTTAATTGATAACCTGGTCGCCGCGGGACTTTTAAAGGAGCACCGTGTGACATTTCTGACGCTGGGTTCGCCACCTGCTCGTCTCCATGGCGATAGATCATATTTTTGCGAGATGTTCTGGAACAAAGCGATCGCATTTCCGAGGAGAAACGCGTCAGATCAACTAGAAAAGTTGGAGAAATTGTTCACATTTAAATATCAGGAATTAAACTAAACTATACGAACCCTAATGGATAAATGTATCTGTTAAATGGAATATGAATTATGAATTAAATATGTTTATAACGATGTCTTTAGTTGTATTAGACCCAAATCCGACAGGAAATGCAGTTATTACATAGAGAACGCAGTCAGATAATCCATAGACGTTACTATGGTTACATATTATTATACATACATACATAAATAAACATATAAACAGTTGAATTATGACAGAATAACATACTTTAAAACTAGCTGTGGCAACAAGGACAATGGCCCGTCAAGACTGCAAATACGCTTTGCGCCGTGCCCCCGGACCGCCCGCCTCCTCCGCAAACGCAAGGCCGGTGGTGGCGAGGAGGGAAGCGGAAGGTGGCGCCCCCCTCTGGCAGCGGGATCGGATTACGCGGGCGAGCGGCGGTCGAGCGCAGCTGTGGCCCGGAGCGCTTTCATCAGCGCCAGGCGTTACCAGCCGTGTTCATCCGACGGAAACAACAAACGCGGCTTCAAGATATTAACATGTTTAAGGGGCTTTACATTTTGTTTAACATTATTTATTGATTTAACGGGCGATGCACATTAGTGAACATCGATACTGAACATTTGTAAATATGAAAATGTGAATATAACTGACAGACAAATGAGTTGGTGCAACAAAAGGCAAAGGAAATTAACAAATAAAGTCGTTTTTTTGCTTATGATTACATAATTTGATAGTGTGTGTTCAAACTAGGCGTTGCCGTACAAAATGTGGTGATACCGTATCGATATCGTCTGCTGTATCGATATATCGTCACAAGTCATCAATGCACAAACCAACTGACCTTTTTTGACGATTAAAACGGGCGCATTTTATTGTGCGTTCGTGCAGCTCGCGGTTTAACAAAGACAAATGTTGCTCAAATGTTTTGGGTTCTTTAAAAAAAAATATATATATACAAAATAGTGATATGTCGCAGAATATATCGATTGTCGCAAAAACCGTGATAGTATCGTATCGTGAGCCGCGTAGCGTGATTCGCAGCCCAAGTTCAAACTACAAGATCAACAGGAAATGTCATGAAAAATAGATTTGTTCTTTAAAAAGCCATTGATTCATTCACACGTTCTTGCTTTTTATCGTTTATCATTTAATTTACTGTTGTTTTTACCTCACATTTTCTTATATATACATTTATATTTGGCACAGTGCGTTTTCTACACTAAAATAGGCTGAAAAAAAAGAGAAAATCCAATAAAATCACAATTCTTTCCTACAGTTTTCAGTTGCGTTCATTTCATTTGATGGAATATTGTGTTTTCGCGCGTTTGCACTGCATTTCGTTCCGTGGCGACTGTATTTCCGCTGCGCTTTGAGAATAAACCTTGATCTTAAAGCGCAGAGTGTATTGGATTATGGCTAACGCCGAACCGCACGCTCTTCTTCTCCCGCCAGCGCCGGTGGTAAAGGTCCGCTTCACCCCTCCCCCCCGGTTTGTGCTCGCCGTCCAACATTCCAGGGGCTCCGTATCTGTCTTTTTGCACAAACGTCCGCGCGGCAGCCTTTGAGTTCAGTCCGAGCTCGGGGAAAACGCGTCGCCTTTCTGACGCCGGTGGCTTAATTTCGCCGACACGAAAACCGAACGGACCCCTGAGTCTCGACGCCGGGCAAAATGTGGCGCCACCAAAACGTGAAGCGGCGAGCGTCCACACAGCAGCAGCCTCAAATGCAGTTTAAACACGGTTCGAAGCGCTAGAATATGTTTATGTTTGTGTACTTTATTCACATTTGTAGGACTTCTTGCACTTTACAACAGAACTGAAGATTTGTACGCGTTTTTTAAACATTTAAATGACATGTACTAGAGGTAAGATCTTAAGACGGGTCTAAAATGACAATCATTACGTCCGGGTCGGGCCGGCCGGGCTTCTCTCTTGCTGACTTTTTTAAAATTAATAAATACTTTTTTAATAAATATATGTGTTATAAAAATAACGTATACTAAACGATGTGGATACTAAACTAAGGAATACTTTGTTTAGGTCTCCCCGATATGGAGTCAAGGATAAACTTAGACAGGGGAACTGAAGAGGCAAACCGCACCGCGGTGGGTGCAGTGGGCTGCAGTATTTCTCCGCGTAATGAAGCGAGTGCGCGTCAAGATCTCTCTTTCACTCTCTTTATCTGGCTCTTATTTCTGTGTTCCAGCGTTTATTTCGTGTTTTGCAATAGCTTTATCATGATCATATAAAAATAGTTAGATTATTTTAACCTTAAGAAATCTTGCGTTTTTTCTGACAAAAATACAATGGGATAAACTGAAATTTCGGGTTTGCTTCGAGCTCGGGCAAATCAAGTTAATTGGTCGGGCTCGGCCGGGTTGGGTTTTAATGGCCGCGGGCCTGGGTCGGGTCGGGCTGGATTTTTCAGGCCCAATCTTACCTCTAACGTGTACTTGTTCATCCTTTCATTTTAGTGTCTCGTTTTGTGAAAAATCTGTCAAATCCCACACTAAAAAACACTTTTAATCCACAAAACTCTTTTACGCGCGTTTTACTGCCCGACGCTTACGAGAACGCGCGTCATTCGCTTCACCCCCCCGTCGCCCACCCCATGTTCTGACCTGCAGGTTCGGCGTACCTGCGGGGTCATTTTCGTCCCCTGTTTGTACTGAAAAACGCGCTCCTTTGTGAGAATCCTCCCCCCCATAAAGCGCGCGCAGTGACCGCGGGGCGCGCGGGCGACTCTGTGACACATCATACGGCTGAGCTGCGCTGAACGGCGGATGATGGAGGGGGGCGCGCGGTCGTTCTGTGGAAGGCTTGTTTCCGGACGAGTTAACGTTGCCACCGGCGCCGGGCAGGTTCCGTCGCACTGGATAATGGTGCGATTATAGAAGGACTTCAGTTCAAACGTGGGTCTGAGCTGTTTAAGGCGCCTGTATCACATGACTTTGGACTTTAAACGTGCTCTTGCTTTGGTATCTCATGAATACAGCAAGAATTATGTTTTAGAGACGGGCGATATATCGAAAAAAAGGGAAAATATAGGATTTTGTTGATCGTTTTGGAGAAATGCAGGATTAGAAACTTAAAAATAAGTAAAATAAGAGACAGTGGGATCTCGAAAACAGTCTCGTTGTGGTAAATGTTATGATCCTGATCAAAATAATGCAAAAAATAAAAAATAAAATATATTTGTGCTCAATATCGCCCACGTTTATGATGTAAACACTGAAAACCACATATTACTGTCCGGTAAGGCGTTCTTCCATCAGGATTGGTGTTTGCACTCCTCTACTGGTTAATGTAAGCGCTCGGGTCGTTCAAGAATATCGCGTTAATCGATACTCGTGAGTATTCGGGTCACTATACACGTGTAAGAGCCCAAAACATTTAGTCTTTCAGAAAGTTCCGTCCCGTACAACAAACTGGAAGTACAGTGACCTCTTAGCCAATGAGAATGAAAATTTAAATTCTTAAAGATTTCACTGTTTTGGTCAGGAAACGGTCTCAAAAATCGTGAATAATCGCAATGTTTTTTTTCTCACCCATAATAATAATCGAGACGTCCCTGGGTCTGATTTGAGGCAGAAATGCTCCAAGCGATGATTTATGGGCTTAAAAACACTGGAAACAGGAAACTTGAAACTGAGTGTTTTTGTGAGGTGCAGAGAAGAAGACCTCACAACCAAGATTACAGGACCAATCAATGAAGCTCAACACAATCACTCCAGGCACGTTTTGGACGAGGGAACGGGGTCATAACGTGGTTTCCAGCGCAACAGTTTGGCAGAATATGTGTCCTTTAAGTCTCTGTTGTGGTCGACGCCCGCGTTAGCGCCCCCCACCCCGCTCTCCCCCCTGGCAGAGCCTGTGTCCTGTCGCTGGACGCGCGCCACTCGGGGGCTGAGGGCAGGAAGCACGGAGGAGGACGCTCCACAGGGGGCGCCGCCGAGCACCATGCAGCAGGTCGCCACAGCAACGACGGCAACAAAACAAACCAAAAAACGCCCTCAATTAGCCTGCGCCGCGGCCGATCTCGCAGCGACGCGGCTTCGGTTCGACAATACGGAAGTCCGGACAACAGGGAGGGGAAAGCGGCGCGCGGTTGAATAGAACGGAGTTAATTAGAAGTTAACGAGGTGGTGAGGTTTTTGGTCACCATGGAGACATAATCGCGTCTGAAACTCGGTGAAGAGTGGGGGGCAGAAGGAGGCTCGGGCGGGTTTGAGTAGCTTGGAGACTTCACTGCTTAGTACAAAGGCACTTTAGATCGCTCATTTAGAAGTCCACTCGTCCGTGTTTTGCTTTTTTACATGATTATTGATATGTATATTGAGACTTAAATACTTATTTATCTAATCAAAGGTTGGAACATGACGGCTGAAGGCTTCTAGATAGACAACTTTCACAAATCAAGTGTATTATTGATGAAAATGACAAATTATACGCCTTTTTGGTTTAATAAATCGCTGTCTTTGCTATAAAAAAGTCATTTTAGAGTCTGTACTCTCGTTAACGATGCGAGATCAAAACAAGATTTCAATAATGTTTTAGTTGGATTAATAATGAGTGCAGCGTTACTAACGGCAAATTTGGATTTAAAATATACATGATATTAGGATGTAAATGTGGGAGATGCACAGAAAATGCATGATATCGCAATTGTTGTTTAGTTTTTAAATTTTGTTTTAGATTGAGTTTATTGTCTATAATTAGAACTATTCACAAGAGACAAACAATTTGTGTATTCTCACAAACAAGAGTATAAAGTGATATTTCTGGCATTTTTTAAGCCAATTTAAGCACATTTGATCACATTTAAGCCAATTTTAGCACATTTACAGGCACATTTTAGCACATTTTAACACATTTTGTCACATTTAAGCTCATATTAGTTAATTTTAGCACATTTACAGGCACATTTTAGCACTAGCACATTAAGCAGCATTTAGCCACATCATTGAACACATTTTCTCACATTTGCAAGCCCATTTTAGCACATTTACAGGCACATTTAAGACCATAATTAGCACTTTTTAACACATTTAGCACATTTACAGGCACATTTTAGCACTTTTTAAACCATTAGCACTTTTACACTTTTAGCATTGTAAAACATCTAAATACTGTTTATGGAGATGATGCAGCAGAGATATTTATTCGTATCAATATCTACCCATTATTGTGGCTTAGTCTTAATGTTAAACTGATATGGAAATGAGGCTACATCTCGTCAGACTGTTTGACCATTTGCCTGCTGCATTTCCACAGATTAAACATTTCTACAATAAAATCAGCACATTACAGGATGACTTCAGGCCAGTGTTGTACATCTTAGCTTTTCTTCGAAGCTTTTTTGGGTACAAACTGGAGGCGGCACGATTCGCGAAAAATACACAATTGTTGGTTTTCACGGCCAAGAATTGCGATTAGATTTGCGATTGTTTCTCTTAATAATAAGATTCTGTATAAACGTTCACATGTAAACACAAAACTGACATGTACTTTCCAGAGCGATGATGTGCAGACCATAAGCTCTGTCTGACGCTTTTACAGTAATCCAAAACACATCTAGCAACTGTTATAATGCAGAAATTGGCACCAGGTATTTTGTTGGTTTGCGGAGGAAATTTGCGGCCTGTGCAAAAGCCCACCAGCCCGCCCAGAGAGACCCCACCGACCACAGCCTTGTTCACTGACTGGATGATTACGTTAAGCCCGTGGCACCATCCCACTGACCACAGGCCCAACATGCTTCGCCACATGTCCCCCCCGCGCGGAGCCAGGGATCAAACTCGCACTGGACCGGGACAAAGCACGCCGCGGTCACACCAACAACCGAAATAAACTAAATACCAACGCGTAAAATAAAAAATAAAAAACGCAAAAAAGACAGAACAATAAGATTCTCGTTCTTCCGAAGCAACAATTTCCACCAGAGACTGTATTTTATTAAAAAGCCGCGGTGACAAAGAAGGACTGCAACGATTCGAGGTCTTGGAAGTTCAAAACTGGTTCAAAATGTGGTCCAAATAAATGAGAATAAAATAAACATTTGTCTTTGTGCCTGTTGCAATGTGATGATTCATTCATTCATCAACTTATTTAAACAGTTTGTTTAAGGATTTGCCCGATGTGGATTTTTATTTAAATGTTTTTCTCCATGTGATGGTTTTTATGATTATTATGATTATTATGATTATTATGATTATTATGATTATTATGATTATTATGATTATTATGATTATATTGTTCTGTTGTTTTAGTAAATAAAATAATAATAATAAAAAGCAGAAGAAGAAAAAATATAATAATAATAATAATCATAATCATAATAATAATAATAATAATAATAATAATAATACAAAAATATATATATATTAAAAAAAACATACACACACACACACAAAATAAAATAAATAAATAAACAGGACCAGAGAGAATAACATTTGAAATAAGTGGATTTTCTTTTTTTTCACCCATCATTGATATCTGAAATTTTCCACCGATACTTTCTAATCAGAGGATCCATACTTTCCAATCCAGGCTTTCGAAACAGGAGTGGTCAGAAGAGGGGACATTTGTGTACATAACGGTCACATTTCCAGTCACTTTGGGAGTTTCTAGCAAGTCGTCATAGTGAAGTTCTATTAAAACAGTCAAAGAGACTCTCACAAGACGCACGAGCGTTTACGTGGACGTGTTTGAACTACGGTCAGGTCTTTCAGCTCATTGTTGTGCAAAACCCGCTCCGTTCGCACCTTTTGCCTGTTTATTTGTCCGGCGTAAACAAGCAAACAGAGCGTTATGACAGCGGGCTCCTCTGAATCAGGAGTTATGATCAATTCTAATGACATTATTTGTGATTGTTTTGGCTCTCTCGTGGCCTAAATGTGGGAGAGAACTGAGCAGAACGCTTCAAAGTGCTCGTTTTCACTTTCCAACCAATCAGACGTCAAATTTCAGACGCCCCCTTTTCTGATACTGATATAAATATGTAAAAAATCATGTTAAATTCACAAATTAACGAACGACATTATAAAATCCTTTGAAAATACCGCATTTTGTCCGTCCAACTGCGTTCGCTTCATGCCATAAATCAGATGTCGCGTCCACATTTACTCGAGTACCACTGCTTTAAAGTCTGAGCACAGTTTTTGACCGCTCTACTCGCACCCCGGCTCTGCCCAAAAGTCAGGGGGAAAATCTCCCAAAGCATCGAAAACCCGAATGCTGCGCGTTCCAACAGTCGACGAGCGTTGCATCATGGACAATATTAGAATATTCATTGCCAACTCGCGACGCATGAATCGCCCTGCTGTCACTGCGTTTCCAAACACACCACGAAAATCACACCCCCCTACCCCCACCCCCCACTGCTGCGGCGCACAAAACCCACCGCGTTTCTCCTGTTCTCCACCGTCCGCGTGATAAACCGCCGCGGCCGTCGCACGTGCCGCTAATTGCTCGCCGCGGTCTGCATTCACGCGTCTGAGGGACCTTTATTTGCACTTTTCCACGCAAAAAGTGCTGAGTGGAGGCAACTTTTTCCTCTTTTTCTCTTTTTTTTCTTGCACAGAAGGAATGGCTAATGAACGCAACGGCACTGGAGGTGGAACAGCAGAACATTTGAGGGCTAAAAAGATGCAAACGGCTGCAGCTCAGCGCGATCGGTTTGGCGAGGCTGCACAGGCTCGAGTGCGAAAAGTGAGACTCGGCATTTGGCCCGGTGCTATATTTGTCCACGTTCATTGAGAGGGGGGGAGAGGGGGAGGGGGGGGGACGCAAACGGCCAAACGGAAAGGCTGGAGTGAGAAATGTACGACATCGAGAAGAAGTTCCAAACGACGCCAGTGATGAGAAAGATACTGAAAGTGTACCCTGAAACACAAGTATATAACATTTAGTTCATGATGTTTTAGGTCATTTGTGTGGTGCCCTCTTCCGTGACAGAAGTAAAAGTTTCGTGGTCACGATCAGAATCGTTGTTTCTTCATTTTGGACGAGCTGTGGTCGGGCCGGCGATGATTGGTTAAACCCGACACGAAATCTAAATGATTTGCAATGAAAGCGTGAATTAAAATCTCCACAAACGGTTTGGCTTTGGACCATCGAGTTCCAGAGCCGTCTAGCCTCACACCAAGATTTGAAAGGCTGTTGCTACGAGCCAAAATAATCTTAATTATGCACAACTCGCTATATTAGCGTGCTAATGCTAACGCCGCTAGGAGGAAACGCAGGGGACTTGGGCCAGAGCGCTGCAAACAGACTAAAAGAGTAACTAAACGGTCGATAGCGCGAGCATCGAGCGCCACGTCTACTAATGACGTCTGCGAGTGTAAGGACATGCTGTGGGACATTACGAGAAAAGCGCCAACATCTCCATGGTGACGAGCGGGTGCCAGGCCTCCCCCACGCCAAAAAACGTTTAAAAGTAGCAGCAAGCTTTTGTTTACATACTGCAATGGAGCTTCGAAGCATCAGATAGTCTACAAATAAGTCAAACTTCGGGAACAATCCTGTCACGAAGACCCGTCCAGATTCTGGGTCGAGATCTGGAGTCGGGTTTGCAGACGTTGGACCGTTCTTCTGAGAGGTTTTCCCACAGTTCAAGACACATTTCCACACTGGGACAATAAGATCCACAAACACAGCGTTGACTCGCTCGTGTCACACTGTATTTATCACTATAGAACAACAATATTTAACTGTTCATCCTTGTTCTTCTCGAGCGTGATACATTTCTCAAAGTGTCCGTCAGACAATTTTCAAGAAACAAAATCAGAAAGAAAAAAAATCCACTCTATTTCATTTTTTACTATGCCATTTCAATTTGTTGTCAATTTCTTCATTTATTTATTGATGTAATTTTCTTCTTTTATGTAATTTTCTTCATTTATTATATTTATATTTATTTATATTTATTTATATTTATTTATATTTATTTATATTTATTTACATTTATTTATTTATATTTATTTATATTTATTTATATTTATTTATTTATATTTATTCATATCTATTTATATTTATTTGATTATATTTATTCATATGTATTTTTATTTATTTATAATTATTTATATTTATTTATTTGGATCTATTAAAAAAAATTGCTTCATTTTTTAATTATTCCTAATTTTTTTGATTTGATAGAGACAGTGCATATTAATAAACACATGTAAATTACAGTGTAAATTTGCCAGATTATAGCAAAGAGGCTCATTTCCAGCTGTGGTCACAAGGTCGGTGGCACAAAAGACAAGAACAAAACATTACAAAATAAAAACAATAAAGGTCTGGTTAAATGTCCATAGTTTAAGGTCAATATCAATATCAAGGTTTATTTATAAAGCACACTTACAACTTTAGAAGCCCAAAGGTGTAATTGGAAAGTGATGAGTGAGGAAAGCTTTTGTGCATGTTTACAAGGACGCCGGTGTTTACTGTTTCATCCGAAGCTCCTCCCAGTAGCCACAGCTGCCCTGCGACTGACCGGCGCAAACATGGCTGCCGTCCTGCACCAGCTGCATCAACAACCCTCGTCAATCCCAGTCACACCCTCACGCGGGCATCACGCGGGCATCACGCGGGCATCACGGGGAAAGAAACACGACTGCAATACCATTAGTGACCACTGAACCACAAATTTTAGACAACAAGCGTCTTACTATTTGGTCAGATTTCCCAAACAAAAGCAAACTTTCAGGTATTTCACACTATTTAGTCCTGATGTCGACTTGGTTTTGTCAGAATTTAGTCTTAATTTATTTTCTACTGAAAGATTGGACTTAATTACACAACCTTTAATTGTAAGTCAAATGCGTACTTCACATTCACTGACGCTCGAGCTTAAGCGTTTATTAATAACCGCGATACCAGAAGTCCTTTTCACCGCTAAAAAGCGCAGACAAGTGCAGAAATTGACTTCCTCTTTCTTGGGCGCCATCCTTTTGAAGAACCCACCGAGTTTTCGTTTCGCCGAATGAGACGACTTCCCTGTGATTGGGGTCAAACGCGGTGCAAAACGCCGGCGTCTTTAATTGAAACCCGCTCCGGCGCCCGCTTCCTCTACAACCTTGACTTCTCCCACTTCGTCTGATTCGGCTCGCGCTAATTCAAGAGGGAGGAAGATGTAAAGGCGGTAAACAACTCACCGGAAAATCCAGCGTTTCAATGAGAGGGATTTTGACTGCGGAGCTGAGAGGGGGGAGCGAGGGAGAAGGTGAAAGGAGAGGGTGAGGGAGATGGAGGGGTGAGGAGGGGGAGACGGGAAGAGGGAGCAGAGGAAGTGAAAGGGAGCTCGAGAGAGAGAGAGAGGAATGGAGAGAGGAAGGAGATGCGGAAAAGGGAAAGGCATGAATGGGACAATGGGCCGAGGAGGCGCACGCTGCCGAAGATGTGAAAAGCTCTGCTGTGGTTAAACGGGAGTGGAACAAAAACGGGCGGCAGAGAAACGCGGCTGGGCGAGTGTGAGGAGGAAAGTCTCCGGCAATGTGCACGGAAAAATATTTGAAAAATACAGCTCAACGGAGGCCAACGGAAGCACTGTATCTCATAGTCTCACCGCAGATCATTTCAGAGCTGTGTTTTTGGGCCTCAAAACGCATGCCGTGGACACAATAAATGGATACCTTCAGAGCACAGTTTTTGGTGTGCCCTCCATGAAAAAAAAAAGGAGAAAAAAAAAAGGGATGAAATCACTCAAAATTGCAGTGAAGACTTAAAACTCCTGCAATGGAAACAATAAATGGATACACCTTCAGAGCACTAGATAAATATATTTGAAATTTGGCACACAAAAAAAAATGTATTACAGAATAGCAAATTTTTTAGGTTCATAATTTCACTTCCTGTTTGTAATTGATGACATCACAAAATTGAAATTACCCAGCAACCACTGGGCCAAAACTCATCTAATGTCACTTTATTCTGTTGAATTCATGTTTAGAGAGTCAAAAAAGTGGTTTATTTTGTATAAATTCTGCATAAACTTTGACTGGAATGAGAAATGTCTCTGGTGTGATGTCACTTCCTGTCATTTTCTACAGCTTTTCTAACGTTTTCTCCACAAATACCTGCTCGATCGGTGTAAAACTATCATTTATATGTACAACAGGTACAAAATACACCAAATAAAGTCAAAATTAGTAATCCTAAAAACAGATAAAAGCCGAATATCAGAGTTTCCATCGACTGATAAATTGTCTTATTGATCATCAATCCTCGAGCGCGTGATCAGCTTTATGCAAACGAACGCCAACGTCAAGTTCACGCGTCGGACACAAAAGCAACGGGACTTTAAACACAAAATACTACCTACAAACGCATGACTCATCATCAGAACTGAGCGGTCCGTCTCGTTACCGTGGATACTTAGGACAAGCCCAGTCGCAGCTCCCACACACACACACACACACACACACACGGGAGATAACGGTCCAATCCGCTCAAACCGCACGTCAGAGCCACACTTTTACCCACTGAGCTGTTGTTTATGTCCGCACAACACACACACACGCACACACACACAAAACTAATTAGGAAAGGCCATTATAGTACGGGACGATGAATGACAAACGAAGCGATCTGGAGGGGATTTAATTAACCCCCCGTTCTGAAAATGTTGGACGAACTTGGCGACTTTGGTCCGGCGACGGAGACAGAATTTCAAATGCGAATACGTGACGACAACGGGAAGTCCGTCATTGTTTAGCAGAACGCTGGCCTGACGTTCGGTTTGGCACGGCTCACCGGCAGCGGGCAAAGTTACAGGTCAGGTCTGTGGAAAGGCGACCGGGGTCACAAGTAAGAATGCAAAATAAGGCCGTTAACTGTGCTGCGAATGATTTTTTTACTCGTCAAACAGTTTGCAGCAGTCTAAAGTTGTTGTTCACTTCCCTAAGCGTTTTTCACAACTTTGAGAGCGGAGTTTTGTCGCCACGGTAAACAACAACAAACAACAACAACAGCGCACTTCCTGATTCTCGGCCGATAAAGCGCTTTGATTGGATGCAGACAGCGCACATCTTTAAAATATCGTTTATAGAGGCTACATGTACAACTATTGCACGCACACATTTTAGTCCATTAGTGTGTCAATATATTATTTAGAGGTGGGAGATAAAAAAATGTAAACTATCGTTTAAAAATGACCCCAAAAAGAGACAGAAACGCCACGTGTACATTTGCTTTGGCATCTCATGTTTTTAGCATAGCATAGCCAACCACACGGGACGTTCCATCAGTCAGGCCCTAATCAGGATGTGGTGTTAGCGCTCCATCTACTGGCAGCGGAAGGCATTATTACTATGGGAGAAATAAGGAAAAAGCTAGCTTGCCTTTACATGCTAATGTACGCATGCCGTTCTTATGAAGGTGATTTGATGGAGAAATGACGAGTTATGGACTTAAAAACCGCACAAGAGACCTCCGGATCTCCATCTATGACATCACAAATATGGGTAATTTGAAATCTGGAGTTTTTTGAGGCTCGCAGCGCGACGATCTCGTAAGCAGGATTAATGGAACAAGCGTGAATCAAGCGAAATACAACTCCAGGTGTGTTTTCACATGGTTTCTGAGCTCAAAACAGTCAATTTAGCATAATATTAGGGTTTTTTTTGGTGGAGATTATCCCTATTGTGCACGATTCCTCCTCGCAGAAAAACAAACTCCCGAGCCTCGCACGCGCCTCATCGTTTACCCGCGGATCCGTTCAGACTTTGAGCTTGTGATTTCGGCGCTGCGTTCGCCGCGCTCGCCGCGCTCGCTCCCTCGAGGCCTCTTATATAGTTTTAACATTCCCCGGCTGAATCTTTTTTAACGGGCCGCTCGGATTCGTATTAAAATAAGCCCGGGCAGAAAACAGTCTATAATTGCTTGGCTGAGCTTTGATGTGGCTCCAATACCGTGTTGGTAATCCAGCGCCCGTTTTTTTTTTATTTTTTTTTATAAAGATACAGAATTCACACCATTTTCCAAACACGCATCATATTACAAGCCTCGTTATTTATTTAGGAGAATCTATCCCCTGCCTCTGAATATGAAAAGAAGGCATGGCGGCAGAGGGCTATAGCTTAGGTTAAAATACACTGCAAATGTTTGTGCGTGGAGCAGTGCAAACAGTCGTTGGAAGTGATGAGACGCTTTTGCAAAACAAGTAGATGACGCAGTGAGATGGAAAAACAGACAAAGAACTCCAAGGCACTGATGCTAATGAGTCAAAATCCTTAAATTATACATGGTTTTTCCATCTTATTGCCGCTAAAACTACCCATTTGATCACTCATATTGTGTTGATGTTTGATAGCTAATACTGTAATCCCACACATTCATGCCTGAGATTGAGTGTCGTTGCAATTTTCCCCTTTTTGGAGATGGATATGAACGTTCACAGCTATAATCTGTAACTACACGTAACTGTACGTTGTCCTGTTCAAAACAAATACAACATTTTGAAGAATGGTTTTACATCATTCTTCAAGATGCCCTTCAATAGATATTAATATTTTTTTAATTATTATTATTATTATTATTATATTATATTATATTATAATTATAATTATTATTATTTTATTATTATTATTATTATTATTATTATTATTATTATTATTTAGTGATTTATATATCCGTCTCACCTGTGTATTGGTGAGCGACATAAAAATACATTAAAGTGCCCCCTACAGGTCGAACGACTCATTGATAAAATCTAGTTCAGAGAAAAAATGTTTTGAATTGAGTGAAAAAATTATAAACATTTATCACAGAATAGCTCATTTTTTAGGTTTATAACGTCACTTCCTGTTTGCAATTGATGACGTCACACTAGGAAATTACCCAGCAAACACTGGGCCAAAACTCATCTAATGTAAAAAATAATAAAAAATTGACAAATAAAACAAATGAGAGAGACTTTATTTTGTTGAATTCATGTTTAGAGAGTCAAAAAAGTTGTTTCTTTTGTGTAAATGCTGCATAAACTTGGAATGAGTGTCCCTGGTGTGATGTCACTTCCTGTCATTTTCTACAGATGTATAAACTTTTCTCCACAAATACCTGCTCGATCGGTGTAAAACTATAATTTATATGTACAACAGGTTTATAAATACACCAAATAAAGTCCAAATTTGCACATCGTAAAAACATGTCATAGGCACAAGGAAAAATATGTATTATTAATTTACCTTGAGGTGTTGTGGTATTAAAAATAATTAATCAAAATGTTTCATTGAAAAAGAAAATGTTATTATTTTGTTCAGAACTCAATGTTCTTTTATAATAACTTGAATAAAAGCAGCACTATCCAAAATGTTTATACAAAGAATTAAACTAAATGTTGATTTGATTTTATTTAATTTAATGACTAAATAAGTGACAGAAAAATAGCATGTTTCAAATGTTACCAAGAGATTAAAAAAAAATACAAAAAATTAAACACATAAAAAGGTTTTCTTTACAATAACTTTCATTTTATTAAAAAAAATATTGAAATAAAAGCATTTATTTTGACGCTTTCGTTTCACAACTACAGTTTTATTATTGTGAACAAACATTTTCTTTGAATGTCGTTTACGCTGCAGAAGTTGATGGACGTTTCCCGGCGTCTTGAGGATTTCATCAGAGTTTATTGCCATTGTCAATGAACAAAATTCACAAACAGGAACTTGTCTCGGCCTTAAGGTGCAACATAAAAACACTGAGCAATAATAAAACAACATATATTCAATCAGAAAGGGCATGCATATTTTGCCAAAAAATAAATAAATTCATAAATCACGTCAACGTAAACAGAGAAACATCCTCTTTGTTTCCCCGGACAACAGAGCGTTGTATAGTTTAAAAACACACATATTTACTGTTGGTTTGGGTTACAATCGCGCTGTATTGGGTTCAGTAATGTGAGTCGAAACGTGAAGAGAGTGAGAGAAAGTGACGGAGAAGAGAGAAAGTGACGGAGGAAGAGAGAAAGTGACGGAGGAAGAGAGAAAGAGAGGAGGAAAGAGAAGAGAGAAAGTGAAGGAGGAGAGAAAGAGACGGAGGAAGAGAGAAAGTGACGGAGAAAGAGAGGAGAGAAAGTGACGGAGGAGGAGAGAAAGAGACGGAGGAGAAGAGAGAAAGACGGAGGAAGAGAGAAAGAGAGAAGAGAGAAAGGAGGAGAGAGAGAAAGAGACGGAGGAGAGAGAAAGTAGCGGAGGAAGAGAGAAAGTGAGAGAAAAGTGACGGAGGAGGAGAGAAAGTGACGGAGGAGAGAAAGTGACGGAGGAAGAGAGAAAGTGACGGAGAAAGAGAGAAAGTGACAAGAGGAGAGAAGGAGGAAGAAGAAAGAGACGGAGGAGAGGAAAGTGACGGAGGACGGAGGAAGAGAGAAAGAGACGGAGAGAGAGAGAGAAAGAGAGAGGAGAGGAGGAAGAGAGAGACGGAGGAAGAGAGAAAGTGACGGAGGAAGAAGAGAGAAAGAGACGGAGGAAGAAGAGGAAAGAGAGAAAACAGGAAGAGAGAAAGTGACGGAGGAAGAGAGAAAGTGACGGAGGAAGAGAGAAAGTGACGGAGAGGAGAGAAAGAGACGGAGGAGGAGAGAAAGTGACGGAGAAGGAGAAAGAGACGGAGGAAGAGAGAAGGAAGACGAGGGAGGAGAGAGAGAGAAAGAGACGGAGGAAGAGAGAAAGTGAAAGGAAGAGAGAAAGTGACGGAGGAAGAGAGAAAAGAGACGGAGGAAGAGAGAA
The DNA here is from genome assembly GCA_015082035.1 of Chaenogobius annularis. Classification (NCBI taxonomy): domain Eukaryota; kingdom Metazoa; phylum Chordata; class Actinopteri; order Gobiiformes; family Gobiidae; genus Chaenogobius; species Chaenogobius annularis. Next base: position 194,362 of record BJKM01000597.1, on the reverse strand, counting down.
AGTGACGGAGAGAAGAGAGAGAAAGAGACGGAGGAGGAGAGAAAGAGACGGAGGAAGAGAGAAAGAGACGGAGAAGAGAGAAAGAGACGGAGGAAAGAGAGAAAGTGACGGAGAAGAGAAAAAGAAGGAAGAGCAGAAAGAGAGGAAGAGAGAAAGAGACGGAGAAAGAGAGAGAAAGAGACGGAGGAAGAGAAAAGAGAAGAAGAGAGGACGGAGGAAGAGAAAGAGACGGAGAAGAGAGAAAGTGACGGAGAAGAGAGAAAGAGGACGGAGAGGAGAGAAGACGGAGAGGAGAGGAAGAGAAAGGACGGAGAAGAGGAGAAAGTGACGAAGAGGAGAGAGAAAAGTGACGGAGGAAGAGAGAAGAGTGACGGGAAGAGAGAAAGAGACGGAGGAAGAGAGAAAGAGACGGGGAAGAGAGAAAGTGACGGAGGAAGAGAGAAGAGAGACGGAGGAGAGAGAAAGAGACGGAGGTAGAGAGAGAAAGGACGAGAGAAAGAGAGAAAGAGACGAAAGAGACGGAAAAGAAGAGAAGAGAGGACGGAGGAAGAGAGAAAGTGACGGAGAAGAGAGAAGGACGGAAGAAAGAGAAAGAGACGGAGGAAGAGAGAAAGAGACGGAGAGAAGAGAAAAGTGACGGAGGAAGAGAGAAAAGACGGAGAAAGAGAGAGGAAGAGAGAGGAGGACGGAGGAGGAGAGAAAGAGACGAGAAGAAAGAGAGAGAAGAGAGAAAGAGACGGAGGAAGAGAGAAAGAGAAGAGAGAAAGAGACGGAGGAAGAGAGAAAGAACGGAGGGAAGAGAGACGGAGGAAGAGAAAGAGACGGAGGAGAGAGAAAGAGACGGAGAGAAAAGAGAGAGAAAGGACGGAGAAAGAAAGACGGAAGGAAGAGAGAAGAGACGGAGGAGAGAGAAGAGGACGACGGAGAAGAGAGAAAGTGACGGAGGAAGAGAGAAAGTGAACGGAGGAAGAGAGAGAAAGTGACGGAGGAAGAGAGAAAGTGACGGAGGAGAGAGAGAAAGAGACGAGAGAGAGAGAGAGGAGAGAGAAAGAGACGGAGGAGAGAGAAAGACGGAGTAAAGAGACGGAGGAAGAGAGAAAGAGACGAGAGAGAGAGAGAGAGAAAGTGACGGAGGAAGAGAGAGAGAAAGAAGAAAGAGACGGAGGAAGAGAGAAAGAGACGAAGAGGAGGAGAAAGAGACGGAGAGAGAAGAGAGAAAGAGAAGACGAGAGGGAAGAGAGAAAGAGACGGAGGAGGAGAGAAAGAGGAGAGAGGAGAGAAAGAGACGGAGGAGGAGTTGTTCAATATAATACATAAAAAAGAAAAGCACATTTTCACCCAAATTAATACTTTTACAACAGATTTGACTTTATTACATGCAAAAAATCTGGGGAAAGAATCGCTGGTTTTACGCTGCAAGTAAGTGAAGTAACTGTTAAACTTTATATTTAAATATTGTATCTTCGGAGCAGCAGGAAGTAAATACTTTAATAATACTTTAATCCCACCCCTTTTCTTTGTACCATGTGATTGAACCCGTTCATTCATGAACTTCAGAGTCGAATCCGTAAACTGCATCGTTACGTTTGCGTTCATGTGGTTTTCGCCACACAGAACAGTTCCGGTACACAAGCTGTAAACACGGCGGCTCGTCGACTATGGGCCTCGTCCGCTATGGCTCGTCGCTAATGGGCTGTCGTCATGTCGTGTCCATACATTTGTGCCTCGCAAACACCCGTCCACAAGACACGGGAGACGAAGGGGGGGAGGACGGGAGGGGAAGAGGAACGGGAGACGAGGAGGGGAGACGAGGAGGGGAGGAGGAGGGACAGAGACGAGGAGGGGAGAGGAGACGAACGAGGACACGGGAGAACGAGTGGAGGAGACGAGGGGGGAGAGACGAGGACACGGGAAGACGAGGGGAGGAGAGACGAGGACACGGGAGACGAGGAGGGGAGGAGACTGAGACGAGGGGGTGAGCACGGGAGACGAGGAGGGGGAGGTGGAGGAGAAGACGAGGACAGATCCGGGAGACGAGGAGACGGGAGATCGACGAGGAGGTGAGGCGAGAAGGAGATGGAGACAAGGAGGGGGTGAGACCGAGGAGGTGAGCGAGGAGACGAGGACGTGAGACGTAAGTTTTCGTCGTGAACTCCGGCAATGAGTTGAAAAGTTTGGGTCGGATCGTACGGATATCGAAACGTTGGCAGCGCTTTTTGCCCCGTGATTATTGTGCACGAGACCACCGCCTGGTTCTAAAAACGCACACCCTTTGTGACAAAGACCGTGACAAGACCCACTCTCTGTCCACTTCACCTGTGAACACTTCTGCCTCTGCGTTTGAACCCTCTCTGTGCGCCCTCATTGACGTCATTGTCGGCTCGCGGCGCCAAAAGGACGTATTGCGCGTTGTTCGCTTTCACTTTTACGGCGACGCCCTCAAATAGAAAAAGCACTCTCTGCCGTCGTCGTTGGCGTTCGGGACCGACACCCACCACGCCGCGACAAAAGCGACGAAACGCCGCGACGATCAGGTCCAGCCGGCGTAACCGCGGTTCTAGGATCGTATTCACACATCGCGGACTGCGGCGAGGGAACCGAGACGGGTTTGAAGTGGCGCCGCGGTTGAGAAAAAGGGCGCGGTCGTTAGCAAGAAAAAAAGAAAACAAAAAGGAATAAAAAGGGGACTATTGTAAGACGATGAAAAGGGAGTCGGCGAACGCGTGGCAGGAGATGAATCTGCGGTCGTCATGAAAACGAAAACGGGCAAAGTAAGGAAACGGCTTCTTTAGCGGCGGTTTCGCGGCCGGTTGTGTTCGGCGCCGTGTGATGAGCGTGGAGGAGCGGTCGTTTGAGCGGAGTTTGCTGGGGGGATCGCTAACTTTGACATTTTAACCTTGGAAAAAACGGGCTTCAATTGTTTATACGCCACATTTTCCGTCTCTGAATTTTTTAAGTGAACAATTTCCGCGTGTTTTTTCTCTCAGTTTAAAAAAAGTCCAAATGAAAAAATGGTGTTGGTTTCCAAGTTTGACTGTGGAGAGTAAACAACACTCGATTGCTCGTGGCTTTTTTCCCACCCTGAATTTAAATTTTAAGCTTAAAAATCTGTGCAAGGAATATTTAAAATGCGATTTATTTATGTATTTTTCATTTTGATTTGAGAAAATGGACTCCAACACAATACCCCAAAATAAATGAATTACTTCATCCACTTGCAGCGCTTCAATACTGGAAGCACAAATAAGCAATAAAAACACACCATAAATAAATCTCATTTACACAAATTTTTTTTTTTGGAAAACATTTTATTATTCTTCATAAACCTGTTCCAACAGTTGCTTCTGCAGTTCAGTGAAACGTGGCAGAAGTAGGCCGGATCTAAAGGAGCGTTCGCGCATCGCGCCGCAGCGCCAGGGTGCCGGCAATGCGCCTTGAGCATTTTCACGCTTGCGAATCCTGCGTTCTGAGCATCGGACGCAGCGCTTCGAAGGGTGTGTTTGAGCGCCGTGTCGAGGAGCGTTCGGACAAGACACAGAGTCGATCGCCGCCGTTTCTGGACTTCGTAAAGCAAACGGAAAGCCGCTCTCTCGACCCGGTCTGAGAACCGAGAACAGCAACGACAACGACAACTCCGCCACTGCACATGTGCGCGGGTTTGGACACCGCGGTCCGAACGCTCCTTAATTACGACTCTGCCCAATCGAGTGCTTTCATGAACTCGTCTTCCTTAAAGGACAGGAGCTTGGCAGCCTCTAGATGCATCCTCTCTCGTTTGAGAAGATCAATTAGTTTAAGCTGTTTTCTTGAAGCCCATGATGAGTTCATGTTTCTGTTTTTTCAAGTTTTTGTTTTCTGCAAGGAGGCTTACTGTGCATTGGTGTTCTTCGTCAGTTTTGTCCTTGTTCATGTGTCTCATCTTGTCGAGTTCGCTCTTCATCCTCTGCGATTCCACCGTGGCTTTATTGAGGCGACTCTCCACAGTGTTATGGAGAGCTGCTGCCTGTTTGCTGGATCTAGTAAGGTTTTCGTTTTCCTTATTTAACTCAGCCACGTGTAATTGAAGTCCTTCACACTTTTTGGCAGACGTCTCAAGTAAAGCTTTCTGTTTCTCCATCTGTGTCTGCATGATGCTTGTTGCCTTCTGTAGCCGAGCCCGGTCCTCCTCAAGCTCTTTCATTTTGGCATGGAGCCTAATATTTTCATCATCCTTCTTGTAATATTCACTGATTAATTGATCCAGTTCTTTTTGCGTAAGCTCTTTGTGCGCCTTCAGCACTCGTACTATAGCATCCTGAAACGCCCAGGTTCCATTGTATCTCCAGAAAAAGGTGTCCCTGCTTTCACACTGTGTTCTTCATCGATCTTTTCCTCCATGTTTAGTTTCGTCTGTAACAAAGATGGGATCAGCGGTTTCTTCCAAACGCAACCAAATCATTTTCAGAGGACATCTTGGGACCTATAGTTTTATCTTTAGCTTGTTTTCCTGAATGAATCGCTTTCAGAGTGGTCCGATGCTTGGTCTTCACCTTAATGTGAGGCTTCTGATGCTTGGTCTTCACCTCAATGTGAGGCTTCTGACTGTTGTCCTGTAAAGGTGCCATTATTTTGGCATCGTCACCATCCTCAAGGTCTGAGAGGTGGACAGTGCGCAACGACTTTGACAAAAACTTCATCTTGGTCCTTCATAAGTTGCTCAGTCTGTCTGACTAAATCAGCAGTTTTGTCTTCAAAGTTCTGCATTTGAACTCTTTGTAATGCTCTTCCTCTGCAGGTATGTCATCGTTTTGTTTGGTGGTGGCTCCAGGGGAAGATACCGGTGGTCTTGCTTCACATATTGCTGTTCTCTTTGACATTTTGGGTTGATAATGGTTTCTTGGCCTTGGGAAACAGACATGCCATGATCTTTCTTTGTGAATTGTCTGTTCAGCCAGAGCAGAGCAGAGACACACGACACTCATAAAGGTGAAGTGCAGGGCCTATATGACATCATTGAGCTATATGATGATGATCAAGCAACAACACAATAACAGATCACGGAATCTGGTCGTCATGGCAACTTTTTTTGCCGTATAGCGTAAAACACATACTTTTGAAGACGTACAACTACAGGAGTACAACTACATACACTACAGAAGACACATACAGCAAAGTTTCCCAGAGATGTTACACACTACACCGCGAAAAAAAAGACAGGAAGGAGAGAGAAAGAGATTGTGATGATATTTCAGATTTGAATAAACAAAAATGCCTGTTTTTTCCCCCAGTCCTGACAAATGTTTGTCCATGTCCCATGGTCCCCTGTCCTGAGGCAAATGTCCCATGGTCCCCTGTCCTGAGGCAAATGTCCTGAGGCAAAAGTCCCCAAATGTCCCTGTCCTGAGGCAAATGTCCATGGTCCCCTGTCCTGAGGCAAAATGTCCCATGGTCCCCTGTCCTGTCCCATGTGTCCCTGTCCAAATGTCCCATGGTCCCCTGTCTGAGGCAAATGTCCCATGTCCCATGTCCTGAGGCAAATGTCCCCTGTCCTGAGGCAAATGAGCCCCTGTCCCAATGTCCCATGTCCCAAATGTCCCATGGTCCCCTGTCCTGAGGCAAATGTCCCATGGTCCATGGTCCCTGTCCTGAGGCAAAATGTCCCATGGTCCCCTGTCCTGAGGCAAATGTCCCATGGTCCCCTGTCCTGAGGCAAAATGTCCCATGGTCCCCCTGAGGCAAATGTCCAAAGGATGGCTTTATAAAATGCATATAAACATCAAACGTGTCGCACATTTTATTTAGGTTCTGTCCTCGATAGAGTAAATGAATGACTTTTCCCTCGTTGCTTTGAATGTCGTGATGCACTTTGCTCTTTGTAAATCGACAGATCGACAGACAATTTTATGTCGAATCACATTTGAGAGTTCAGACTTTTGGAGGAAGAAATGTGACTACTTTTGTGTTGAATGGCAATGATTAAAAGTCCGTATGTGTCATAAGACAAAATCAAATCAGGAACAATCAAGGGGTGGGGGGGTGGGGGGGGGGGGGGGCATGACCCAGCACTACATGGAGGCCTCACTATGTCCTATTACCATACCACGCAGTTTGATCCCCCAAATATGTACCTGGGTGAACTTGTGTGGGTTGTTTTGTTGTGTTCGTTTTGTCTGTGGATAAACGTCTTCTTTCTCAAAGCCAAGCCCCCGCACTGCTGCTGCCGCTCCTCTGCCCCTCCCCGAGCCCGGGAGAGGGGAACGAACAGACGGATCTTCCATCAAACTTTCCAGCATCTTTGAGCCATCTGTCAACGCCAGACTCCGGGCACATTTAGCTTAGCTCGTGTTTTGGCTCGAGGGGGGGGGGGGGGTGGTGGGGGATGGCAGAAAAAAAAGAAAACNGTTTTTTCAAGTTTTTGTTTTCTGCAAGGAGGCTTACTGTGCATTGGTGTTCTTCGTCAGTTTTGTCCTTGTTCATGTGTCTCATCTTGTCGAGTTCGCTCTTCATCCTCTGCGATTCCACCGTGGCTTTATTGAGGCGACTCTCCACAGTGTTATGGAGAGCTGCTGCCTGTTTGCTGGATCTAGTAAGGTTTTCGTTTTCCTTATTTAACTCAGCCACGTGTAATTGAAGTCCTTCACACTTTTTGGCAGACGTCTCAAGTAAAGCTTTCTGTTTCTCCATCTGTGTCTGCATGATGCTTGTTGCCTTCTGTAGCCGAGCCCGGTCCTCCTCAAGCTCTTTCATTTTGGCATGGAGCCTAATATTTTCATCATCCTTCTTGTAATATTCACTGATTAATTGATCCAGTTCTTTTTGCGTAAGCTCTTTGTGCGCCTTCAGCACTCGTACTATAGCATCTGAAACGCCCAGGTTCCATTGTATCTCCAGAAAAAGGTGTCCCTGCTTTCACACTGTGTTCTTCATCGATCTTTTCCTCCATGTTTAGTTTCGTCTGTAACAAAGATGGATCAGCGGTTTCTTCCAACGCAACCAAATCATTTTCAGAGGACATCTTGGGACCTATAGTTTTATCTTTAGCTTGTTTTCCTGAATGAATCGCTTTCAGAGTGGTCCGATGCTTGGTCTTCACCTTAATGTGAGGCTTCTGATGCTTGGTCTTCACCTCAATGTGAGGCTTCTGACTGTTGTCCTGTAAAGGTGCCATTATTTTGGCATCGTCACCATCCTCAAGGTCTGAGAGGTGGACAGTGCGCAACGACTTTGACAAAACTTCATCTTGGTCCTTCATAAGTTGCTCAGTCTGTCTGACTAAATCAGCAGTTTTGTCTTCAAGTTCTGCATTTGAACTCTTGTAATGCTCTTCCTCTGCAGGTATGTCATCGTTTGGTTTGGTGGTGGCTCCAGGGGAAGATACCGGTGGTCTTGCTTCACATATTGCTGTTCTCTTTGACATTTTGGTTGATAATGGTTTCTTGCCTGGAAACAGATGCCATGATCTTTCTTTGTGAATGTCTTTCAGCCAGAGCAGAGCAGAGACCCACACGACACTCATAAAGGTGAATGCAGGCCTATATGACATCATTGGCTATATATGATGATCAAGCAACAACACAATGACAGATCATCGGAATCTGGTTCATGGCAACTTTTTTGCCGTATGTAAAACACATATTGAAGACGTACAAACAGAAGAGGTACACTACAGATCACAGAAGACATCAATACAGGGTTGGCGACAGCAACAACAACAGCAAAAGTTTCAGAGATGTTACACATACACCGCGAAAAAAAAGACAGGAAGAGAGAGAAAGAGATTGTGATGATATTTCAGATTTGAATAAACAAAAATGCCTGTTTTTTCCCCCAGTTTGACAATCTTGGTGACGTTTATAATGTTTCTGTGCTGGTTGGACATGGACAGCAAAATAGGTCCAACCATGTCCTAGAGGCAAATTCCCATGGTCCCCGTTGACCTAGCAAATGTCCCATATCCCCTGTAAACGAGAGTCCCAAAATCAATTCAAATTAAACAATAACGATACTAGTCTGAGGTCAAAGTCCCATGGTCCACTGATTCCTGAGGCATGTGCATGGTACCACCCAGTCCTGATGGCAAAGGCAGTTCACTGTCTGAGGCAATGTACTTTTGTAACTGTCCTGAGGCAAATGTCACATCAGCGATCCCCTGTCCTGAGGGGCAACATGTCCCAAATGGTCCCCAGATCCTAGGCAACAATGTCCCAAAGCCCCCTGTCCTGAGGCAAATCCCAAAGCCCCTGCAAATGTCCCATGGTCCCCTGTCCTTTGAGGCAAATGTCCCATGGTCCCCTGTCCTGAGGCAAATGTCCCATGGTCCCCTGTCCTGAGGCAAAATGTCCCATGGTCCCCTGTCCTGAGGCAAATGTCCCAAAGCCCCCTGTCCTGAGGCAAAATGTCCCAAAGCCCCCTGTCCTGAGGCAAATGTCCAATGGTCCCCCCTGTCCTGAGGCAAATGTCCCATGGTCCCCTGTCCTGAGGCAAAATGTCCCATGGTCCCCTGTCCTGAGGCAAATGTCCCCCCCTGTCCTGAGGCAAATGTCCCAAAGCCCCCTGTCCTGAGGCAAATGTCCCATGGTCCCCTGTCCTTAGGCAAATCCCAAAGCCCCCTGTCCCAATGTCCAGGCCCCTGTCCTTAGGCAAATGTCCCAAAGCCCCCTGTCCTGAGGCAAATGTCCCAAAGCCCCTGTCCTGAGGCAAAATGTCCCATGGTCCCCTGTCCTGAGGCAAAATGTCCCATGGTCCCCTGTCCTGAGGCAAATGTCCCATGGTCCCCTGTCTGAGGCAAATGTCCCAATCCCCTGTCCCCTGTCCTGAGGCAAATGTCCCATGTCCCCTGTCCTTAGGCAAAATCCAAAGCCCCTTCCCAAATGTCCATGGTCCCTGTCCTTAGGCAAATGTCCCAAAGCCCCCTGTCTGAGGCAAATGTCCCATGGCCCCTGTCCTGAGGCAAATGTCCCAATGTCCTCAAAGCCCCCTGTCCTGAGGGCAAATGTCCCAAAGCCCCCTGTCCTGAGCTGTCAAAGCCCCCTGTCCTGAGGCAAATGTCCCATGGTCCCCTGAGGCAAATGTCCCAACAGGATGGCTTTTATAAAATGGCATATAAACATCAAACGTGTCGCACATTTTATTTAGGTTCTGTCCTCGATAGAGTAAATGAATGACTTCTTCCCTCGTTGCTTTTGAATGTCGATGATGCACTTTGCTCTTTGTAAATCGACAGATCGACAGACAATTTTATGTCAGAATCACATTTGAGAGTTCAGACTTTTGGAGGAAGAAATGTGACTACTTTTGTGTTGAATGGCAATGATTAAAAGTCCGTATGTGTCATAAGACAAAATCAAATCAGGAACAATCAATGGGGTGGGGGGTGGGGGGGGGGGGGGGGGCATGACCCAGCACTACATGGAGGCCTCACTATGTCCTATACCATACCACGCAGTTTGATTTCCCCCAAATATGTACCTGGGTGAACTTGTGTGGGTGGTTGTTTTGTTGTGTTCGTTTTGTCTGTGGATAAACGTCTTCTTTCTCAAAGCCAAGCCCCCGCACTGCTGCTGCCGCTCCTCTGCCCCTCCCCGAGCCCGGGAGAGGGGAACGAACAGACGGATCTTTCCATCAAACTTTCCAGCATCTTTGAGCCATCTGTCAACGCCAGACTCCGGGCACATTTAGCTTAGCTCGTGTTTTGGCTCGAGAGGGGGGGGGGGGGGGGTGGTGGGGGATGGCAGAAAAAAAAGAAAACAAAATCCAGGGCGAACAGAAATGTGCACGCCGGCAGCAGCGAGTAACCGAGCTGCCGAGGGGCGGGCGCTCGGGGGGGAAAGCGTCTGAGAAGGAGATTTGGTGGGTTTTTTTTGCATAGAAATGAAAACAGACGAGACGATGGTTGGGTTTTGTTTTTTTTCTTTTGTAAAATTGACGCTTGGCCGGGTCTCTTCCCTAAGACAAAAGTGTGGACGCGATTGTCAGATGCCACCAAAACAGATGTGGTCTCTGCGCGCAAAACGGATTCCATTTAGCGCGCCGCGCTAGTTTGCAAAAGAATGGAATCTAATTACGGTCCGGGGGGGGGGCGGGGGGCGGGGGGGCGGTGGGGTGGGATGCCATTGGCAGTGGATGTGTAAATGTTGTGGGGTTTTTTGTCTGTGTCTTATAATGTAAATAGTGTTTTTAGTCCCAGCATCTATGTAAAATCTTTGCTCCCTGCCGCTCCCTGTCGCACCCTGTCGCTCCCTGTCGCACCCTGCTCGCACCCTGTCGCACCCTGTCTGCACCCTTGTCGCTCCCTGCCGCAGCTCCCTGCCTGCCGTCCCTGCCTCTGCCTGCCCCGCTCCCTGTCGCTCCCTGTCGCTCCCTTCCGCTCCCTGTCGCTCCCGTCTGTCGCTCCTTGTCGCTCCCTGTCGCACCCTGCTCCCTGCCGTACTCCCTGTCGCACCCTGTCGCTCCCTGTCGCTCCCTGTCGCTCCCTGTCGCTCCCGACGCTCCCTGTCGCTCCCTGTCCTCCCCGTCGCTCCCGTCGTCTTGTCGCTCCCTGTCTCCCTGTTGTCCTCACTATTGCTCCTGTTTTGTATTTGTAAATAAAATATAAAATGATAAAAATAAACAAGCATGATGATTGATGAATGAGTATTTAACTTTACATAATATACCCATTAATTGTTTCTATTTTTGTCCTCCAATTGAGTTTGTCATCTTATTAACCCCCAGAAAAAAAACCCAAGTGGAAAAAAATTTAAGCTCGTCAATATCCACACTAGCATTTTTTATTGGTTTGTTGAATTTTTCTATTTCTAAAAATAATATATTTTGTTTTGTTCAGATTTATTGATAATTTATTAACATCAAACCATTTCTTTAGTGTTGTAAGTTCTCTTTCTACTATAAGAGACGGTCAAGCAAGATTTTTGCAGATGTCATTCATACAGAATATGAATAATTTCGGTCCCAGTACAGAGCCTTGGGGAACGCCATGTGTAACGCTGTTCTGTGCAGAATTTTACATATTACGCCACTTTAAGGGCGGATCTTTTTGTCTTTGTGGGAGAAAAGTACAACCGCCTTTGAAGTGACGATGTCCCAGTTCAAATCTGTGGATGAAAGTGGTTTAAATTAAACAATAAAACATCTTTGATCGTTTCCAGGTTGAGAGAGCAAACACAACAACAATAGTGCCTCGTCTCAATAAAAGCGTTTTAGTCGTACAATACTGTCCATTACCATCACAATCCAATTTTATATAGTGTAAAGTCCTTTTCAAACCGGGGTTACAGTTTCTTTAAAGGGTGCGGCGTTTGTGGAAAGAGCTGTGACACCTTCTTTGTTAAATGTGCCCCAGTGCGGCATTAATCTTATCTATCTTGCATTTATTGACGTACAGGTGTTTTCATTGCATCAAAAATAAGCATGACATAGAAGATAACTGGTGGCGAGTCAATATTGCAATAACGCCGATATCGCAGTGCGTAAACGCCGTATCGCACATCGCGGTCATTTCCAGTGTTGCTCTACGACCTGGTTTAGACCCCGGATTGGTTTTGTTTTAGACCCGGGTTAGATCTGGTGACACTCGGGAAAAGCCGGATCTTTTCTCTGGTGGCACTCGGTGCGAACGAGTCGGTCTTGCGCGTACGTTTTCTTGTGTGACGTGATCTTGAAAAGCGCATTGTCGTGACGGCTAACGTGGAATTTGCACAAAAGTAACATCTCTCTGGAGAAGAACATGACCCAAAGACCTTCCATTAAACCGCGTGCAAAAGGTTGAAATCGTGTCTCCGCATCGTCTCAAATGATAGTTTTTAGTCTCCGCGCATTGATTTTTGTTTGGCAGCTCTTCCCCCCGTGCGCCAACAAAAGTTCTAGCTCCTTTTTCCTGCTCGCGTCGGGCTAACGTCTGGAGGATGTGATGTCAACGTTCCTCTTCAGATCCACAGGCAGACGCTGCTCTGGGCGAGTGGTTTTTCCGACTGGAGTTTTTCCGTTTCGCCCCATTACGAGTGACCTTCATCCTGATCCAGCGCCGCGCCGCTCAGATGAACGCTAGTTTACACGCATGCATTTATGGATGCGCTGAGAAGATTCAAACTGCTCAGCTTGAGGAGCCTGGAGGGACTTATCGATCCGCATTTCAATATTTTCTACAGTTTCTATATTGCAATGTTCTGGGTTTATGGCCTCCAAAGATGAGCATTTTTAAAACGGAGGTCAATTTGATACGATAAAGACCCACAAAAGATCTGTTTAGTTCATTTGAAACACAGACTTTGAAGATCAGAATTGAAGTTTTAAGGCGCACTACGTAACATTTCTGCTGCACCTAAAATAGTAAGGCATTAAACTCGTGCATTTATCAGCTAAAAAACAACAACAAAACATCTGACTCACTGAAATGTCAAACTCAATTTCCACTCCAAGGAATCGAGATGGACTTTAGATCATATCGCGTGTATGCCCTGCATATGTGCACCTCCAGCCCCTATGGGGCACTGCAGGGCAGCTGTTGGGTGTGGACACCCCAGGAACAACGAGGGCAGGAAATTGGCACCAGGTGTTGGGAGGTGCAGAGGCTTATGAGGGTCTAAACAGTTCCATGTGTTTTTGTGGCAAAGGTCAGACAAATAAAGTTATTTCAACTGTTTAAAACACCTCCAACCACTTCATCGTGAACGTTGTTTTGAAGATATGCAAACTTTGAATGTCGAGCATCTCGTTTATATTAAAAATAAAATGCTACTAAAAATAGATCATTAGTATTTACATTTTGTCTTTATTTTTTCATTTTTTATATCATATATATAGCAATATATAGTTTACAATCGGTCAGTTTGCTTTTGTTGTTTTATGTTTAAAAAATAAATAGCAAAAAAAATCATAAAAATGAGGAAAGTTTTGTTACAATATTTGTTACAAAAACAATATTTCTGACAACTCACTGACACTTGCAACTCTTTTCTTTAATAAAACCGGCTCATTTCAGAAAACGTCCAATTCTTTCATGTTTTTTACCATCGACACTCGTTCAAACAAGTACCTTGCTCCAGTGGTGGTCCGAACCGTCCACGTCACCCCCGTTTCTCCCTCCGGACCTGGTGACGGCTGAAGATATGTAAGTGGAGGCACAGACACGGCGGTTGTAAATCACTCCAGACCCCTTCGACCCCTGGAATACGGCTCAATTGGAGGTGTGTTCCAAAAACAATTAGGATCAAGACTAGAACTAAAAGCGGATTCAAAAGAAAACAACCTGCCGTGCAATCGGATAAAACGTGTAAAGTGATATCTCTGCACACTTTCACAGCCCGCAGATGTATTCGAGTACATTTCCACTGAACTCTCATCATTACAGGAACAGAAATATACGTTCTCGTGCAAATTCGGGGGGATTTTCTCCACTCGAAACTGACAGCCGTCGACGTGCAACTGGAAGTGCGTCGGCGCCGGGACGTTTAGCGGTCACGCGAAAGCGACTGACAGCGGTGCCTTCTGCTTAATCAATGTAAATGATTTATATTCCTGCATAATGTAATCAGAGACGCTCCAGACAAAGCTGCTTATGCAAATACCACAGCCGCGTCTGATTGGCTGCTTTCGTGAGATCATCGGATACGTTTAAACTATGTAAATGAGGGCGTTTTATCAATGGTGACGTCTTGATGATTGTGCCTGCTTTACTTAGTCCTCGGGTTGAGGCCTGTTCTAATCCTGGGTTGGTCCTGGTTTCAAGCAGCTCTTTTGGGGGGTTTTCTGGTCTGACATGCTCGGGGTCTGTCACAGGAGCTGATTTAGGCTGCGTTTCACACTTGGACCTGGTTTGGTCCTGGTTTTAACCCACTTCTGTCCTGATTTAGGTGTTCTTTGGTCCTGTTCTTGGCCTGATTTAGTCCTACATGGTCTGGCTCAGGTTTAGCCCCAGATTTAGTCCCACTTTAGTCCCAAATCAGATGTGGTGAATGAAGTGTGAACGCACACCAAGGCCTGGAATAAACTGGGTGAGACCTGGTTTGGACTTTAGTGCAGCGCTTTGGGGTTTTCTGGTCTACAGTGGTCAGTATTCATCAGAGAAGCTTTAGACCTGGTTTAGTCCTGGTTTAGACCGGTTTTAGTCATGGATACGTGCAGCTCTTTGGGGGTTTCCTGGTCTGCAGTGGTCAATGTCAATCTCGGGTGCTTAGACCTGGTTTAAACCTAGGTTAGACCTGGTTTAAACCTAGGTTAGACCTGGTTTAAACCTAGGTTAGACCAGGTTTGGACTATGTTTAGTCCTGTTCTTGTCCTGGTATATTGTCATGGTCTAGTCCAGGTCTAGTATTAAGTTTAGCTCCAGTATAGTCCCAGTTTTGATGTGGCGTGTGCAAATATGAACAAAACTAATTTAGTCCTGGTTTAGACCTGTTTAATTGCTGGTTCGGTGCAGCTCTGGTCGGGGTTTTCTGTTTTTTTCAGGTGTTTTAGTCCTGATTAAGTCCTGGTTTAGACTTGCTTTAGTCCTGGTTTAGACCTGTTTTAGACCTGTTTCAGACCTGTTTTAGTCCTGCTTTAGTCCTGCTTTAGACCTGCTTTAGACCTGTTTTAGACCTGTTTTAGTCCTGCTTTAGTCCGGCTTTAGTCCGGCTTTAGTCCTGGGTCTCGTTCCTGGTTGTCAGTCCAAAAGGACCCGACAGATCCACGTTGTGCTAAAACTGTTCGCACAGATTCTTCTTGTTGCACAACCCCTCTTTAAATGCATCCAATCAGAACATGATGTCTTCGGACGCTCTTCTTCTTTCCCTCGTGCCGTTTCCGCGGCAGCAGCTGCTCGGGCGCCGCTCGGGCGCCGCTCGGGCCGCTGGCCTTGACCTCTGAGCGGCGGCTCGCGGTCGCATTCAAAATCACATGTCGCACAGCCAGCATCGTTCAGCGCGCATTAGGGACGAGGCGACCCCTTCGCTACCCACACCTGTTTCCCTCGTCGTCTCGGCAACCCCCAAAAAAAAAAATGTTAATAAAAAAAGGGGTCTCGAGAAGAGCTGAAATGAGTCCATGTATTTGTGTGCCTCTTCACATCGACAGCAGCTTCTTACGGCGAAATCAAATATGCATTGTGTGTTTTCAAATATGGATGAGACGGGTTTTTTTCCTCATTTTTTTTCTCCTTTCTCCTTATTTCTCTTATTCACTTTTTTTTTTCATTTTTGATCTGATTTTTTTCTCTCTTTTCTCTTCTTTTTTCCTCATTTTTTTTTCTCTTCTCATTATTTCTATTTTTTTTTGTCTTTTTTTCTAATTTCTTCTAATTTGTTCTTTTGTTTCTCTTTTTTTCTCATTTTTTCAAATCTTTTTTTCTAATTTTTTTCCTCTTTTTTTCTCATTTTCTTCTCCTTTTTTCTAATTTGTTATTTTTTCTCTTTTTTTCTCATTCTCTCATTTTCTCCTAATTTCTTCTTTCCCCCCTCATTTTTTCTATTTTTTCTTTCTTTTTCTCATTTTCATTTTTTTCTATTTTTTTCCCCATATTTTTCTCATTTTTTCCTATTTTTTTCTCATTTATTCCTCTTTTTTTCTCATTTTTTTTCTCATTTTTTTCTCTTTTTTCCCCCATATTTTTCTCATTTTTTCCTCTTTTTTTCTCATTTGTTCTCATTTGTTCTCTTTTTTCCCCTTTCTTTCCCCTTGAAAGGATGAAAGAGCAGCCGTGGTAAAGAGCCGCGTGGGAAGGAAACGTTTCACAGAAGATGAGGATATACACATACATATACGTTCGAAAAGGCAATGTAGAAGATCTGTTTAACCATAATTATGCAAATGAGTCTGTGAGCGGTGTAGGTTTCATATGGATCAAGAAAGAATTGCATTTCATATGAGAAGAAGTCAACAACAACAACAACAACAACAACAACAACAACGCGTCAGGACACATTTCGCTTCATCTCCTCCTTGACATGTCTTATTTCTTTTATTTCTGACACTATTTATTGACGAATAGTTCAAAATGCAAAATGACTCGTTAAAGTTGACAAATGATGTATTTATAATTGAACTCTGACGCAAGATCATCGTTTTATATTTGATGTTAGAAATCACAACATTGATCAAAAATGAATATTAGCGATAGAAACGGGTCCTTTTGACTTCCTGTAGCACTGGTAAGCCCCGCCTCGTCACACTGATAAGCCCCGCCTCGTCACGGTGATAAGCCCCTCCTCGTCACACTGATAAGCCCCGCCTCGTCACACTGATAAGCTCTGCCCCTTCGCAGTGAAAATCCCCGCCCCTTCAAAGTGAATATCCCCACCTCTTCACGGTGAAATGCCCCGCCCCTTCACAGTGAAATGCCCCGCCTCTTCACGGTGAAAAGCCCCACAGTGAAATGCCCCGCCCCTTCACATGAAATGCCCCACCCCTTCACGAAAATGCCCCGCCCCGAAAAAGCCCCCCCCTTCACAGTGAAATGCCCGCCTTCACAGGAAATGCCCCCCTTCACAGGGAAATGCCCCGCCCCTTCACAGTGAAAAGCCCCGCCCCTTCACAGTGACATTTCGCCGTAACAAGCAGCAGATTTTGCCATTCGCACGTTGTTCTATTGTTCGAAGCGTTTCTGTGAGATATTTTAGAACCCCACGCGTGTCGCTTGGGGTCTTTAATCGAGCACGGGGATGTGGGCGGGGACAGGGGGTAGGTGAGAACGGGGATTTATCCAGCGCACTCGAGCCCTCAGTCGCAGGACAACAACGGGATCGACTCCACACACAAAAAACAAACGCGCGTGAAAAATGGATCAAAAGCCAAACAAACGAAGAGCGGTCGTAACCACGGCTCCCGAACTCGCATTAAAGTTGATGTTGCGTCATTTGAAGCGGTCAGTGTCGCACACGTCACACTCTGAGGAAAAAGAACCAACGAGTCGACAAAGGCACTCCAGCGGTCGCGACCCCAACGACGAGCTTCAGATCTCGTCAATAATCCAATGAGCGCGCGCGTAATCCCCCCGTAATCGAGAAGTGTCAAAGCCGGCTGAACTAACGAGTCCTAATAATGAACAACTCATCGAATCATTTGTCAACCAACGCGTCAAAAAACAGCGATTTCACACGTGATCATGAGTCGCTGCATTTTCAGACCTCAAAATGAATGTATCGGGGTGCGTTCACACTTGTCGTTATCCGGTTCCTGATTCGAGCCCATTTTGGTCTCGGATTGGACTCGTTTTGGCCCAGCTCTAGTCCGCCCTGTGGTCTCGGTCTGAGCCCCCCCCCCAGTGAAGTCCGACTCGATCTAGTGACGGTTCAGCTCCAGGTTTAGTCCCCAGTTCAGTTCAGCATCCTTCAGTCCAGATCTTGCCCTGGTTTAGTCACGATTTTTTCGACGTGTTTGTGAACGCACCCTCAACGGGTTTTTAAACGGGATTAAAAAAACGCCTAAAAAGCCCGATGAAGTCGTCAGAACGGGATTCGAGCGCTGAAATTTCAGATAATCAACTTCTAAAAGGACAAACTCCATCAACTCCCATCAAAGAATCACCAACTTTCGACTACAAACCAGCTTCAATCAGGTTCCATTTCATTCACAACAACACAAAAAGCAACAAGTTCAAACGCAAACCCACACACACACACACTCACACACCACCACTCACACACACACACACACACACACTCACACAACCCCGCACTCATCAACGCACTGCTCCCGCCACAAACTTTTCCAGCTCGAAAACCGCACGAAGAAGCAAGAAGAAAAAACACACACGCACACACACACACGCATACACACGCTCACACACACACACGCACACACACGCTCACACACACACACAACACACACATATAGAGAGAAATCGATGCACTTACCGAATCTCAGTACGTGCGCATCCTGTCCTCCGATTTCAAAAAATCCCACCAAAGCGCAACAGCAGCGCCAGCAGCCACTGCACGGTCCCGACCCTCGCTGGTAAAACCCCCGCGGAGCCAACAATCTCATGTTCGTCTCGGATAAATTCCTCGATGCGTTTATTTAAAAAAAAAAAAAAAAAAAAAAAGGAAAGGAAAATGAAGAAAAAAAAAAGAAAAAAAGAAAAAGACTCCGCGACGTCGCTCAGCTGAGGATTTCACACTCGCGTTTCTTTTCCTCTTTATTTCTCTCTCTGTGTTTGTGTGTCGCGTTTTATTTATTATTATTATTTTATTTTTTAAAATTATTTCGTGGTCGTTTTCCTCCTCCAAAAAATATCCACGTGTGTGTTTGGGCCGTCAAGGCACGCGCCGACCGCAGCTGCGCCCGTTCCACGCCGTATCCATAGTTCGGAGGGGAAAAAAACCCCCAAAAAACCCCCAAAAAAAAACATGAAAATGAAAAGCTTTGCCGTTCCGTGGTCCGCGTCACTGCCGCCACAGGAACGAGCGGGGGACGCGTCCGCCTCGGGGAAAGCTGCGCGAGAACACGGAGACGGAGGAGGCGGGCGGCGGACCGTTATCCATGGCGAGCGTCCTATTGGCTGAAAAACACCACACAGGCAGAGGGGAAACGGTGAGAGGTGAGGTTAGAATCCGCGGGCGTTGGGGTGGGGTGGGGGTAAAGAAAGTGTGCGTGTGTGCCGCGCGTGTCTTGTGTGTGTGTGTGCGTGTTGTGGAGGGAGCGGAAACGTGGAGACCAGACGAGTCGCGTCGCTCCTCCCGCGCGCTTCGCCGCACCGCGTCTGACGTCGGAGAGGCGTTCATGCGATGAGGATGAAGGAGAGAGCTACTGTACAAGCGGGCACGGAGCGGGGTCCGTGGGCACGCGGGCAGGCTCTCTGGCACAACTTGCGCACGTGTGAGTTGGGCGGGGGCGAGAGGGGGAGACTGGTGGTGGGTTGGGTGGGCACGGGCAGGTTGTGGAAAGTGACGGATTTTCCCGTTTTGATCAGTTGTAATGCACAGTCAGAGCGTGGTCCTGATGCCGACCCACACTGGAGAAAAATACCATTCATTCTCATGTTTTCTACGTGAATCTAACTTTATGTAGCATACGAATGAATGTTGTTGTCAGTGTAAAAGTGAGACATGATTGTTGAAATAAAGTCAGTTAAACCGTACTGAACTAGTGGTCCGAACCGCTCTCTTGATCAGTCGTTACGAGAGAGAGACTGGCATCAGAACAGGCGCCAGCGTTTCCATCCCTGAACGCCGGAACACCAGAGAAAAGCACGTATTCTCATGTGTTTTTTTTCATGGCGTTCGTGCATCGTCTGTGAAAGAGTGACACTAGAGACCACCCCCAATCCAAGACAAACAGGGACACGTCGAATTTAGTGGAACGCGGAGGGGCAAACTTGGGAAATCTGGTGTGCGGTTCACATTCGGTCCTAAACGGAGCCCGTTGTAGACACTCATGTGGACTTGGCTTGGTCCCGTCATCGCCCTCGCCAAGCCCTGATCGAGTGCAAGTTTAGTTTCAGGTTTAGTTCTGGTTTTAATCCCAGTTTTTGATGTGAACGTGATCTAAAACTCAAAATCGCGACAAAGAGCGACTGGAACAGCAATAGGTTCCAAAAACCCCAAATGACATCTTTATTATTGTGTTTTCTATGTAATTCTGTCTTTTTTTTCACATGTAATCTGGCGTCAGTCACGTGTGGGACCTTTACGACCCGAAAGAGGACGAGCGGTCGCCGACACGGGAGCGACGGCCGGTCGGCCCGAATCAACCGAGGATGAACCAGCGCTCGACCGTTTCATTCCGAGTTCTGAAGCATTCGAAGCCATGAGAGCTCACGACTCGAGCGTCTTCACGAAGCAAATCCCCCAAAACCGGATTCGTGCCACGACCAAACCATTTACAGCGCTCGACGAACTCGCACAAAATGACCCCCAAAAAAAAATGACAATAAATAATGACGGCAACAAACAAACGAGTGGCTTTGGTCGATAAATAAAGGTGAAAAGAAGACGATTGGACGTTTCTCACGGCTTGAACCATCGACATTGGCTCCGCCCCCGCCGTCCCATCGCCGCCCGAAACGCACACTTCCCACGTCTCGGCGCGTTCCCGGTGCCTCCATTTTGAACGGCGTTTGCTCGCATATGTCCGCGCGTCTCGCTCTTCGCACCCTTCCCGCGCTCTTCCTCTCCCTCCTCTTCGCTCTCCGACGCTCTGCCGTTCTTTCGCACATTGCTAACCGCTCGACTCATCCGTTTCCAACAACATCTGACCGGACTTCTGTGTTCAGACTGCAGCGCGCACACACACAAGCACACACACACGCACGCACACACACACACACGCCACACACACACACACACACACACACACACACACGTAAACGCACGCCACACACACACACACACACACACAAATGGATGGTTACAACGCATCATTCGTGTATAATGATCGCTGTGGGACGAAACGTAACGATTTGACGGTTGCTCTGTGGCAACCGCGAAACCCTCGACTTCCTTTTTCACGACTCGCCGTCCATCCGTCAACGAGCTGTGAAATCAAACTTTCGGAATGGAAAAATGAGCTCCGATATTGTCACATAAACTGTTTTTTAGCCGGTGCCATTTTCAGGGTCAAAAAATATGTTCTCTCGGTACGATTCGTGCTTTTGGAACTTACGGCCCATTGTTCGTGTTTGTTTTTTTTAAACGCTTTGAGCTTTTTTTCAAACTGCAAATGGCAAAAAAAATCAAAGAGAAAAACCTTTTAGAAGTGAACAAAAAAAATTGCCTAATATTTGCTGCAATGCGATTCTCACGATCATCGACGAACCGAACTGCGCTCGACATCTTGGACATCCCCTTTCTCCCCCACCCCCACCCCGCGAGTCCTCCATAGTCCAACAGCGATCGTCACCAGACCCCTTCCTCTCTCCCCACCCCCCTCCTCCTCCTCCTCCTTAGCCTCCTCCTCCTCTTCGCTCTCGGTACGAAAGCCCGCGCCGTAGTCGGGTCTCAAATCGCCTTATCGCGCCGGCGTTTGATCGCTCTCCCACTTGGCGCTGCTCGGGAGTCCGTGAAGCCGGAGCTGTCGCTAGACTGCTTCTGCGCGACGTGATGGATAGCACCCCCCCTCCCCGATCGCGCGGACCCACACTCTTTCTCCACCTCCTCCTCCTCCTCCTCTTCCTCCTCCCTTCTCCTCTCTCTTTCTCCATCCCGGTCTCTTTTTGTGTGTGCTCATTTCAGACTTTTTGAACGCACAGTAACCTCAACAGAGACGTCAGATTTGAGTCGCACCGCGGCAAAATCCACGTCATAATCGGCAATGGCTTTGGACCGAAGGCTTTACACATAACGTCTTGAGTTGCCCCCCGAAACTGTTACGTTTACAAGAACAAAGAGCACAGGATTCTGGCGTGGTGCAGGTGACGGGGGGACGGGGGGGGGCATTTCGGCGTCTGGTCGCAAATGAAAAAGTCTCGAATGCAAATGCTTTTTTCAAACAGCTCTAGATTTCTACGTCAGAGCAGAATGATTCCTTCTCGAACACTTATTGGACACTAAAATATGTCGTGAAGACACACACACAAAAACCTGAAACTGTCTTCACTATTTGGCTCAAGAGGCCACAGCTTTTGTACAATCACATTTCACAGAATAAGTTCATAAACCTTTCGTTTTTAACCCTGCACATGTCAATGAGCAGCATAAAGTAAAAAAAACCTAAAACAGCAGTGACATTTTATTGGTTTTCCCTTTTCTGGTGACTTTTTTAAATCAGGTTTATAGTTGTCAGACACGTTGTGCTTGAACGTAGTGTTGAAAAGCAGAATTGTGTAAGAAAGAAACGATTGGACGGACGAATTCTGCTCAGCATTCAGAAAAGACGCGTTCCTGATGCGACGTGTGCCTCGAAGGTTAATACACACATTCATATGAAGCTCAATATTTCATGGCATTCGTAATGATATTGAAGGTTGTCCGGCTTTACGGAAAGAAACGGTCCGTCCCGGCAGCCTGCGCTAATGTGAAATGACATTCCTTCATCAGCCTTCGTCCTGTGCTTCGTCGAATAATTTATATGTTCCGGAGGTCGTACTTTCTGAGTCACGTGGTGCAGCAAAGCAGCAGAAGCAGCAGAAGCAGCAGAAGAGCAGCAGAGCAGCAGAGCAGCAGAAGCAGCAGCAAGCAGCAGGAGCAGCAGAGCAGCAGGAGCAGTGGTGCAGAAGCAGCAGCAGAAGCAGCAGAAGCAGCAGAAGCAGCAGAGCAGAAGCAGCAGAGCAGCAGGAGCAGCAGAGCAGCAGAAGCAGCAGGAGCAGCAGAGAGCAGCAGAAGCAGCAGAGCAGCAGAAGCAGCAGAAGCCAGAGCAGCAGAGCAGCAGCAGAAGCAGCAGAAGCAGCAGCAGCAGAGCAGCAGAAGCAGCAGAAGCAGCAGAAGCAGCAGAAGCAGCAGAAGCAGCAGCAGCAGCAGCAGCAGAGCAGCAGCAGAAGCCTTGGACATTTCTAAATGCATTCCTCGTGTGTGAAAGGTTCTGTTTTGGTCGTGAAAGCAAACGGAATTCCACCGAGCGTTTTTTTGGAGGTCGAGGCGTCAGTGAAAGACGTCTGATCTGTGAATCAGGAATGCCCCTTAGCTACAAAATGCAGTGTTAATTTTGCTTTCATACAATCCAAGAGGGCGAATTTATGTAGAAAACTCAAAGCAACACGGAAAGCTACCATTTATTCATGTTATATAAACCGCACAAATTAGGAACCCTATGGAAAAGAAGCTTGCTTTTTCTCAATCTGGAGAAACTTAAACTCACACAAATCACGTCTTAAGTAGTAGAAACTATTACTGCAGCAGTAAATATCCCAATGTGTGTGGTAAAAAGCTTTAAACGTCTCTTGAATCCGCTCAAATGTAAATAAAGCAGAAAAGGTTGCAAATGTAGTTATTTGGACACTGTTTTCTTGTTTGTTTTTTTCATCTTCAATGTTATTAAACCTTTCCACCTTGTACAAATGAGAGACAACATTAATTCAAGAAATGAACTCAGATCTAGTGCTCAAAAACAGCAGGAAGACGCGTTTGGCACCATGGACAGCTCCGCGCGTAAAAAAAAAAAAAAAAGCCCTGCGCCAAAAGCGGACGCGTTCAGCACCGCGGACAGCTCCCCAGCACAGAAGCGTCTATCATAAACGAAACGAGTCCGGTTCAATCCCGCGACCATTAATCACATGGGGAACGCGTGGGGTCCGTGGAAAGTCCGCGTGAGGGGCGAGGAAAAGGGGGAGGAACGGACTCTGAAACGGCGCGATTTGGCAAATAAACCCGTTTCGAAACGACTCAAAACAAGCAAAGAACCACGTCTGCGCTCCACGCGCGCCGCCAGACGTTACGACGTGTGGACCGCCGCGTGCTTGACCGCAAAGCCCGATTTGCCACGTGTAGTCGAGTTTCGGCGCGCGCGCGTGTCGTAGAACGTCGAATAAGGACATTTTACGAACTAATATCGCGAGGGGGAAAAGGGGTCCGAGCTTGGGTCCAGGCAACCGGAGCGCACGGAGAACAGAAACGGAGCGTCGCGGAGTGTTCCCCCAAATCAAATGCAATTAAAAGGAGATAAAGTTTGGCCCTGAGAGCTCGACCCCTCGGCTTTTCCGCGCGGGATAAAGTCCTCGGAGGAAAGTCAAGACTGTTTTTCCTTGAGTTTGTGGACTGACTCGGCGCGGGGGTCAGGGGGGGAAACTAGGACGTAAAAAAGCAAAAGTGGAGTGCGTTTTAATAGTGCTGGTGTAAAGAGGAAGGCTGGCGTGGTGTTAAATGCCCTTTGTGCGCGGAGCTGGCGTTAAAGTTGATTTAAAGCCAGCGTGGCCGTCCCCCCACCGTCTTCAAGCTGCGTAATTAAAAATGCCCCTCAGAAAGAAATAGCAAAAAAAAAAACGGGGGGGAAACTGAAACAGAGTCCAAAAATCGCGGCGCGAGAGGGGGGGGAGAGTGTCCAAAGCAGAGGTCGTGCAAAGACGCAAGAGGTTAAACGCTGCGTAAATTAGGGGCGTTTTCTTCTTTCTTTTTTTTTTTTCTTTTTTTTTTTGTGTGTTTCTGTCTTTTGGAGGATTTGTGCTGCTCGAGAAAAACTCAAACGCGAACTTGGGAGTGGAAAGGAGAAGGGCGCGGAGTCGACAAATGTCACGAAAACGTCGCAGGATTTGAAGCCGCGAAGTGTCAGAGAGGAGGAGGGGGGGGAAGAGAATGTTTTTTTGGGGGGAGAGAAGCGCTTACCTTGTGGAGGCGCGGAGCTGGGGAAGAAAGCCGCATCGCAGAAGTAAAAAGAGGGTGAGGAGAAAAGGGAGAAGCTCGCGGTCTGGCAGAGCGGGAGAGCGGCGGAGCAAGGGAGGACGCGCCCCCTGTCGGTTGGAAAGGAGCACTTGCGGCCAAGGCACGGAGGGGAGGGCGGGGCCGGGATGGCTGAAGAAGAAGAACGCGCGGACAATGATGAGTGAAGGATGAGTGACGAAACACGAAAGACCAGGGCTGCAAAGCAAGACAGACTCGGGAAGTGAAAGCTGAGGGAGGAAGAACGTCAGAGCAGCGGAGAATCGACCATCGCGACTCTCATTTTGATGATTACGATTGTATTCTGGGTTCAACAGACTCTGAAAACTCGTTTCAGTGGCATCGATACATCCAAATGTCGAAAACGATGTGAATTTACACCCATAATACATCTCATTTTGTAAATATTCTCCATCTAGAAGCCGCAATATGTCCAGCTTGATTTGGTGAAAAAAGTAAAAAAAAACTCAAAATAATTGACTATATAACGGTGCATAATTGTAAGAAAAAAAATGTTTAAATTCAATTCAATTTGTTTTTGTAACGCCCCAAATCACAACAGCGGTTGCCTCGAGGGGCTGCAGTGATAAAACAGCATAAAAACAGAATAAACGGTGTTCATCGGGACTTGGTAATGTCCCAAGCCCCCCGTCCTTAGACCCTCCTTCTCGCCAGAAAAAACTACCAAACCTCTTTGGGAAAAGTAGAAACCTGGAGGAGTTCCACAGTGAAGGAGAGAAGATCCGACTCAGGACGGACAGGAGGAGTAGAGAGACAATGGAGCTGGACCACTCAGGGGAGAACAGGTCTGCGAGGCCGATGAGGAACCGTTCATGGTAGTAGAGACCGTTTTTCTCCAGATAGACCTTTTCTCCAGGCAGCTGAGGAGCATCTGGATCCACAGGGTCCTCGATGTGCCTGCTCCACTCCCGTCGGGAAGTGGGAGAAATGAACAAATTGCCAGTGAAATTAAATATTAAATATTGTTTGATAGAAAAGTAGTAAGAAGCAGAGGACAGTGCTCCAGCTCCATACTTCCCCCAGCAGAGTTGCTCCTCGGGCAGAAGAGCTGAAGCTGTAGGTCTTTATTTCTGTTCCTCACTGGCCTGACCATCAAAGAGCCTGGTCTTAAATGAAGAGACTGTGTCGGAGACTGGTGGGACTGTGTCGGCCTCTTTAACATGGACAGGAGCTGATTCCACAACACAGGAGCTTGGTAGCTAAACGCTCTCCCTCCTACTGTGCTTGTAGAGACCTTGGGACCACCAGAAGTCCAGCATTTGCTCTGCTGTATTATTTCCTGTAGTAAGAAACACATTGCAGTGAAGGGAAGTAGAAGTACTGAACGTTTGGCCTCAGTTCTATTTTCAGCGACTTCCACAGTGGATTAAACTCTGAACTTTCTACTTTTCTACAACTTTTATAACTGGACTGAAAAGTAGTTCATGGAGTCTGAGTCTGATACTCGAGACTCACTACGACGACTGAGGTCTGATTTTTAGCACGTTCACGCTAGCCAAAGAAAATGTACGAAGAAAAGGACAAGAACCTGTTGGAAATCAAGTCATTTTTGTTGATTGGTGCAATAAAGTTCTCCAAATCAGTGTCAAATCCTTTCTTTTTTTAAATGAGAAGAACACGTTTGGATAAGATACTTTGACACGTTTACTTAAGTTGACGTTTTATTGAATGAGTTGTAAATAAATAGAAAATAAGGTAAAAAAAAAAAATTACTTGGAATTAAACATTTGGATGGATTAAAGTCGTTCCAAAAAGCTGAGAAAAATAAATGAATAAAATAGAAAGAATAGAATAAAGAAAAAAATCTATTTTTTTAAATAGAAAAATAGAATAAAGAAAAAAATCTCAATTTAAAAAAAAGAAAAATAGAATAAATAAAGAAATCGCAATAAAATAATTGAAAAATAGAATAAATAAAAAAAACTCAATAAAAAAATAGAAAGAATAGAATAAAGAAAAAAATCTCATTTTTTTAAAATAGAAAAATAGAATAAAGAAAAACATCTCAATATTATTATTTTTTTTTTCAAAGTTGAAAGAATAGAATAAAGAATAAGATCTCAATAAAAAAAATGGAAATAATAGAATCAAGTAAAAAATCTCAATAAACAATTAAATAAGAAATAAGAATAATACGATATCAATAAAAAAAATAATTTGAATCAAGAGAAACCGTGACACTGGTGATGAAGAGGAGGCGCTGGAGAAGCTGAGGAGGCCGTCGGTTCTTCTGCTACCGTGGAGACGGTGCAGAGGAGGGTTGTAGGGATGAAGGACAGGAGAGAGAGTGCATTTACATCAGGGGAGTCCCATCTTTTTTCCACTCCGAAACACGCACAGAGCAGACGACGACGGAGTCAATAAGTCAACTTTATTTGCATCAAAGTGCGTCACACGGTAAAAAAAAAGACACTTTAAAAATACAGTCCATTTTAGCCGCCGAGTCGGTGAAGAAGTGGAATGTTTGTTTGAAAAAGTCCATTTTTAGGTGCGTTTTAATGACGTCTGTGAGAGAATGTGCAAAGATGGAGTTCGGTCCAAAGTCGCGGCGTCCCCTCGACTTTTGAAACGCGCTGGAGAGGACCGTCGGCAGATCTAGCTCCGGGTCGAGCGATGTTCACAAGGTCCACGTGTTCGCGCGGGCCAGGACTCAAGGAGCCTCGCGGGCGGCTCTTTCTGAGGCGGGCGAAGAGGCCGTCGCGGCGGTCCAACGGCGAAGAGACGAAAGCGTGGATCTTCACCTCCGGTTCTATTGTAGATCCAAGTTGTGAGATGTTCTGCGGCTGAAAGAAGCCTGTAGAGCTTCAGAAAGTTTATTATTGAGGTTATGATGGGAGATTTGTCCAATTTTACAGACAAATCTTGAGTTATTTGGGCGAGCAGGACGCCTGAGGGCCGGCAGAAATGAGTCCGAGGGCCACGTTTGGTCCCCAGGCCATAGTCAGGACACCCCTGATTCACATGAATGTTGTGAGAGGTAAAAGGCCGCGGTGGGCCGTGTCGGGTCGGTGTCAGGAAGTACAGAAAAAAAGAAGAATTTGAACCAAGTTGAAATTTTAGTTTTATTGATTTATTCGAGCATAAAAAGCAAAACATTTTAAAGTTATAAAAAACATTTACACTCAAAAGGAGAAGGTGGAGTTTGCACCAACTTAAACCTAATAATAATAATAATAATAATAATAATAATGATAATAATATTAATAGTAATAATAATGACGATGATAATATGATAATGATAATAATAATAATAATAATAATAATTATAATAGATGATAATAATAATAATAATAATAATATGATAATATATAATAATGATAATCTAATATAATAATAATAAATAATATAAAATGATAATAATAATAATAATAATAATAATAAATGATTAATAATAATGATAATAATAATAATAATAATAATAATAATAATGATAAAATAATAATATAATAATAATATAATAATAATAATAATACATGATAATAATATGATAATAATAATATAATGATAATAATAATAATAATAATAATAATAATAATGATAATAATACTAATTAATAATAATCAATAATAATGATAATAATATAATAATTAAAATGATGATATAAATAATAATAATAAATAATAATAATGATAATAATAATAATAATAATAATAATATAATAAATAATAATATGATAATAATATAATAATAATAATATAATATATAATAATAATAATCTATCTCACAGAGCACAGTTTATACAAACTTATCAATAAATAACAATAAAACACATACATAATATCAAATAATAATCATGATCAATAAAAGACACAGAGGACCACCCCCTCCCGCAGCGCTAAAGCCAGAGAATTAAAAAAACAGCTAAAGACTAGACGTGTTTAGGTCAAATTCAAGCACAACTTTATTTACACGGCTCATTTACAACAAACGCGGCGTCCAAAGTGTTGCACATTCATTCTTTATTTTGAATTTAAGTGCATTTATCACAGTATTTACACGTGTTCTCTCTTTCAATAGCAGGAGAGTAAGTTTNGTCTGATACTCGAGACTCACTACGACGACTGAGGTCTGATTTTTAGCACGTTCACGCTAGCCAAAGAAAATGTACGAAGAAAAGGACAAGAACCTGTTGGAAATCAAGTCATTTTTGTTGATTGGTGCAATAAAGTTCTCCAAATCAGTGTCAAATCCTTTCTTTTTTTAAATGAGAAGAACACGTTTGGATAAGATACTTTGACACGTTTACTTAAGTTGACGTTTTATTGAATGAGTTGTAAATAAATAGAAAATAAGGTAAAAAAAAAAAATTACTTGGAATTAAACATTTGGATGGATTAAAGTCGTTCCAAAAAGCTGAGAAAAATAAATGAATAAAATAGAAAGAATAGAATAAAGAAAAAAATCTATTTTTTTAAATAGAAAAATAGAATAAAGAAAAAAATCTCAATTTAAAAAAAAGAAAAATAGAATAAATAAAGAAATCGCAATAAAATAATTGAAAAATAGAATAAATAAAAAAAACTCAATAAAAAAATAGAAAGAATAGAATAAAGAAAAAAATCTCATTTTTTTAAAATAGAAAAATAGAATAAAGAAAAACATCTCAATATTATTATTTTTTTTTTCAAAGTTGAAAGAATAGAATAAAGAATAAGATCTCAATAAAAAAAATGGAAATAATAGAATCAAGTAAAAAATCTCAATAAACAATTAAATAAGAAATAAGAATAATACGATATCAATAAAAAAAATAATTTGAATCAAGAGAAACCGTGACACTGGTGATGAAGAGGAGGCGCTGGAGAAGCTGAGGAGGCCGTCGGTTCTTCTGCTACCGTGGAGACGGTGCAGAGGAGGGTTGTAGGGATGAAGGACAGGAGAGAGAGTGCATTTACATCAGGGGAGTCCCATCTTTTTTCCACTCCGAAACACGCACAGAGCAGACGACGACGGAGTCAATAAGTCAACTTTATTTGCATCAAAGTGCGTCACACGGTAAAAAAAAAGACACTTTAAAAATACAGTCCATTTTAGCCGCCGAGTCGGTGAAGAAGTGGAATGTTTGTTTGAAAAAGTCCATTTTTAGGTGCGTTTTAATGACGTCTGTGAGAGAATGTGCAAAGATGGAGTTCGGTCCAAAGTCGCGGCGTCCCCTCGACTTTTGAAACGCGCTGGAGAGGACCGTCGGCAGATCTAGCTCCGGGTCGAGCGATGTTCACAAGGTCCACGTGTTCGCGCGGGCCAGGACTCAAGGAGCCTCGCGGGCGGCTCTTTCTGAGGCGGGCGAAGAGGCCGTCGCGGCGGTCCAACGGCGAAGAGACGAAAGCGTGGATCTTCACCTCCGGTTCTATTGTAGATCCAAGTTGTGAGATGTTCTGCGGCTGAAAGAAGCCTGTAGAGCTTCAGAAAGTTTATTATTGAGGTTATGATGGGAGATTTGTCCAATTTTACAGACAAATCTTGAGTTATTTGGGCGAGCAGGACGCCTGAGGGCCGGCAGAAATGAGTCCGAGGGCCACGTTTGGTCCCCAGGCCATAGTCAGGACACCCCTGATTCACATGAATGTTGTGAGAGGTAAAAGGCCGCGGTGGGCCGTGTCGGGTCGGTGTCAGGAAGTACAGAAAAAAAGAAGAATTTGAACCAAGTTGAAATTTTAGTTTTATTGATTTATTCGAGCATAAAAAGCAAAACATTTTAAAGTTATAAAAAACATTTACACTCAAAAGGAGAAGGTGGAGTTTGCACCAACTTAAACCTAATAATAATAATAATAATAATAATAATAATGATAATAATATTAATAGTAATAATAATGACGATGATAATATGATAATGATAATAATAATAATAATAATAATAATTATAATAGATGATATAATAATAAATAATAATAATAATAATGATAATCTAATATAATAATAATAAATAATATAAAATGATAATAATAATAATAATAATAATAATAATAATAATAAATGATAATAATAATGATAATAATAATAATAATAATAATAATAATAATGATAAAATAATAATATAATAATAATATAATAATAATAATAATACATGATAATAATATGATAATAATAATATAATGTAATAATAATAATAATAATAATAATGATACTAATTAATAATTCAATAATGATAATAATATAATAATTAAATGATGATATAAATAATAATAATAAATAATAATAATGATAATAATAATAATAATAATAAAATATAATAAATAATAATATGATAATAATATAATAATAATAATATAATATATAATAATAATAATCTATCTCACAGAGCACAGTTTATACAAACTTATCACCATAAATAACAATAAAACACATACATAATATCAAATAATAATCATGATCAATAAAAGACACAGAGGACCACCCCCTCCCGCAGCGCTAAAGCCAGAGAATTAAAAAAACAGCTAAAGACTAGACGTGTTTAGGTCAAATTCAAGCACAACTTTATTTACACGGCTCATTTACAACAAACCGCGGCGTCCAAAGTGTTGCACATTCATTCTTTATTTTGAATTTAAGTGCATTTATCACAGTATTTACACGTGTTCTCGCAGTACAAGACAAACTTTAGCCGTATTTATTCATTTCACTCATTCATATTTATTCATTCGTCCATTTTGTTTCTTTCTTTCTGCCATGACATCGTTTGCTCAGATTAATGTCTTTTTAGCATAAATGTGATGTTTGATGTACGGAATGTGCAATCAAGATTAAGTTTACAAAGTACAACGTCCACAGTACACAGAGTACACGTCCACAGTACACAGAGTACATCGCTCACAGTACACAGAGTACACGTCCACAGTAACAGAGTACACGTCACAGTACACAGAGTACACGTCAGTACACAGAGTAACGTCACAGTACACAGGTACAGTCACAGTACACAGAGTACACGTCCAGTACACAGAGTACACGTCCACAGTACCAGAGTACACGTCACACAGTACACAGAGTAAACGTCCACAGTACACAGAGTACACGTCCACAGTACACAGAGTACACGTCCCAGTACACAGGTAACGTCACAGTACATCAGAGTACACGTCCACAGTCACAGAGTACACGTCCAAGTCCACAGTACACAGTAAAGAGTACACAGACGAGCGCGTGCAGTCGACGAACGCACTCGGAAGTGAAAGCGTTGAAGTAAAAATACACAACGTTTGTGTTTTAAAGTTTAAACATGAATATTTAACATAATTCAGTCTTAATTCAAGTCGTAATGAATGATGCATTTGTCTAAAAGTATTTGTGAAGGATGTGGATTCCTTTATTAATAGCAGAGAGTAAGTTTATTTATTCATGCAAATACCATAAGGTTTGTTTTGTTAAGACGGAGAGAGAATTCAGTGAAATCAAATTGAAACCTCATTTCTGTTTTCAGATCTTCTCCCGAACGCAACGTCAAAGTGGATTCATCGACTGAAGGATAAAATCAGGTTTGGACGAAACTCATTCTGAAACAGAAGCGTAAATGTTTATTTTGGGTCAAAAACAAGATACAAGTACAAGTACAAGTACAAGTACAAGTACAAGTACAGTCACACCCTGGACTAAACCAGGTCCTGGTCCAGACCGAGCGCGGGTCCTGGTCCTGGTCCAGACCGAGCGCTGGACCTGGTCCTGGTCTAGTCCGGGTGCTGGGCCTGGTCCTGGTCCAGTCCAATCCAGTCATGGTCCTGGTCCATTCCTGGTCCTGGTCCTGGTCCAGTCATGGTCCTGGTCCTAGTCCAGTCCGAGTCCTGGTCCTAGTCTTGGTCCTGTCCAGTCCAGTCCAGGTCCAGTCCTGGTACTGGTCCTGGTCCATTCCTGGTCCAGTCCAGGTCCAGTCCTGGTACTGGTACTGGTCCTGGTCCTGGTCCAGGTCCAGGTCCTAGTCCTAGTCCTGGTCCAGTCATGGTCCTGGTCCTAGTCCAGTCCGAGTCCTGGTCCTAGTCTTGGTCCTGTCCAGTCCAGGTCCAGTCCTGGTACTGGTCCTGGTCCAGGTCCAGGTCCAGTCTTGGTCCTGGTCCTGGTCCAGTCCTGGTCCAGGTCCAGGTCCAGTCCTGGTCCTGGTCCTGGTCCAGTCCTGGTCTTGGTCCATTCCTGGTCCAGTCCAGTCCAGGTCCAGTCCTGGTCCTGGTCCAAATGAAAGGGGTCTTTGATGCTGCCCCCCTCGGGCCCTGGAGCATGAACAGTGACAGTGTTTGAAATGTGGCCCCTCCAAATAAATAGTGAATGAGGCTCTGTGCTCCGGGCCAGCGGCCGGACCACCGCGGGCCGACCAGGTCATGTGACCAAATATTGATACGAGAGGATCAAGCGAACGTGCCATTCGCCTGAGAAACGCCACAATGTTCCGCAGTGTGGCATTGCGTTCACACAATAAACGCCTCCTTTCGCTGCGAGCGCTGTCGCCTCTCCACGGATCAGGCTGGGCTCTCTCTTACTAAAGACGTGCGGACGAAACACCAACTTTTCCTCATTTCCACGTCAAAGTTTGCTTTTTATAGTTCAACAAACTCGACGTGGAAACGCACAACTTGTTCGTAAATGGGACCCGCTGGACCCGTCACTTTGGCCCCGTGGCGTCCCCTGCTTGTCTCCATGGAAACGGAACACGCCAGGCAAAGTGGTGACATCTCCACGGCGACAAACGGGTGACAGGCCCTTCCACAAGAGCTGGAACTAAAGCGATGAAAAGGCAGTTTTTGTGTTTGGGAAATGAGGGGTCCAAGACAATCTAAAGGACAGGACTAAAGCAGGACTAAAGCAGGACTAAAGCAGGACTAAAGCAGGACTAAAGCAGGACTAAAGCAGGACTAAAGCAGGACTAAAGCCTAAAGCAAGGACTAAAGCAGGACTAAAGCAGGACTAAAGCAGACTAAGCAGGTCCTTTAAACATGGACTAAAGCAGGACTAAAGCAGGTCTAAAGCGTCTAAAGCAGGACTAAACGCAGGACTAAAGCAGGACTAAAGCGGACTAAGTCAGGACTAAGCAGGTTCTAAAGCAGGACTAAAGCAGGTTAAAGCAGGTTAAAGCAGGTCTAAAGCAGGTCTAAAGCAGGAACGTAAAGCAGGACTAAAGCAGGACTAAAGCAGGACTAAAGCAGGACTAAAGCAGGATAAAGCAGGACTAAAGCAGGATAAAGCAGGTCTAAACAGGTCTAAAGCAGGACTAAAGCAGGACTAAAGCAGGACTAAAGCAGGTTCTAAAAGCAGGACTAAAGCGGACTATAAACAGGACTGAAACGGACTAAAGCCAGGCTAAAGCAGGACTAAAGAGTGTCTAAAGCAGAGCTAAAGCGGACTAAAAGGATCTATAAGGCAGGACTCAAAGCAGGACTAAAGCAGGACTAAAGCAGCGCTAAAGCAGGCTCAAAGCAGGACTGAAAGCAGGACTAAATCGGAGTCTAAAAATGAGATAAAAAGCAGGACTAAAGCAGGACTAAATAAAAGAGGACTAAAGCAGGACTAAAAGCAGACTAAAGAGACTAAAGCGTCTAAAGGGCAAGCGTAAAGCAGGACTAAAGCAGCGACAAAGGCAGGACTAAAGCAGGTCTAAATAAAGAGACAAAGCAGGTTCTAAAGCATGACTCATCAGCAGGACTCCAATCACAGCACGGTCTAAAGGCAGGACTAAGGCATGGTAAGCAGGACATAGAAGAGGTATAAAGAAGTCTAAAGCAGACTAATCCGGGCTAAAAGATGAGACTAAAGAGGACTAAAGAGGACTAAGGGCAGGAATTACAAGCATGTCCTGAAGCAGGACTAAAGCGGGACTAAAGCGGCGACTAAAGCCGGCGGAAACTAAAGCGGTCGATAAAGGGGACACTAAGGCAGGATCAACAATGGTCTAAAGCAGGTCTACAAGCAGAGCTAAAAGCTGGACTAAAGCGGACTCTTAAAAGGAGGAGCTAAAGACGGCGACTAAAGCGTCGGATAAAGCGGGACTAAAGCGGTACCTAAAGCAGGACTAAGCGGACTCAAAGCGGCGACTAAGCAGGACTAAAGGCAGGTCTAAAGAGGCCTAAGCCGGTGCTCTAAAGCGGGTCTAAAGCGGGACTAAGCGGGACTCAGCGGTCTAAACGGGACTAAAAAGCGGGACTAAAGCGGACTAAAGCGGCGAACTGAAAGGGGTCTGAAGCCGGGTCTAAGCGGCACTAAAGCGGGACTAAAGGCGGGACAAAGGGGACTCAAGGCGGGACTGAAGCGGGTCTGAAGCGGGTCTAAAGCGTCGACTAAAAGCGGGACAAAGCGTACTAAAGCAAGGACTAAAGCGGTCTAAAAGCCAGTGATCTCAAAGCGGGTCTAAAGCGGGTCTAAAGCGGGACACAGCGGGTCTTAAAGCGGGACTACAAGCGGGACTAAAGCGGAGACTAAAGGGGACTAAGCGGGACTGAAAGCAGGTCTAAAGCAGGCCTAAAGCAGGTCTATTAAGCGGGTCTAACCAGCGGGTCTAAGCGGGTCTAAAGCGGACTAAAGGCGGTCTAAAGCGGGTCTTAAAGCGGGATAAAGCGAGAAAGCGGTCTAAAGGGGTCTAAAAGCGGGACTAAAGCGGACTAAGGCGACTAAAGCAGGACTAAAGCTGGACTAAAGCAGGTTCTAAAGGACTACAGAAGCAGGAACTAAAGCAGGACTAAAGGGCTAAAGCAGATAAGCAAGGATCTAAAGCAGGCTAAAAGGCAGGCTAAAGCTGCGATAAAGCGGACAATAGAGCGACTAAAGCAGGTCAACCAGGACTAAAAGTCAAGCAGTCTAAAGCAGGACTAACGATCAAAGCACTTCATAAAGCAGACCTTAAAGCATGTTCTAAAGCTCAAAGCGACTAAAGCAGGGACTAAAGCAGGGACTAAATGCAGTGGCTAAAGCAGGACTAAAGAAAGGAGCTAAAGCAGTCTAAACAGACTAAAAGCAGGCTAAAGCAGGTCTAAAGCAGGTCAAGAGCGACTAAAGCAGGACTATAGCAGGACTAAAGCAGGGACTAAAGCAGTACTAAAGCAGTCTAAAGCAGGATAAAGCAGGCCTAAAGCACGGTCTAAAGCAGGTCTAAAGCAGGACTAAAAGGGACTAAGCGAGACTAAAGCAGGTCTAAAGCAGGACTAAAGCAGGCTCAAAGTAGGCTAAAGCTAAGGTCTAAGCAGTGTCTAAAGCAGGACTAAAGCAAGGACTAAAGCAGGACGAAACTAATGGATTGATGGTCTGAAATGGTCATTAGCCCAAAAGAAGGGCCCAAATATTCCAACCTTCCCGTACAACCAGACCGCATTCACTTCGTCCGTTATGCAGACACAAACATCTCAATGCCGACAGCGTAGAGGAACAACTCCAAACTGGACGAAGAGCTATTGTGGGAGAGGAAACAGTTTTGTACAAGCGATCAACTACGCGCGTGTCAAACCCTTTACATGTGGGTCCCGCTAAGGTCAATTGGGCCTCACTTTTCCTATGACATGAAGCTCCTGTGTAAACTGTCCAGGTATTCCCTCTGTGACTCGGAGACCGACACAAGAAGATCAAAAGTATTCTTAGAAGTCATGCTGCAGATCCCTCCTCCTCTTCCTCTCCCTTCCCCTCCTCCTCTCCTGCTCTTCCCTCTCCTCCCCCTCCTCCACCTCCTCCTCTCCTCTCTTCTCCTCCTCCCTCTCTTCCTCCACCTCCTCCCCTCCTCCTCTTCTCTCCTCCTCCCCTCCTCCCCCTCCTCCTCTTCCTCCTCCTCTTCCTCCACCTCCTCCCCCCTCTCCTCCTCTCTACCTCATCCCTCCTCTCCACCTCCTCCTCCCTCTCTCCTCCACCTCCTCTTCCTCCTCTTCCTCTCCTCCTCCTCTTCCCCCTCCCCTCTCTCCTCTTCCTCTTCCCCCTCCCCTCTCTCTCCCTTCATCACCTCTTCCTCCTCCCTCTTCCTTTCCTCCTCTTCTCTCCTCTCGCTCCTCCTCCTCCTCCTCCTCTCTCCTCTCCTCTCCTTCCTCTTCTCTTTTTCCTACCTCCTCCCCTCTCCTCTTCCTCCTCACTCCTCCTTCCTCCTCCTCCCCTCCTCCCTCTCTCCTCCTCTTTCCTCTCTCCTCTTCCTTCCCCCTCCTCTCCTCCTCCTCCCTCTTCATCCTCTCTTCACCCTCCTCCCTCCTCCTCATCCTCCCACTCTCCCCCCTCCTCCTCTTCCTCCTCTCCGTCCTCTCTCTCTCAGATAAGACTCCAGCTGCCTCTGATGACTGGTAATGAATTTTTCTATAAAAAAGAAGTATTCTCCGAGACACACGAGAACCGCAAGGAATATTTCACACACATTTGACCGCGCGTCACCTTGGATACCCGGCGCAGATATACGGCTCGCAGAAGAAGAAAAACTCAATTTTATTCACTTCATTGAGATAAACAATCGGCAAGCTTTTTTATAAGAAATTTGAAGCGAACTCATGCTCTCTTCCACGTCCAGATAAACTGCCCTTCGCCCGGATTGTAAGGGCCTGCAGGTTGACGAGGTCATATAGAAACAACAGGGACATATCACGGCGCAAAAACGACAAGTCCTGCCCGATTAAGAACCCACATCTTGCAGTTCGTTGCGCGCGTTTTTCCTGAATAACAAGCCTAGCTTGTGTCATCCCGCTCTTATTAGGCTCATTTATCTTTCATTCTTGATGGAGGAGCAAACCTGGTCCCGTTTGGGTCTGACACAAGAATCCCAACAAGCTTTTTTCTTTTTTTTTTTTCTCTTTTTTTCATTTTTTTTTCATTTTAATTCTTGTAATTTTTATTTATTTTTTATATTTTTTGAATAATTTTTCCTTTTTTTTCTTCTTTTTTTCTTCTTTTTTTGTGTTTTCAAGTGTATAAAATAACCGAAAACTAAAAAAAATATCAACTAAACATTCAACCACAAAATTATGCCATA
This sequence comes from Chaenogobius annularis, assembly GCA_015082035.1. NCBI lineage: Eukaryota > Metazoa > Chordata > Actinopteri > Gobiiformes > Gobiidae > Chaenogobius > Chaenogobius annularis. The sequence goes on along the minus strand of BJKM01000597.1, from coordinate 157,237 downwards.
TATAAATTAAAATAAAAGAAAATTTTGTCGAAAGTCTTCATCCATTTCCAAATTAAGTCTTTTTTCCATTTGTCTGATGTCTGTTCCTGTCCGTCCATTCCTCGATCGTTATTAGTGTTGTTTGTTTCAACCGTTTTTTTGTTATGGCCTTTTTTCCTGCTGCCAAAAGGACATTCAAAAAGTATCCATTCATTGTGTCCATGGCAGGAGTCTTGAGGCCCAAGTACATAGTTCCAAAGGGATGGATAGGTTGAATAAATAAAAGCTCAAAATGGTTGACAGCACAATTTGCAAATCCAATAGTTTTATGAACTTTGTAATGTTAGTAATAGTTCATATTTCAATGGATCGCATACGGATCACAACTTTAGTTCCTCTTGTCCCTTTGTTGGTTTGGCTTCGATTCCAGATTGTCATGTTCAGTAAAGACTTGGTTTAGTAACGACTTGTGAAATCTTCCAAACCCATGAGAATCCACCACATATTCGCCCGCTCCTGTTGAGTACTTTTGGAATACGTGTAATGACATGTGTAATATGGACGCACATCATTATCACATGTTGTGCGACTGCAGACTATTTTTGACACCACCGTCCCACTCTTTACGAACTTTACGAACGATGTGTGCATTTGGGCCTCAGAACTCCTGCCATGGACACAGTGGATGGATACCTTTGGAACATACTATGCCTTAAAATCTCAAATACTTTTTTTCCCCCTCTGGCCGCGCCCCGTATGTACTTATTATTTTTTTCTTTTTATCTTTACGTATATATATTTTTGTTGTTTTGTGTTTTCTTCAATATATTGTAAATGAAATAAACAAAATTAAATATTAGAAGAACCAGAGAAACAGAGGGTTATTTATGGCCTGGACGTCATGCGAAAATGTGGAATAAAGCAATGCAAACTGTATTTTTACATATAATATTTACCCTTCTTGGCCTGCTGGTGGCGTATTACTCAGTTTGGACTCCTGCTTTTGGTGAACGATGGCTGTTAAATGTATTGGGTCACGCGCTTTAACAGAAGAAATCACCCTTTTTCATCCTGCTGGAGACAATGAAGGATCATCTCATATTTTATCACTTTAATTCATGCGTGATATGAGATTTAACACTGTGCCTGGTATTAAAAACAGTAAGGACAAGCAGCTGAAAAGTTACATAGTGCACCTTTTATATTCAGTCATTATTTATTTAAGATTTATCCAGGGAAGTCAACTGGGAGCCTGTTTAAAATTAGGGGGGAATAAAAATGTATCTCTTGAAATTGGCCAAACAAAATAAATAAATAAAAATAAAAATAAACAACAAAAAACAAGGGTTTTCTCTTTTGAAATTAGCCACACAAAATAAATAAATAAAAATAAAAATAATCAACAACAAAAAACAAGGATTTTCTCTCTTGAAATTAGCCACAAAATAAATAAATAAAAATAAACAACAACAAAAAAACAAGGATTTCTCTCTTGAAATTAGCCACACAAAATAAATAAATAAAAATAAACAACAACAAAAAACAAGGATTTTCTCTCTTGAAATTAGCCACACAAAATAAATAAATAAAAATAAAAATAAACAACAACAAAAAACAAGGATTTTCTCTCTTGAAATTAGCCACACAAAATAAATAAATAAAAATAAAAATAAACAACAACAACAAAAAACAAGGATTTTCTCTCTTGAAATTAGCCACACAAAATAAATAAATAAATAAAATACAAATAAACAACAACAAAAAACAAGGATTTTCTCTCTTGAAATTAGCCACACAAAATAAATAAATAAAACAGCTTGTTCGAACCTCAAGTTCAGATAAATATGACTTGATTCCATCATGCATTTGCGCAGTGTTATTGAAGATTGTCATTTGTCCAGAGTCTCTCCTCATCCTTGCAATTACAGTTTGAAAACATGAATTTAAAATAATAAAAAATAGGGGTCTCAAAAAACACCTTAAACCGTGTCGCGCTTTATTACATCAGCTCGTATCAGAACAACAACACACTTGATGAAACGCACACTTTCTGTTACACAACGCTCCGTCTGAACCTGCCCCATTCAAACCTCCGTTGTCATCGCTACATTTCACAGTTCATTGTGTCAAGCGCGCTCTGGCACATTTCCACCCGCGTCTGTAAAAGCTGCGCCCCATCGCTCTCTGAAAGGGGTCACGTTTGAATATGTTCGGGGGGGGGGGTGTCAGGGGGGGCGCCGCGCGGAGCCCCTCGGACGCTAACGCTCTGACGGGAGAGGAGAGCCGGAAAATGGCTTTCAAACTCTCGCAGCTGGAAACGCCGCGGAAATGTCGACAGAAAAAAACCCATCACGGGTCAAATGTGTTCCAACAAATAACAGCAATATCCAGAAGATAAAAACATGAGATGGAGATGTTCTGGAGTGTTGGATCGACATAATATTTTGAACGATTTCCAGGTTCGCCACCGTCCAGAGATGTCACGAGTTCAAATGTGCGCGTAACGATTATTGGGAGAATAAACGCTGCGATGAAACGATTATTCACGATAATAAGATAAAAAATGGTCTTTCCTTCTTGTTTTTTTAACACATATCAAATCAAACTTCATGAATGATCAATTTCACATGAACAGAAAGATTTAAAAAAGCGCTTTGCATTTCTGAGGGAAGGCTGAGCAGAAAGGACCTCGTTTTGCTTCTGAAATCGTCACATTTCTTTTAATTGAACCAAAAATGATCGAATAAATTTTTATTTTAAATCACTTTTTTTTACAAAATAAGTTTAAAAAAAACGTAAATTTTCTTCTAAAAATGTCACGATTATCATTTTTTATAATCTTTTTAATCTTGACGTCCCTAAAAACCGCAGTGACAGAAGTTTGGACAGTAAAACACTTTTATTTATTGATTATCAACACCAAAAAGTGCATTTGCAAAAAAAATATATATATTAAAAAAAGTCATCGTTGACTTTTACTTTACTTTTCATATATCAATGTTTTCAAAAGTCAAATGTATTTTACTGCAATCAACATATTCCATTTGATAAAATCCACTTCAATTTATAATAAAATATGTTGTAGTGAAATGTCATGTAATGTTTTCATATAAATATAAGCGATTTCATGTGTACAAATGGCCAAAATTACACTTATTTGACATAAATCTGAGTCTTGTTTTATTTTATTGTCATATTAGATTAAAAAATAATAATAATATGAGAGAATTTTGAATACATTTTTACAGAGAATTGGCATAGAAATTAAAAAATTGCCGTCTTGGAATAAGATTAACAAATATCTTTTCTATGATTTAAAGTCTTGCAGCGCACGGTATTAAAGTTTGGCGCTGCTGCTGCTGTTGTTGTTGTTGTTGTTGTTGTTTTGCCCACACGTCTCGCCTTCACAATAACCAGACTTTTCAAAACATCTCCATCAGGACAGGACCCAAACAGGGACTAGAACAGGACCCAAACAGGGACTAGAACAGGACCAAACAGGGACTAGAACAGGACCAAACGGGGACTAGAACAGGACCCAAACAGGGACTAGAACAGGACCAAACGGGGACTAGAACAGGACCCAAACAGGGACTAGAACAGGACCCAAACAGGGACTAGAACAGGACCCAAACAGGGACTAGAACAGGACCAAACGGGGACTAGAACAGGACCAAACGGGGACTAGAACAGGACCAAACAGGGACTAGAACAGGACCAAAATGTGGACTAGAACAGGGCCAAACGGGGACTAGAACGGGCCTAAACCAAGACTAGAACAGGACCAAAATGTGGACTAGAACAGGACCCAAACGGGGACTAGAACAGGACCAAACAGGGACTAGAACAGGACCCAAACAGGGACTAGAATAGGACCAAACGGGGCAGGACAACGGGGCACTAGAACAGACCAAAACGGGACTAAACAGGACCAAACAGGACTAGAAACAGGGCCAAACGGGCGACTAGAACGGGCCTAAACCAAGACTACAACAGGACCAAAATGTGGACTAGACACAGGACCAAACAGGACTAGAACAGGACCAAACAATGGACTAAAAACAGGACAAACGGGGACCTAGAAATCAGGACCAAACATGGACTAGAACAGGACCAAACGGGGACTAGAATAGGACAAACGCTGACTAAAACAGGACCAAACATGCGACTAGAACCAGGACCAACCATGGACTTGAACAGACCAAAGAACATGGACTGGAAACAGGACCAAACATGGACTGGAACAGGACCAAACATGGACTAGAAACAGGACCAAACATGGACTAGAACGGACCAAACATGGACATAGAACAGACACAAACATGACTAAGAACAGACCAAAATGTGGACTAAACCCCCAGACACAGGACCAAAATGTGGACTAGAACAGGACCAAACATGGACTAGAACAGGACCAAACATGGACTAGAACAGGACCAAACCTGGACTAGAACAGGACCAAACCTGGACTAGAACAGGACCAAACATGGACTAGAACAGGACCAAACATGGACTAGAACAGGACCAAACCTGGACTAGAACAGGACCAAACCTGGACTAGAACAGGACCAAACATGGACTAAATGACGTGTGAACCTTAGATCACGACTAAAGATTCTTGGTCATCAACAGACTCATCGATTAATCGACTCCAGGCCCACAGCTCCAATCACGTCACAACCATTCTCAGAGATACTATTAAAGCCACAGCTGCCCCGGGGCAGACCGATGGATGGCCTGCAATTTCCTAAAACACATTTACCCCGATACATCTGGAAATACGGAGGTTAATTCATGTAAAAAGCCTGAATAATGGGTTCCGTAAAGGCTTTCTAACTCCAGGAACCACGTCTTTAGGACTGAAGCTCTCCAAAGACCCACTACATTGGTTCACAGACCCTCACATCGCCCGAGTCCCACCGTGCCATTGTTGCCTCGGCCTTGCCTTGTTTACCCCTCGTATTCCCGGGCCTTGGTTTGCTGATTTGTATGTCGCTCCCGCTCTGCCGCCGGAGTTCACCGTGGTTCGTGTTGGGAGGAAAGAGCGGCGGAGAGGAAAGCTGGAAGGAAAGAAGCCGAGGGACACGAGGAGGACGGAGCTCCAAGGACGACCCGAGACTCTGCGTGGTCTGGACCCAGAAGAACCCGGGGAGAATAATGAAACGAGACAAGAAGAGAACGACCAAGACACAGCCAGAAGTGTCCTGCGTGCAGAGGAGGAAAGTACTGCGTTCAGAGTGAAGTACGACCCAAATGTACTTCTGCGGCGAGTCCGTTTACTTCTGTGGAGCCCAAAGCCACAGCCGCCTCGCGTCAGAAGGTCAGAGGCGCCAACGAGGACGCGGCCGCGAATCTGAAGAAGACGGAAACATCTAAAGTGGAGGGGAATCGAGAAAGGAACCAGGACCGGAATCAGGACCGGAACCAGGACCGGAATCAGGACCGGAACGAGGACCGTAACCAGGACCGGAATCAGGACAAGAACCAGGACCGGAACCAGGACTGGAACCAGGACCGGAACCAGGACCGGAATCAGGAAAGGAACCAGGACCGTAACCAGGACCGGAATCAGACAAAACCAGGACCGGAACCAGGACCGGAACCAGGACCGGGAATCAGGACAGGAACCAGGACCGTATACCGTGACCGAATCAGGACAGGAACCAGGCCTTGAAGAACCAGGACCGGAACCAGACCGGAAACCAGGTACAAGGAACCAGGACCGGAATCCAGGGTATCCCGGAACCAAGACCGGAATCAGGACCGGAACCAGGACCAGAACCAGGACCGGAAACCAGGACCGGAACCAGGACCGGAATCAGGACCGGACTCAGGACCGGAAACCAGGACTGGAGCAAGGACCGAACTACACCAGAACTAAACCAGAACTAAACCAGGTCTGAACCAGGACTGAACCAGGACTAAGACCAGACCAGAGGCTCCTCCAGGATCGGGATTCAGGCGTGCCGCAGACTGGACCTGTGAATCCTGAGCAGACTCCAGGTCAGCTGGGTATCGTCCGTAGAAACCAGAGGACAGAGCCCAAATGACCGTTCGCAGTTCCTCATCAAAAACACACCTGAAGATGGATTTTGCTTCTCTGAGCCTCACAAAAACACTTGGTTTCAACTGTTCCCGATTTGTGACTTCATAGAAATCCGTTACTTTTTTTGAAGCCTTTGAATTATCGCAAGACTTGTTCTGAGCAGTAAACCCATCAAAACCACGTTCATCACAACGAAGCGCCACCATTAGCATGTCAAGGAAAGCTAGCTTCTGTTTAATTCCGCATTAGTAACTCCCTCTGCTGCCAGTAGAGGGAACGCAACGGAGGGAACGCAACGGAGGGAACGCAACGGAGGGAACGCAACGGAGACCGACAGATACATTATTTGAAGTTCTACACCAAAATATCACGAGCGCAACAGAACCCGAGCGCGGCGCGGCTAACGACGACACGGCAGCGTTCGAACAAGACGGACCAAATCAAGAATCAATACAAATTCCACATTGTCGCCAAATGAGCCGCACATTGTGGAGCAGTGTGCTATTTTGTGCCATCTTTTGACCACGCCTCCCGCATCGTCGCCTATTAAGAAAACCATTATTACCGGATGTAACGGGTCGGCGCGGCGCATTACGAAAAGGGAGAAATCAATGCGAGCCGGTCCGCAGCGCGTCCTCGGCCCCCGTTGGCGCCGATACCTCCGCCCTCTGGCCGCAGTAATTACCTCAAAATTACAGGTTGTGAAACGGCACTTTTGGCGGCTGATTGCGGCGTGTTTTTCCACGGCCCCCAGACACACGCTCGTTTTAGGGGCTGAATTACACGAGCGTTTGTCGTGCGTGTTGTCGAGCGCGAGCCAGAGTGAACCGTAAACGGGGAAGAACATAACAAGCGCGCGCGGCTGCGTGTCTGATGTTTATCGCCGCGGGTCGCACCGGGCCAAGTTCAGATCTGTGGAGAGGCGAGCCTGCTTATTAAGTCGAGTAAGTCTTCAGACAAATCTAATTAATTGAGTAATTTTATGTCATTATGTGTCATTTTGGAGCAAACTAGCATAAGAAAAGACACAAAAATGAGCCAAACGCAGCGACTTATTCAATATTACTGCATTTACACTGCTTTTTTTTAACATTTGGTGTCATTTGTGAATGTTTGAGCTCGTACGCGTTCATTCAGCGACCCGGCGCCGGCATCGTTTCCCTTCACGTCGCATTTGCCCATGCGTTGTCAGTGTGCGGTCTCTTTTTTACAAATGAAATGAAACCGTTAGAATAAGCAAATGCACTCCTTGTGATCATTAACGTTGCTCGGTAACAGCCCTCTTCTTCTGCCTGAGGTCACAGATTAAAAGGGTTTTCTCGATGTCGCTGATGTTTTAAAGATGGTGACATGAGGAAGACTTTTTGGTCCGGGCTTTTCACTATCACTATTTTATTTTAAATCGCTATCTAACATGTATTTATTATATTTTTCTATGTGTGTGTGTAACGAGACTATTCGGTTTCTTCGAAGGAGCCCGAGGTGTCAATGAAAACTCGACCGTCGATGGTGTAGTTTTTTTTTCAATGGAACGGAACCGCGTGCCGTACGGTACAACATGCACGTCGATATCAACGGGAAATGGAAGCCGAAAAAAAAATGGTTGAAGAACATCAAATTATAATTGTGGATCTCGGAAATCTGTGAGAGTTCACGGAAATCGTAATAAATCAATAACGGACACGGAGGAAACTGAAAAACAGTGTAAAAACCCAACAGAATGAAATCAAATCAATGTATAATTTACATGAAAAAAATGCCAAAATGGAATTATGCAGTTAAATGTGAAGTGAATTAATGAATAAAAAAATTAATGAACTTAAATCAAAGCTACTATCGCCAACCACAAGTGATTACATGTCATTGTTAACCATAAACGCACTTGATGCGTTCAGTAATCAAAATGTTCAAATTGAAGTACAAAATACTCTCTTTTAGGTCTTTTAGCGTTTCCCAAGAAAAGTTCAAAAGTAGTCAAAACGATAATTAAAAGTGTGTGGTTAAATCACAGCGTTGCACATAGCGTGTTCACCTGGACACTCCCTCCAAGCGGTTTAATCCGGCCCACGAGCAATTTTACAAATATTGAAAAAACAAAATAAAAATACCTGGTTTGGTCTTGGTTTAGTTCCTGTTTAATTCTGCTTTAGACCTGGTTTGTGTCTAGTCTGGTCCAAGTTCTGGTTCAGTTCTGGCAATTTTGCAAAGAAATGTTGGTAAAGCATTTTTGTATGTTATTTCTCACAAAAATCGAATCTATCAGTAGTTGTTGTGTTGTGTTCAGGATATTTTGTACGATAAATGTTGTTGCTGTTGTACGTGTTGTGCACCTCCGGCCCAGAAGCATTGGCCCCGTCGAAAAGTCTGGCGCCCTGGAAAATAAAGTTGAATTGCCCTGGTTTAGTCACCTCACGGCAAAAGACCCACCTAAAAGTGAAAGATGTAAGAGCGAGAAGTCTCTGTGCAACGGCCCTGACTCGCAGTTGGCCCAAACCAGGCGTTAACCCCAAAGAGCCTGAAGTACGGGTCAAACGCAGAGGAAATGAAGTCTACCTTACATAACGTGACCGCACCAAGACCAACCCATGTCCAAACCAAGCAACAGAATAATAATTAGACAAAAGGCATGTTCCATTGTGAGAGTTTATACTTCGGCGCCGGGTTCAGGCCTCCTCTGTCATTAAGATGAGGCGAAGGCTGGCTCCAGACCCCAGAGCCCCCGGGCACAGCGGTAATCGGTACTCAGGTGGGGCGGGGCAGAGGGTTCCCCCGGTTGCTGTCTGACCTCTCTCTCCTCACCGCCATCTCTGAAACATGAATGAAGACGCGTAACTTATTGTGTTTTCGTGATTTCCTGCTCAAATTACCGCCATAAAAAGAGTATTATTACATCAAACGTAATATTAGTGCGAGCCGCGTCATTCCCTGCGCACATGAGCTTCATAGAACCACAGTTACGTTAAGTGAACTGAGTCTGCGCATTCAGAGTTTGACTGGCAGAACAAGTGCTCGTGATGGTGTTCTACCTGTGCGTCTCTACTAGGGACGTCAAGACTGTTGGGTTGATCGATTATCGTGAGTATTCAGGTCACAATGTAAACGTATGAACCAAAAAATAAGAATCGTGGCAATTTTAGACACTAAATTAAGTCTTTTTTGTTCAATATACAGCCCAGAATATAGGCCGAAATGTAAATAACTTTTATTTTGGGTGTTTTTGTCACATTTAACCTCTTTTCTGTCTGTCAGAAAGCTCCTGAGAGAACTCTATCAGTCAGACACGTATCTTGAGAACAGACAATTATATGAATCATTCACTCATTCATATTTGAAGGCTGCGTTGAAGTGTCTAGAATAGTTTAAAAAGTCTAAAAAGACGTAACATTCTAAAGCGATTGATTTCACTGTGCATTACTGAAATAATCTGTAGAAATGGTCGTGTGCTGTCAGTGGACTTTGTGCCGTTCGTGGCCGGTCTGAAGGACGTCCGCGGCTCTCGGCTCGACAGCAGAATGGGGATGAGCGCGGAGCGGGGAACGGGGATTAAAAGACTATCGACCGGCCTGTGCAGTGGACCACCGCGATACAGGGAGCCATGTTTAATTCAGGGACACAGAGGAGGGATGGGGGGGGGTCGAGGATTAAGAAGTCCACATCGCCTTCAAATTATCAGCAAATCTATCATATTTAGTCCAGCACTTGTAAAAACCACGCGGACATCGACCGACGCAACACAACAACATCAGAAATCAAATAGACGAGGCGCTCTGAAGTCGGCGTAGCTCTTGATCTTTCATTCAGCAAAACGACGTCCGAAAAAGCCCTCCGTCGTAGAATATACAGTAAGAATGACGCGTTTGGACACAACTGGACACAATGACTAAATAAAAGCAGAGAAGAGAGGAACACATCATGCAAAATGAACTCTAAAGAGCGTTTTACACCAGTGTTTCCACGTCATTAGTTTACCCAAAGTGGCATTATTATTATTATGTTTTTATTGCATGTTTGAGTTAATCGCCTGTTTTCACCTACCCCCTATCCCCGCCCACATCTTTACTTACATACTTGGTTGTGAATATTTGAAAAAATGAGTGATACGTGGAGGGTTCTAGCCAGTTTCAAAAAGTAAAAACAGATGAAAACGGATCAGGTCTGCAGTCGTGTCTGTTATTCAGCCGTTTTATGTTGCGTATTACAAAATGTAAAATTATGATCTACTTATGTCATAGTTCAATACATTACCTGTAAAAAAAAGTTTACTCTGTCTCCTTAAACACACTGTTGACCCGTGATTATGAAATCAAATAAACAAGGTGCTCTGAAGTCGGCGTAGCTCTTGATCTTCCATCGTAGAATATATAGTAAGAATGACGCGTTTGATTTGTTTACAGTTCGTTTGGACGACGTTGGCTGTAAAACAACAGCGACAGGACATAATCTGGACACAATGACTAAATAAAAGCAGAACAGACATTTTAAAAGTGAACAAATTATGCTAAATGAACTGTAAAGAGCGTTTTACATCAGTGTTTACGAGTCATTAGTTTACCCAAAGTGGTATTATTATTAGTATTATTATTATTATTATTATTATTGATTCCTGCACGTTTGAGCTAATCATCTATTGTCCTGCAATTGAGCTCGAATGCTCAGAATATTCCTGTTGTCACCTACCCCCTATCCCCGCCCACATCTTTACTTACATACTTAATTGTGAATATTAAAAAAAAAAAAGTGATACGTGGAGGGTTCTAGCCAGTTTCCAAAAGTAAAAACACATGAAAACTGATCAGGTCGTTTCTGTTATTGAGCCGTTTTATGTCAATGTTGCATTTTACAACAAACAAAATGTAAAATTATGATCTACTTATGTCATCGTTCAATACTTTACCTGAAATAAAAGTTTACTCTTTCTCCTTAAACACACTGTTGACCCGTGATTATGAAATAAACCACTATTAAATAAACTGCTAAAATACCTTACCTTAGCTGGGGCTGTTCAAGTTTAGTTCAGGGTTATAGACCCATTAGTGACTGGATGGATCGACACAATTATCAATATATCATACTGGCAGAGGTTCGTAAAGCGGCGTCAAACTCACTTGGTATCGGCATCAATACTGTATTGTATCACTCATTGTAACTCAGCATCAAACTCATTGGTATCTGTATCAAACTCATTGGTATCGGTATCAAACTCATTGATCGGTATCAACTCATTGTTCAGCATCAACACTCATTGGTATCTGTATCAAACTCATTTGGTATCTGGTATCAAACTCATTGGCATCTGGTATCAAACTCATGGTCGGCATCAAAATCATTGGTATCAGCATCAACTCATTGGTATCGGTATCAAACTCATTGGTTATCGTGTATCCAAACTTCATTGGTATCTGTATCAACTCACTGTATCTGATACACTATGGTATCTGTATCAAACTCATTGGTATCTGGTATCAAACTCATTGGTACGGTATTCAAACTCATTGGTACTCGGTATCAAACTCATTGGTATCGTATCAAACTCATTGTATCGTATCAAACTCATCGTACTATATCAAACTCATCGGTATTCGGCATCAAACCATCGGTAATCGGGCATCAAATCATCTGGTATCGCATCAACTCATCGTATCTGTATATTTTCAAACTCATGGTATCGGTATCAAAACTCATTGGTATCTGCATCAAAGCTCATTGGTATCCATCATCAAACTCATGTACCTGTATCAAACTCATTGTACGGCATTCAAACTCTTCGTATCGGTGCATCGACTCATGGTATCGGCATCAACTCATCGGATCTGGATAAACTCATTGATCGGCAATCAAACTCATTGGATCTGTATCAAACTCATTGGTATCAGCATCAAACTACTCGCTATCTGTATGCAAACTCATGGGTATCTGTATCAAACTCATTTGGTATCGGCATCAAACTCATTGAGCAGCATCAACTCAATTGGTATCTGTTATCAAACTCATTGGTATCGATCATAACTCTTGTATCGGCATAACTCATTGGTATCTGGCATCAAACTCATTGTATTGTTATCAAACTCATTGGTATCGCATCAACTCTTGGTACCGCATCACACTCAATTGGTATCGGCATCAACTCATCGGTAGTCTGTATCAACCTCATGGTTTATCGCATCAAACTCATTGTCATCTAGTATCCAAACTCATTGGTATCCGCAGGCATCAAACTCATCGGCATCTGTATCAAACGTTCGTTGGTATTCGGCATCAAACTCATTTGGTATCTGTATCAAACTCTTGGTATCTGTATCAACTCATTGTTTTCGATTCAAACTCATTGGTATCGGCATCAACTCATTGTTCAAACTCCATTGGTATCCATCAAACTCATTGGTATCGTATCAAACTTCATTGGATATCTGTATCAAACTCATTGGTATCGGTCGCATCAAACTCATTGATCGCATCAAAGTCATCGTATTCGGCATCAAACTCTTTGGTATCTGTATTCAAACTCATTGGTATCTTATCAAACTCATTGGCTAGCATCAAACTATTGTGTCGGCATCAAAACGCATCGTTATCTGTATCAACTCATTGGTATCTGTATCAAACTCATTGGTATCTGTATCAAAACTCATTGGTATCTGCATCAAACTCATTGGTATCGATATCAAAACTCATTGGGTTCTGTCATTCAAACTCATTGGTATCGATCAAATGCATTGCTGGCATCGGGCGATCAAACTCATCGGTATCGATCAAACTCTCATTATCTGTATACACTCATTGGTATCTGTATCAAACTCATTGGTATCGGGGCATCAAACTCATTGTATCGCGATCAAAACTCATTGGTATCTGCATCAACTCATTGTATCGGTATCAGAAGTTCACTGCTCCTGACAGTTTGCAGAGGACAAATTCTCCTACGGTGACAACAAAATGTACCTTAACCCTTAACCGTAGGATCGATATTGTGATATTTCCATACTATTACCGGTATTGAATATCCCCATCGATAGTGCGTGCTTTTGACACTTGGCTTCTTAACCAAATCAACAATAACTATTTTAATGCATCAGCCAAGCCAGACCTAGACAAAAGCAACTACAATCTGATGTTGCAGAAAATCAAAAACTGTGATTTCATAATGGTTGAAAGGCTCTGTCGGCGTTCTCGTCAAATGGATTTCTGTTTCTGGGCGCCGATGGGGGTGCCTTCAGGCGGCTGCGTTACATAAATGCAAGATGAGATTGAAGAATAATGAAAATGTAAGAAGACCCAGCGGAATGTGGTTAAGGCACGTGGAGGAGGTTTATGAAACGGCCAAATTGTGTGAAAAGCACAAAAAGGGACGCATGCTAAAGAACGCGTCTTGACTGTGGGGAAAATGCAAGCGAAATGGTATTAAGAATTAAACCTTGACACATTTTTGCTTGATTTCTCTCTCCATTGTACAGAATTGTTGTTGGTCGTTGGGATATTTGAAGAAAGTGAACGTTTATTCCTCAAGAAAAATAACATTGGTAAGGAACTGAGTGAGTTAAGAATGGCTCAGAGCATCTCCAGAGCTGCCGTTTGTGTGTTTGTATTTAAACAAAGAGGATCCAATTGATGCTAAAAAAGGTTGATGGTGAAGCTCAAAATGATTCTTTGGGTCCAGGAATCTTTGCTTTTCCTGGAAAGCTATTGGTGAACTGGTAAATCACGCGGACACAAGCCGACAGACACACCAGCGCACGTTACGAATTCAGACTTATTTATTATGTAAAAGAGCGTGCAATGTAAATATGCCAGAATGAGCTACAACATTAGAGTTAAACAACCGTCAGAATCAGGTGGTTACCAGACCTGGGTTCAATCAAGTCTAGTTCTGTTACATGTCATCGGACTCATGATACTAGAATACTTTCACATTGAGCTGAAGTATATTTCGTACTGGAAAACAGCTTTGCTGTTTGTTATGCATGGCGTATGCAATGCATTCCTTTTTAGTAAACTGTATTCTGAAATTATCGACAAATGAAAGGTGTATTCTGCCCTGGGGCTGAATGACCGAAATGCTGCTGTTGCTAAAAGCCTCCGTGACTGCATCAGTCGCTGCGACATTAAGGATCATCATAGAAAAAGGGAATAAAGTCTTGCAACTGTATTCTTAAAACAATCAACAAATCGAAAGGGTGTATTATACTGAATAAAGCAAATTAACACAGCTTTGGTGCAATTATTCAGTTACATCCAGACGCTGTTTTTTTTTTGTTTTTTGTATTTAAATGTTCCGTAATTTTTATTTAACGACACATAAAAACAATATTAATTTTTTGTAATTTTCTCGATGTTACGAATGTCTATTATGATGTTAGTCCAGTCCATGATCGTCTGTACATTTTGTGTCATCCATTTTTTTGTGAGGGCCTTTTTTGCCACTGCCAGGAGGATGTTCCAGAGATGGCTGCTGGTTCTGTCCATGGCAGGAGTTCTGAGGCCCAAATACATAGTTCTGAAATCCACTGGGATGGTGATGTTTTAAAGGTGTTTTGTGCTGTACAAACAATAAAAAGCAATAAAATTTCCAAGCAGGAAGTACATCAAGACTTAACCAGATGCCCAGGTAGCGGTAAACTAGTTCTGCCCTGGGGCTGAATGACCGAAATGCTGCCGTTGCCAAAAGCCTCTTGGACCTGCATCGATCACTCAGACATTAAAAGATTCATATGGAAAGAGGTAATAAATGTCTTGTCTAAGTAAGGACCCAACAACAACGTGAACTTGTTAAAGGTTGATTCAAACGACAAACTCTACCACCTGAGCCGCCGCGGCCCCGAAACGCCGCACACGTCGTACTTCTCGACATGGATCTTAATCTGCCGATACACGTCGAGACAGCCGTACCGTTTTAAGAGCTCGCCGTAAAACACACACAATCATAACAACGCTGCCACGGCCGTCAACGTTTAATGCCAGTCCCTCAAGCACTTTTTGAGCGCGGTTTTATGATGTCTCCTCCGAGCACCTTTAAGTTCTTTACTAATATCGTAAGAGTGAAAAATCGCTTCGTTTCTCTTCTCGCCTAAACCTTTACGATGGAGGCCGGCTCATAAAGACATATTGTTTTAGAAGAGTGAGTAACCTCTAACACAGCGGAGTGGGTTTAATAGAGCCGCTTTGACGACCGCAGACAAGTGATTTAGACACAACAGATACAGTACATAAAACAAAGTCTTACTCAAACATATTTTACTGTAGCATTTAGCTCTGGTCTTTGTCCTGAACTCAGAATTTCTTTAGATTTCCTTCATATCAATGAAATATGTATCTACAGTATCTATCGAGATGAAACTGAAGGTCCTTTTAAACTTTACAAAGAGGGTATACAACAAGAAGTATAACATTTTATCCCGACAAAATCAACTTGAATGAAAGGAATAAATAGGCAAGGCAAGTTCATTTGTAGAGCATAATTCGTCCACAAGGCAATTCAAAGTCCTTCACACAACAGGAATCAATGCATTAAAATCACAAAGACATGACAAGAAATCACAAAAACTTCATTTCTATTCATTCAGTTTCACAATTTTGCTGACATGGATCATACATCTTGTCCGTGCTTACTGATACGCCAGATGGAAACCAAGATCTATTGGACCACACTGGCAGACACTCCAGACACTCTTTCCCATATTTATTTGACATTGCCAGCGTAACAGCTGTCTCCGGGACGGGCACATCACTTTTAGATTGATTCTAAAAGCTGCTCTTCTACGGTATAACTTCTTGACATTCATTTAGTTTAGTTCATTTATTTAACAGGATCAGAAAGGGGTTTATTGCCATCGTCAGACAGAATTAGAAAAACTAGGAACTTGCAAGGAACTTGGAAGGTGCAACGCACAACAATGAGTTATAATAATAGCAAAATATGTCAAAAAGGGTAAATAAAATAAAATAGACTGAATATAGACACAATTTACAGTTTAACCATTCAACCAAATGACCAGTCCATCCAAAAAGAAAATCTCTAACCTCCTTCGCAGCCAGGCCTCCCAACTGCATAAAATCATTTTTCACCTTTTAAATCCTAATTCCTTCACTCTTTTCCAGAACATCGCACTGACCCTCTCCAAAGCTCGCGCGCACATCAGTCCACATTAAAGGGGCACGTCAGGTCAGCGAGGGGCCGGGGCGAGGAAGCGTGCGATGGTTTGGAAATGGGATGAGCTCGGGTTGGTAGCGGGGGTCCTGCACTCGCGCGGTTCGGTCAAGTGGCTCGAGATGTTGTTTTGGAGCTCAGAGACGAACGTTTAAATACATAATCAGGTTTTTCAAAGCTACTAAACATGTTTTAACCCCTTATGCCACGTGTGGGATGTTGGACGTTTTCTTTCTTTATTCCATTTTGTCCACCATCTTATAAAAAGGAACTCTCAAGCGGCTTCATGTGCTGTACATAAAAATAAAGCTGTAACACACTTATTTCCAGTCAAATCAATTATTCTGGGAAGCAGCAGGGTCAGTTTGTTCTCCACAAATACAAACATTACTCTAAAATAAAATGAAAAATTAATAGGACTTGATTCTGCGTTGACATTTTTGCTTTATTACAAGTCCCAAAAAGTCATTTTTAGTGAATTTACCTTCAACTTATAAAAGAGAAAAGTCAAAACCCAACAGATGCTCATTTCAGTGTCAATCAGCAGATCCCTCCAGACACCAGCTTTACTCCTTCATATACTTAACAGAGAAAATCTAGGCGGGATTAAAAATCTGAATTCCTCTGTGCACAGCGTGTTTCTACCCATAATTAGTGCAAAACAGACATCAGAGTTCAAAATGACAGAGTCTCAGTCCTGTCTCTTTAAAGTCCACCCGGTGCCAAAGAACAAGTTATGAATTTACTATAGCTTCATGGTTAAGACCGATTGAAAACGAGGTCTCGATCCCAACGGGTTCTTACCTGGTGAAATAAAGGTTAATAAACAAATACATAGGGTTGATCATCGAGTATTAGATCCCAACCTCATGAGCTGAAGCTTGATCTTTCTCAACTTAAAGGCGCAGTACCTGATTTCTACATCTCAAAAAGGTGAAAAACAGCATTAGTTCCTTTTGCTCACTTGCCTAATGCCGCCCTGACGTCCTCATCATTCACCGCGATGAGTTTACATGCTAACAGCACACTTCCCATAAGAATAAAGCTCTTTTTGAACCTAAGAGCGGCTTTTACAATATAAGTGCACCTTTTATGTTTTGTTGGGTGCAGCAGCCGCGTTACAGGCCGCAGCGATTGTAGTAGAAGGTAGGTAGAACATGCGCAATTAATTAGAAAACATCAATCAAGCATTAGAAGTTTCAACACAGGGGGCGAAAAATGACTTTGGACAAGCGTTTTAATTTATATAATGCGCTCAAGATGATTCATGTCTTGTGGCTTTACCTGAGACACTATGACCTTCAAGTGCCCCCAAAAGATGGAAATCAAGAGGGGAGAGATCTGGGGATTTGGAAGGCCCCTCCACGGGACCTCGCCGACCAATCCTATGTATGGAAACTTATGGCCCACCCTGTATATATATTAAAAAATACAAAAACATGTTGGATTTTATTTTTTTTAAAATGTTGCCTGTAACGTTATAGTTTCACAATTTCCGTTCAAAATTGCCATAATGTTTGAACTCGTTTTGATTCATTGTTAAAATGTCTTGCCTCAAACATGTTGTCGTCGGCTTAGCTCACAAATGTAATCACCAGTGTCCCCTGAAGCGTTCACAACCACAACGCTTCATATTTAGCCCAAAAACATGAAGAAACGAAAAAAAAAAAATCAAATATGTCGTGTCTTTCGGAGGAGCGTGCTGCCGTGGCGATGGCTGTGGGAAAGATGCCATCCTCATCTAATTGGCAGAGCGGTTTTGTTTATGCAGATGAATCCGGCGGTGTGACAACTGATGCGTGAAACAATATTAATCTCAAATAAATTCTCCCTCGCTCAGACGAATTTCTGTTGTCACAGACGGCGAACGCGGACGCGCGCCGCCAAAATAATACGTCGGAATTGATATCGTAGTGATTGACAGCCGGCGTTTGATTATCCCCGGCGTGTGTTGTGAGGAGCTAAGCACAAAAGGAACGTGCCGTTTGAGTTCTGCGGAAGCGTTCAGGTGGCGCGAGCGTGCGGATGTGCTTAAACTGACAGCCTGAAGGGGATTTTCACCGCGAGGGCGTGACGGTAAATCAGACAAGTTTCACCGTGAACCAAAGACTGTGGCAATTATTATGAGTGACTGGCAACGATAAAGAATATGTATGTCTAAATGATTGCCGGTTTTGTTTTTGTTTTGGCAATGACTAACATAACCAACAAGTTAAACTACAGTCGAATAAAGTGTAGAGACAAACGGAAAATAGTTGGAATTGAACCTGGAACCTTCTTGCTACGAGGCAGTGACAGTGCTACTTACATAAGCCAACTAAAGACAAGTCAGAAATGTTCTGGCCAATCGGTGTGCGGACTGATTCATTGAGGTTTCAATAAAATAATGTGGTTTCAAGTCCGTTTTATCTTGTACAGCCCAAAGTCACAACACTTCAGAGCTTCAGAAGGAAGTACATTTACTCAAGGATATGAAAATGAAATAATGACAAACTAATGTTAGACATGGACCAATGACACCGTTAAAGGCATAAACCAGCAGTTAAACAAGCAAGGGATCATTTTATTGTGTCACATTTTATTCAGACCTGTGTTATCTATTCTTGAGAGGAAAACTATTAAGCCAGAAGTATGAATACAGCGAGGTAATAATTATGGGCCATAAGACCATGTGCAGCCCTGAGACCATGTGTAGCCCTGAGACCATGTGTAGCCCTGAGACCATGTGTAGCCCTGAGACCATGTGCAGCCATGAGACCATGTGTAGCCCTGAGACCATGTGCAGCCATGACACCATGTGTAGCCCTGACACCATGTGCAGCCCTGAGACCATGTGCAGCCTTGAGACCATGTGCAGCGATGAGACCATGTGCAGCCATGAGACCATGTGCAGCCCTGAGACCATGTGCTGCAGCCATGAGACCATGTGCAGCCTTGAGACCATGTGCAGCCTGGGACCCGGCCCTGAGACCATTGTTGCAGCCATGAGACCAATGCCAGCCTTGAGACCATATGCAGCCTTGAGACCATGTGCAGCCCTGAGACCATGTGCATGTGCAGCCTTGAGACCTTGTGCAGCCCTGGAGACCATGTGCAGCCCTGAGACTCAGCCCAGCCCTGGACCCTTCCGCAGCCCTGAGACCCTTCTGCAGCCCTGAGACCCTTCTGCAGCCCTGGACCCTTCTGCAGCCCTGGGACCCCTGCAGCCTGGGACCTTCTGCAGCCCTGGGACCCTCCGCAGCCCTGGACCCTTCCGCAGCCCTGGGACCCTTCCGCAGGCCTGGACGCCTTCCGCAGCCCTGGGACCCTTCCGCAGCCCTGGGACCCTTCCAGCTCCGCAGCCCTGGGACCCTTCTGCAGCCCCTGGGACCCTCTGCAGCCGGACCCTTCCGACCGACCCTCTGCCCTGGGACCTTCCGCAGCCCTGGGACCCTTCCGCAGCCCTGGGAACCCTTCCCAGCTTCCGCAGCCCTGGGACCGCTTCTGCAGCCCTTGGGACCCTTCTGCAGCCCTGGGACCCTTCCGCAGCCTGGGACCTTCTACAGCCCTGGGACCCTTCTACAGCCCTGGGACCCCTACAGCCCTGGGACCCTTCTGCAGCCTGGGACCCAGCCCTGAGACCATGTGCAGCCCTGGGACCCTTCTACAGCCCTGGGACCCTTCCGCCAGCCCTGGGGACCTTCCGCAGCCCTGGGACCCCTTCCCAGCTTCTCGAGCCCTGACCCTTCTGCAGCCCTGGACCCTGCTGCAAGCCCTGGGACCCTTTCCAGCCCTGGGACCCTTCTACAGCCCTGGACCCTTCACAGCCCTGGGACCTCTGCAGCCCTGACCCTTCTGCAGCCTGGACCCAGCCCTGAGACCATGTGCAGCCCTGGACCCTTCTACAGCCCTGGGACCCTTCCGCAGCCCTGGGACCCTTCTGCAGCCCTGGGACCCTTCTACAGCCCTGGGACCCTTCGCAGCCCTGGACCCTTCTGCAGCCCTGGGACCCTTCTGCAGCCCGTGGGACCTGGCTCAGCGTTGTGTTTCTCTTATGTGAAAAGAGCTCTCTGCAGAAGATGTTTGGCTGTAGAACCAATGGACTGGTCACTAGTTCAAATCCGGACACAAGGCCCTGTCCAGACAGTGAAATACATGGGACCAGGCCCAGAAACCAGGGGCCAAACGGTTCTAATGACGCTCTTGCTAATGTGGTCTTAAGCTCCTCACTGAACCTCTCATGGAGCTCCAGCCGATCACAGACACTCATGAGCTAATCACCTTCATCCAGGCGACAGACAGCGACACAGCGGATCTGAAGCTGCTCAAATAACTCTGTTTGGACTCCCCTTTGCACAACGCATGCCAGGAATTAGTCCGTCCCTGCGTTCTGTACAGCGCGCTGCCAGGAACTAGTCCGTCCCCCAGTGTGGATTACAGAGCAACGTTTAACAAACCAAAAACACATTTCAAAGTCAGTTTTTGTTTCTTTGTATTTATTTGACCTTTATTCAACTCCGAAATGCCCGCGCTGAGATGAGCGACCGTGAGAGGTTCTGCACCACGTTTGTTTTAGTGGAGCAAACCAAAGGAAACCAACGCAGACGCAGGAGAGAACATGCAAACTCCACCAACTCCACACAGGAAGGACCCGAGGTGAGGCTGTTAACGAAGATGTAATTACTTTGTATAATCTGTGCCGGGCCCATCCTCCCTCTGCCGGGCCCGGTCTTTCCTCTACCGGGCCCCATCCTCCCTCTGCCGGGCCCGTCCTTCTCTGCCTGCGGCTCCGTCCTCCTCTGCCGGCCCCGTCCTTCCTCTGCCGGGTCCGTCCTCCCTCTTGCCGGGCCCGTCCTCCCTCTGCCGGGCCCCGTCCTCCCTCTGCCGGGCCCCTTCTCCTCCCTCTGCCGGGCCCGTCCTCCCTCTGCGGGCCCCGTCCTCCCTCTTGCCGGCCCCGTCCTCCCTCTGCCGGGCCCCTTCCTCCCTCTGCCGGCCCCCGTCCTCCTCTGCCGGGCCCGTCCTCCCTCTGCCGGGCTCCGTCCTCCTCTCGGCTCGTCCCCTCTGCGGGCCCCGTCCTCCCTCTGCCGGGCCCCGTCCTCCCTCTGCCGGGCTCCGTCCTCCCTCTGCCGGGCCCCTCCCTCTGCCGGCCCCGTCCTCCTCTGCCGGGCCCCTTGCTCATCTTCCTGACACATTTTTCTGTTGGGTTCTACTGTGTCGAGCTCACGCTGAAGGAAGCGTGAGTCACAGGTCAAAGCGACGTTCGGTTAAAACATTTGAATTCAGAATTTGAATCTATTTGAGATTGTTGGACTGTCTCCAGAGGGAAGTTACTTTGGTTACGCACACGCAATTATGAAAAAGAAGAATCTGAATCAAATTTCACTGGTTTCAAGAGATGTTTTGACTTTTCTGAAGATATTTAAACTCAATAATACATCAAACTTATTCTATTTGGACACTCAAAGATGTTTACAATTTAATTTATTTGGCTCAAAACCTCTGAAATCTAGATCAATATCCTGAATTCAAGTTAGTTGAACTTTGCAGTGACGGGCCTGGGTTTCCTTTCACCTTTGGCGCTTTATGTGCAGAATTTGCATGTTCTCCGGTTTCCCTGGTTTCCCCATCAACCTAAACGTGAAGTCCTTTATTTGCAATTAAACAGAACGACTTCACGATCGGACTGTTGGTTTGTCTTGAGCTTCCACGACTCTGGAACAGTTGAAACCAGATCTTAAACCTACAACGAGGTCAGTTAATCCATCGGGGGTTTCCAGTCGTCCCCCGGTGACACTGACGGACGGCTTTGACCATGTTGTGATATATGTTTCTGACACTTGAAGGGGAACACACGCTCGCACAATGAGGGAAAACCACTCTGGAACCCTTTGCCCCGGAAAGACCCGACACCACCGCTCAATTTAAGATATAACGTCGGTTTGATGATGTGAAAATAGTAGGGACGTTTTCCAGAGCAAATAACAATCTACGGTTTTCTACATTAAAGGTTTTCGTGCCTCTGTTTGGCTCATTATTCAACCGTTGCTTCTACAGTAAGGACTTGAGAGCTGATAAACACTTGAATCGTCTTCCTGAGTCTTGGCCTTGACGACGTTTGAAGAGGGAAAGTGCATTTGTAATTTGTTTCGGCTTTGTTTCAAAAAGCCCAAGAGTTTATTTCCACCGTGAAAAGGTCACAGTAACTTAAATCGAAGATGCACTATGTCACTTTTATTTATTATTATTATTTTTTTGGTCTCCGGAGCTGCTAAAATGAAAGAAACACTTGAAAAAAAACAAAAAAAACCTACATTTCCGCACAGATCTGATGACACTTGAGCTGCTTGTTTCAATGGACAGACGTTTAGTCACATATTCATATAGAGTTAAAAGTATGCCGTTGATGTTGTCGGTGGTAAAAATGGCTTTCGTGAAATGCATGATGAAATGACAGTGTGCGCAGAGGCGAACGGAGATGGGAGAGTCAAAACCAGTCAGATCAGATGACACTGTCACGTCAGAACGCGGTGAAACAGTCCGAAGATATCCAACTGAGCGGGGGAAAGCAAACATCTCCAAAAAGGACAAGAGGTGGGGTCACACACAGGACAACACATAGCAACAGTCGCTATTGTTTTGAGTGGCCTGGAAATTGTCTTTGAAACCGCTCAGAACCGGTCAGAGATAATTGTCATGCCACTCAATATTCCATTTCGTTTCAATAACATTTAGTCTGCATTATTGTCCGTGTTTGTTTACAATTAGTACGGAAGTAGTCCTGTTTTAGACCAGGTTTAGAGCAAAGTTTTGACCAAATATGTGCTGAAAAGTTGCTAAGTTTGAGAACGACGGCGCTACATCCGTTTGTGTTCATTGTGAAGGAAAAGAAGCACACATTTCACAAATATTGAATACGTTCCGAGAGCGCCCTATATAGTATATATTAAAGACTAAAGTTGAGTTGATTTTCACTTGCCAATGGATTTATTTGTCAAATTGTAATAAAAAAAATACAAACCTTTAATATATTTTTAAAGTGAATTATGATTTATCCCTTTTTATAATTTTTTTTTTTATACAAACACAGAAAATACAGGACACAGAGAGTAAATTACATTAAAATATCCAATTAAATAAAAGTGACGACAAAAAGCTCTATTTAAAAATTAAGTCTGAACGTTTTTTATTATTATTTTTATTTAATTTTTCAAATGTCAATCATAATTTGGGTCCAGTCCTTGATTGTTGTTGCAGTTTGCTTCATATATTCCTTTGTGACGGCCTTCTTTCCAGCTGCCAGAAGTACGCACGCGCTCCAAAAAGTATCCATTTATCGTGTCCACGGCAGGAGTTTTGCACGACGCCGCATGAAGGTCACGATAGAGGACGTTCAAGCGCGCAAATCTGCCAGTCAAAAATATTGAATTTGCCAGAGAAAAACATGCAAACGATTGAGTTTTTAAACATTGAGATTTTTTAATTTATTTTTTCTGAACAATTCCGCTGCAGGTCAAATATTTGCTGAAGTTAAAGTCAATTTAATTTGTCTGATTTTGAGTTTAACCCGATTTAAAACCGCAATTCTAGTCCTTTTAGACCTCTCTTTTGGCCCGAAAATAGTCCTGTTTTAGGCCCGGTTTAGATCTGGTGGTACTCAGAGGGCCAAATATTTCATTAGGTGCTAAAAGTTTGTGATTCACTGGTCTAGACTGTTAAGATTGTGTGTGGGTGTGTGTGTTACTGTGGCAATACAACGCAGCGCATTTACAGTCAAATGTCCGTACAACAGCGGGAGCCAGTTTGGAAATAATGAGCCGCTCACTTTCAACTCGGTTGGATTTATTCGTGTCGATCGGACAGACGGAGCGGCACCGACCGTCAAACGTCTCATCAAAGTCCAAAGAGTGACACAAATTGGCACAATCGCTTAATCGGTGTATCGAGTTTGTAGTTATCCCTCATCGCAGTGCCGTCCAGAACCACTACGCGTCCTCCGAGCCACAAACACAGCAAATTTGGTGTTTTCTGGCGATTTTATTTTATTTTTTTCATTTATTTATACGTGGTCCTTTAACACGCCTTTGTTTTTGTTTTTAAAAACAAATTACATAGATGCCAAAAACAGTCTTTCCCTGTGATACATTTTTCCAACAGAATTCTTTCCAAACATGAAATTTTGTCCTCTATTGAGATGTACATATATTTTCCCATTCTTCATCTGTCAAAAGAAAATAAACATCTCTTTCCAACTTACTTATTTGGTAGCATGTCTGTACAGATTATTAATGCATTTATATAGTTTAGATGTTATTCCACTTGAAAGTTTTGATCTATATGCCTTAATAAAAAAAAAATTAAAATCTGTCAGTTGCTTTTAGGGATGTCACGATATAAAATTTTAGTGTTACGTGTAAAACATGACAATTTCACGATTATTTGCGATTGTTGAGACTGGGACCAAACGAAAGTGAAATCTTTCATTTTCCTTCATTCTCGTGGTCTAAAACATTAATATTCCTCGAGTTTGTGAGCGGCTTTACAAAACTGAACTACCTGAAAAGCAAAATAAATTAAAATGAGACAAAAACAAGCAGATGAAAAACATGTATGTATATTTTTGGGCTTGAAAAAATTAATAAATAGCTTCTAAAATTGTCACGATTATAATTTTTTGGTTCTTATTTATTTGGAAAGTGTAAAAGTTCTGTTTCGAATGATTCCGTTAACATATCAGGATTATGACTTATTCCAATGCTTCAGCAATTCAAGACGAATACACTTATCTTTAAAAACGCACTGTGCAATTTTTGCAGTGGGTTGTTTGTCTCTAGCTCGTTTCCGTGGAGATGTAATCGCTTTGACTCCTGGCGACCCAAATGTCTTTCCCTGTGATATATTTTTCCAAACAGAATCCTTTCCAATTTCGTTGTCCTCCATTGAGATGTACATATAATTTCCCATTCTTCATCTGTCAAAAGAAAATGACCTTCTCTTTCCAATTTACTTAATTAGTGGAATGGCTGTCTAGATTATGAATTTGTTTTATTTAGAAAAATGAAATAAAGTTAAATGTCACAAAAACAACCGGATAAAAAAACATTCTTTTTTTTGTTTTTTTGGGGGGGCTTGAAACATTTTTAAATTGTTTCTAAAATTGTCCAGATTGTTCTTTTTAGGTTCTTTTTTATTTGTAAGTGTAAAAGTCCTGTTTCTCCAAGTCAAATGATTCCCTTAACATGTCAGGATTATGACTTATTCCAATGCTTCAGCAATTCCAGACAAATACACTTATCTTTGCAATTTTTACCGAGTGTTTGTCTCTTGCTCGTCTCCATGGAGATGTAGCTGCTTTGACTCCGTAGAAATCCGCACAGAAATATTACGCCTTTAAGCCATGTCAACGTATTTAATCTGTGCAGTACCAAATACCAGAATAGTCACTAATGTGGATTGCGTTGGAGCCGTGATTAAAAACACGGAAAAAACCTATATAAAACGCCCGTACTTTTTTTCTGAGTGGATATTAAATTACGGAGCGGTCGTTGTCATTTACGAAGATTAATGACAGCGACAGAGTCTTTTCTGAGGGTTAAACCACTCTCCGGTTTGCACAGACTTGTCCCAGGGCCTCGTTGTACATAATGTAATGAGGTTTGGTGAGATGTAATATCACAAAGCAGAGCGAGGAGATTGGATTTAGACAAATGTGTCGCTAAATTTGATAAAAAAAAGCGTTTCGGGAAGTGCGGACTGTTTTGTGCGAACGTCACTTCTGAAAACTCATCACCTGCTGCACTAAGGAGAGGAATTCAAACGACTACGACTCAACTACTTTTACTGCGTTGGTAATAAAATACAACAAAAGAAATATGCATATAGTTGTAGAAAGTGTACAGTATCTTTACATTTTGTTTAGTTTGTTTGCTTCTGACAGTGTGAAGATGGTGCCGGTTTAGTTGTCTTTGTCAATTAAGGAGCAGAGTTTGAATTGAAGTATTGATTTCTGAAATGTTACTAATTGTCACTTTTGGATGTGTACAGACAAATAAGGCAGAACCAGGATTAATCCATAAAAAATAGAGCTGGGAATCAGGATTTGATACGAAACACGATACATGGCTAACGTCGCGATAATATCATGATTCATTATGATAAAATCTATTGCGTATCATATTTTTTAAGATGTAGTTCTCTGTACAAACAGAACATGAAGTTTCCTTTCTGTTTGTAAAGCAAAAACTGTAACGTACGTCTTAGGGCTGCAATCCTTGATGGTGTCTCAGTTGAACAAACCTTTTTATTAATGGTAAATCATTTTTGTTTGGAGTTTTAAGGAGTTTTTTGGAGTGAATGATTTTATTTATTTTATTTATTTATTCTTTTATTTATTTTATTTATTTTATTATTTTATTTATTTTATTTATTTTATTATATTTTATTATTTATTTTATTTATTATTTATTATTTATTTATTTTATTTAACATATTTAAATTAACATATTTAACATATTTTATTTTATTTAACATATTAACATATTTTAACATATTTTATTTTATATTAACATATTTTAATTATTTTATTTTATTTTATTTTATTTATTTTATTTATTTATTTTTAATTTTATTTATTTTATTTATTTATTTTATTTTTATTTATTTTATTTATTTTATTTATTTTTTTATTTATTTATTTATTTTCATTTATTTTATTTTTAACATATTTATATTTATCTAACATTATTTTATTATATTTTATCCAACATTATTTTATTTATTTATCTAACATATTTTTATTTTATTTATCTAAACATATTTTATTTTATTTAAACTGCTTTTTGTGCAGTGGTCCTAGTAATATTCTGCAAAGATGTTATTAAGTGATTTTTTTTTTTAAAAAGATGAATTTCAAGTCACTAGTCGATTACAACCCTCACACTGTCACTCACAAAATAACATGTGTGATATCGGACAATGTATCACCAAATTTAGTGTAACAATAAAATCAATATTATATTTTAGCTCATTTTAGCATAGTTTAGACTTTTTATTTGCCTCTATGGTCTAATTAACAAGTCGTACAATGCTGTTTAAATGCTTTAAACAGTCTTATTTACAACCTTTTTTTTAATATTCAACCATTTCGCTATATACCACATATATATAAAGACATTTCAAACTGTTCTTGGCTCCCTCAAATTGCTAATCTTCTCCTCTGCAGCCCGTAAGCTTGTTTTCCTCTCAGAGTTGTCATTTGGGACTGAGCTAGAGTGAGACTGATGAGCCACAAAACCCACTGTCTTTTCATCCAACAAAACTCTGGCAAACTCCTCCACACAAAACCACATTTTTATTTTACTTACTGTTCGCCACATTAGGGCTCCATCCGAAATGGATTCCTCAATATTTTAAAGTGTTCCCCAGTCGAATCATCATGAGTGCGCCCACAAAACGATTCAATTTGGAAACTAAAAGGCAGACAAATAAAAGAGTCTCAGGAGAGCGTGGAAAGTGAATAATTCAGAGCCTATTCTTTTGGAACAGAATCCAGTCGTGTAGAGCCAACCTGCTGTCTGTCTGTCGCTCGCTCTCCCTGCTGATTCACACGTAACGAGAAACGCCGCCACAATCTCGCCACAATCATGCACGGAAATGTTGACTTTAGGCTACGGCAACTCATAAAGCCGCGGGAAATGTTGTGCTGTGGTTGAGATTGGCACAGACGCAGGGCTAAGATTGGAGTAAACCGTTAATATTCCAGCGCTAAACCAGGACTAGGTCAGATCAGGAGGAAGCTCATTTTGACCGCTTGTTTCCCTAAACTTTTTATCTGACTAAACTGTAAATTGTGTGTATATATCCAGTCAAAGTATTTAGTATATTTTTTATCTTATTTAGTTGCCCCAATTTTTTTATGCATGCCTTATTATTATTATTATTATTTTAATTATTATTATTTATTTATTATAATTATTGTTTTTTATTATTATTATTATTCTTTTTTTATTACCTTTTTTTGCTATTATATTGTTGTTTTAAGTTGCACCTTTTCACCCTAGAAAGTTCCTAGTTTGTGAATCTTGTTTTTATTCACTGACAATGGCAATTGTATATGCAATTGTAAATGTATATATTCAGTCAAAGTATTTAGTATTGGTTTATTACCCAATTTTTTATTCATGACTCATTATTATTTATTCACTGACAATGGCAATAAACCTTTTTCTGATTCTGATCAAATAAAAATAAAAGATGTAAAGGAGCACTAAACAAGACAACACCAGGTCTAAACCAGGATAAAAGGACACATTCTGCAGTATTTGTATTGTTATTGACATTTAAACATACTCTCCAGTACCTTTGCTTTGGCATCTCATGTTTCAGAAGTTCAAACATTGTGTACATTTGGGAAACAAACAAAAGCTAGCGTTCCCCGACATGCTAATGCAAGCTTCGCGGTTGTAAAGAATGTGACGTGAGGCACAAAGAGTTTGGTGATGATTTATGGACTTATGGAAAACACACACACAAAAGCCCACCGGATCTCTACGTTCCATGTCACAACTCTGAGAAATGTGAGTTTTTTGTGAGGCTTCGAGGGGACGGAGAAGACGACCTCGTGAACAGAATCAATGAAACAGTCATGGATGAAGCTAAACACCGCCCAGGTCTGTTTTTCATGAAGGAACGGGAATCAGACAATAAACCCGGTTAAAACTCGAACAACAAAGGTTTTTAGGATTCGGTTGTTTCTTTTATATCAGACAAACGGCAAGAGATGATGTAATGTAGCGTCACGCCAACCATCGCGGGACGTTTCGGAAGGTCAAGCGGATTACCATTAGCATTTGTCTGACATAAAAAACATATATTTGAAGCAAGAAGACAAGATGAGTATTCTTAATCTTCTTCTACTTTTAATGGCAGTTGGCAGCCAACTGAAAAGGGGCATTTACCGCCACCTACTGTAGTTGTACGTCTTCTTCTTCTTCTTCTTCTTCTTTGGTGTTTTATGGCGGTTGGCATCCATAAAGTGTTATATTACCGCCACCTACTGTAGTTGTACGTCTTCTTCTTCTTCTTCTTCTTCTTCTTCTTCTTCTGTGTTTTATGGCGGTTGGTATCCATAAAGTGTGTTATATTACCGCCACCTACTGTAGTTGTACGTCTTCTTCTTCTTCTTCTTCTTTGGTGTTTTATGCGGTTGGCATCCATAAAGTGTTATATTACCGCCACCTACTGTAGTTGTACGGCTTGTTCTTCTTCTTCTTCTTCTTTGGTGCTTTATGGCGGTTGGCTTCCATAAAGTGTTACATTACCCCCACCTACTGTAGTTGTACGGCTTCAAAGTATGTGTTTTACGCTATACGCTCACTATGAGTGAGAAAGAGAGAGTAAAAGTGAGAAAGAGAGGTGCTTCTTCTTCTTTGGTGTTTTTTATGGCGGTTGGCATCCATAAAGTGTTATATTACCGCCACCTACTGTAGTTGTACGTCTTCTTCTTCTTCTTCTTCTTCTTCTTCTTCTTTGGTGTTTTATGGCGGTTGGCATCCATAAAGTGTTGTATTACGCCACCTACTGTAGTTGAACGTCTTCTTCTTCTTCTTCTTCTTCTTCTTCTTTTCTTTGGTGTTTTTATGGCGGTTGGCATCCATAAAGTGTTACATACTATAGTTGTACGGCTTCAAAGTATGTGTTTTACGCTATACCGTAAAAAAAGAAAGGAGTGAGAAAAAAGAGAGAGAAAGAGTGAGAAAAGAGAGGTGCTTCTGCTTCTTCTTTGGTGTTTTTATGGCGGTTGGCATCCATAAAGTGTTACATAACCGCCACCTACTGTAGTTGTACGTCTTCAAAGTACATGTTTTTACGCTAAACCGTAAAAAAAAAAAAAAAAAAAAAAAAAAAGGAGCGAGAGAGAAAGAGAAAGAAAGAAAGAGAGAGACTCACTATTACTTTTTTACCTGTGGAAATGATTACTCTCATTCAAGCTGACAATTTATTCCAGTTGAGCCTAAATGGCCGTTCAAAAAGTAAAAAAAACAAATATTGCCGAGGGATTATTGCAATAACTGAAATGACGACGGGTTCAGTGTCTTGCCCACGGACACAACAACACCAGTCCCAAACTCGTTCAGATGGATTTTGTGTTCACGCTAAAAGGGCTTAGCTGCCGTTTCTAATTCTAATAATATCCGTACAACCTGCTTTCCGCTGTCTCGTACCGACGTGACGCAAAGCTGTTTCTCAAAATGCCACAATGTTTATTTTTGGTCCCAAACAAACAGCTACTTTTCATTAACGTCGATGTAAGAGGAACGTAAATATTGGAAAAGGTGCTTTCAAAACGGGAGAAGCGGCGCGGAAATGATGATTCGGCTTCCAGTGATCAAAGTGTCTCTTGATGTTGGCTCAGAGCAGACGGAGCTATTCTCGCTCCTGCAGGTTTAATACGACAGTGAAATTAAGGACAACACAGGTAAAAAAAAAAAAAAAAAAAAAAAAAAAAAAGAAGAAAGACGAAACAAGTCGTCACTGAATGATGCAGAGATTCAGATTTCTTTATTTTTAATGTGAAGTGACTTTAACGACGTAGGCGGATTCATCTGATGGTTAATACGGCCGGGTCAGTGATGCAGGAGAATATGAATCAAACATCTGTCTGTCCATTTATACTGTGAGGAAGTGACCTCCCCCTTTCATCCAATCAGAGTTGCTGTTGGATGATACTGAATGCTGAAAGTCACAGAACAGTTGTTTTCTCTGTCATGGTCCAACATCATCATCAACATTGTGTTTCCTGCCTGTGGACAACAGATGGAAATGACCATTTAAATTTTTTTTAATTTTTTTTTTTAACAGATATTCATTCATATGCATTGTCCCCATGAAATAAAATAAAAATAAATAAAAATAAAAAAAATGAATAAATAAAAAATACATAAATAAAAAAATAATAAAAATAATAATTAAAAAAAATAAATAAAAAAAATAAAAAAAATAAAAAACAACAAAAAAACAACAAAAAACAAATAAATGAAATAAATAAAATAAATGAAATAAATGAAATAAATGAAATAAATGAAATAAATGAAATAAATGAAATAAATGAAATAAATGAAATAAAATAATTCATCCTGAAACATCTTAAATCAAAATGGTAAAATCAAAGTATAATTGTCAGTAAACCACGTGAAGTTGTATTACAGCGATTCATGCATGTTTGAGTAATGTACCGCTGATGCCTTGACACGCCCACTTCTCCGTAAGTACTGGTTCTGTCGTTAATCCGTGATGTATAGTACAGTTCGAGTCCCAGCTCCGACAATTTACCGCGTGTCCTCCCTTCTCTCTCGTCCCCATTTCATGCTCAGCTGTCCTGCCTAACATGTATTTATTTATTTATTTATTATTCATTTAATAACATATGAAATATATTATCAGTGACATACAGCTACACAAAGAAGGAGCAGAAAGATCTTGTGTCATCCGCCCGCTTTTCTAACAGACAAAAATACATTGCAAACTGATCTCTGGTCCTTTCTCTCAACAACATAATTTTCTTTTTTATACTTACTTATTATGTTTTCATGTCTTTCTTAAATGCAGTTATTGTTCTTGATTCTTTGATTTATTTGTCAAGATCGTTCCATACAAAGTTTACAGGAAAATGTTTGTAATTTGTTTCATACATTACTTTGAGAATACTTACGTCAGAAATATCGTGAATTTTTAGTACAAATAATGGGTTTGATGGATCTCTATAACGGCCATTTTGTGTCAAATAAATATTGGTTGTATATATGTTGGACAAGTGGACCCCCAAATGTCTACACAGTAGGTCAAAAAATAAAAATTATAAAAAATATTAATAATAAAGCCTACAAATAAATCTTTAAAAATAAAATATGAAATCAGGATTCACGGGTGTCAGAAACTCTACAGCAGACAAAGGTATAGGGCTGATAATATTGCAATTATCAATACACTTTAATACAATAAGTTAATTCATATTATAACAAATGTGTTCATACCTTAATGTATTTGGCAAACTGTCAAACAGACAAAACCGACACAAAATCGAGACAAACTAAGAGAAATCGTTAATAAAAATCTGCCTGCGTCGCAAAAACACTAGATAAAAGCTCAATACGTCTTCTTTAAAGCGAGGTGAAGTGCCAAGGATGCACTCAAACCAAAAACCCTTTGAACACAAGGCAACCACTCTGCCACCTGAGCCACCGTCGCCCCAATTCCACACACAAAATACCACACCATTTTTGCTCCACTTTCTCGCCAAATCCCCACAATCCCTCACTTCTCCCCCCCCCCCCCTACTGCACACTCGTACCTCTCCGCTCATGTCCTGTGCCCGCCGAACACCCGCTCTGTGGCGCCGTCGTTACCGCAGCTTTCCGGGAGGTGACTTATTAAGATGTATGCTTCGCCAGGCTGCACCCTAAGGAGAGAACCCTCACTGTAGAGGTTCACTTCAGAATGTGAATAATTAGGATGGATGGGTGGCCCTGGGGGAGCGGCCCGTAGCAGAGTCCTGGATGCGGCATTAGCGGCGTGTTGAGCGGGACAATGACAACAACAAATGGGGCCCATATATGCCACCAGAGAAACAAGGGAGGAGAGCGGCTTTATTGTTTTCCATGGCGGCCCTGAAGTGGCTTTTGGTTAGTGGCTGTAGGAGCGTCATGTCGGTTTTAATGTTAGAAGAGGGAGAGACAGGGGAAGGGGGGAAAAAGGGAAAAAAGGGAGAAAGAGAGTGAGAGAGACTGCCACGGAGATATTCTTTGTGTTGCAATGCAGTTCAAAAACAGCACAAACCTAAAAGAAAGCTCGTATTGCCCCCTCCTCACCCTCACCCTCCACCGCGTACGATCTTCATTGTACATACCTACCGCCCATGATGGCCCAAACTACCTCTGGAGCTCACGACAAATCATGAGTTCCAGTTTCTATGGATCCCAATCCCTTAAAACCGGTGATTACTAGTTTTTTTTTTTCTTTTATTTTTATGCGAGAATCATGTAACAAAAGTATATCTGTATCCACACACTCGTGTTAAACGGCCAAGATAAGTCCCTGTCACAAGATATTGCGATTATCGAGTATGTTAAGTAAAGTCACGACTTTGAATAGAGTTAAGATACAAAAGCAGGTAACAGAAAGGCCAAGATATCATTTCGTAGACGGTCACCGTCCACTTAGACAAATACACACGGCCCACTCATTCTCTCTATAGTTCTTGATTCTTATGATCGTTATTGTTGATAAACAATTCACGCACTGAATAGTGCTCGGCCGGAGTGTCCGTGTTGCAGCCACAATTGTGCCACACAACGCCTCTACACTTTACTTATGGGACGTGTCACGACAGGAAAAAGTTGAGAAACCACTGCCACATACTATTGTAACTATTTTTTGTAAACTATTTTATTTATTTATTTAATTTTATTTATTATTTATTCAATTTTATTATTTTATTTATTTTATTTATTTATTTATTTAATTGATTTTATTTATTATTATTTTTTTATTTATTTTATTTTATTTTATTTATTTTATTTATTTTATTCAATTATTCAATTTATTCAATTTAATTCAATTTAATCCAATTAATCCACAATTATTTGTATTTCATCATTATTTTATTTTTATTTTATTTTTATTTGTATTATTTTTTAATTATTTTTTAATAATTATTAAAACATAACACATTTGTTTGATAAGATGAGATAAGATCACCTTTATTTGTCACACAATGGGGAAATTCCAAAGTTGCAACAAAGGGTACAGAAACAGATTATGCACAGTATAATAATAAAAACAGATCACTTAGAAATAAAAAGAAAACTCTTATCTTAATAATAATAATAATAATAACACTCTCATTTACAGCTGTCATATGGAAAGTATTGCACAGGGATGATTGACATTATGTCACAGTATTGCACAGGAGTTGAACAGTATTGCACAGGACTATGAAAGTTCTGGACTCACAGTGTTTGTTGTAAAGTCTGACAGCAGCAGAAGCAAAGACCTGTGAAACCTGGATCCGCCTGTCACTGCTCCTGCTCATATGTCAGTCCAGTCCTTGATCGTTGGTGATGTTTGCGTCAGCCATTTCTCAGTGGTGGCCTTTTTTCCCGCTGCCAAAAATACATTCCAAAAGTATCCGTTACTTGTGTCCACGGCAGGAGTTTGGAGGCCCGTAAAACCCTTTATTTCAGTGGCGCATTTCAAACTCTGCCTTTGCCAGTGGTAAAGTCATCCCCCCCTGCGCTTCTCCACCGAGGACGTATTTTTTTTGTTGCGATATGAGCAATGACAAGTCCGCTATATTAAACTCACGCGGATAAAGCTCAAACTGAAGCGTTGCGCTTCCACATGCCGTGCCCTTTAGGCCCATCTGCCCAGCGCTCAAAGTTGTATGTGGTTTGTGCCTCTCGCAGACCAACAATCATGAATCATTGTCTATCTGCGTAATACTCCAGACGCACTCCTGTCTCTGCGGGCGCGCGGCTGGAGTTCAGCGCGCTCCACTCATGCGTGCCATCCGCTGAGTGTCTACGGACGAGACCTGGGAGGACAAATGTGTAGGTGATCTGTGAATTACAATGAGGCTGAATCACCAAATAAAGGTGAGCTGGAGGCAAGCATGAGCTGGTCGGGGAGGAAAAGACAATTGACCTCTGCGCACGTAGTATACAAATATAAATAAACATGACTAATGGGAATAATATTAACCCAATGAGAAGGCCACAAGCTGTAGTGCATGTCATTTATATTTACTGTATGTTATTGAGTCTTAAAGGGGCTGTATCTGATTTTTTACGTAATGAATCTAAATATTCATGTCTAAGAGGATAATGCGCTCTCGTATGCATCATTTTTGCAGTTTTTATTTACTTATTAATTCACACTTTTTACACTAGAGCAGACTGCCCATCGTCATGTATGAAAGCTTAAAACCTTTGCTTGAAATAACACAACGTTATCAGCTCTTCAAGACAAAACAACTGGGGTCACGTCTTCTTCACCACTGTTTATTTTGACTTTTTAATTGAAAATAAGAATATAAAATTGAATTATTATGATTGATCCAGTTCAAATTTGGATGTAAAATGTGCGTACAGACATTTTTAATCAATACAATCTGCAATGCACGGACCAAAAAGCATAATTATTACCATTTAGCAGACGTCCCAAGGTAAAACTAACCCTGTCTAAAATAAGAATAAAACTAATTAAAATGAACAGGGCTGATGGAAAAAATAAAGCCCAAGTCATTTGGACAAAGGGTTCCAAATATTACAGATATTTTTCATGAATAAAATCATATCTGCTGCTTTTTACAATGCGATGCCATTATGAAGAGGCATTTCTGGTTGTTATAGTTACGTACAAAAAAAAAGCAGCCTTAGTGCTCTGTGAACCCGTCTCTTTTAACATCTCCATCATACAATCATATTTGTAAACATCATAATGTATATATTTTGTACTTATATCATGTTCAGCTTCTGAATGTTTCTGAAGTTTCTATCTGATTCTTATCTTATCTGGATAAGTGGGTATATTGTAATTTAAAAATGTTCAAGGTTTAGCTTTACATTCATTCCCGTCCAGAGCAGAGAGACTCCCAGCATTTCTTAGCAATCAGTTATTGAATTTTTACGATTTTCATTAGCAACTATTTATTTGTGATAACACATTTATCATATATATATCTATATCTATATCTATATATATAGATATAGATATATATCTATATATATATCAATATATATATATATATATATACACAGATAGATATATTTCACTGTAATAATAATAATAATAATAATAATAATAATAATAATAATAATAATAATAATAATAATAATAATAATAATAATAATAATAATAATAATAATAAAAACATTTAAAATTGTATCCTATTGTTTTCATTTTTTTATTTTATTTTATTTTAGTTTCTTTAAAATTAGGATTAGGATCAGGATTTAGAAACCATTCATTTATTTAAAATGAAAGTTTTGGGGCATGAAACGCACGCGCCACGGCCGACCCTGGACGAAATGCCAAACTTTTTACGGAGCAGGCGATAGCTCCGCGGGCGCTGTGGACGTGGGCATTCCGCCGGTTCCTCTCACTTACATGGGTTTTCTTTTCCGCGCATGGATATTGTAGTTCTTTGGTCCCTCCGCTGCATTGGCGCAAGCGCGGCGGAGCACTACACTACCCACAATGCATCGCGCGCTGGTAAACTTCTGTTGATATGCCGACTGGGAGCTGCATGCGCCTGACAGTTCACAGTGCGAAGCGTTTTTGACAGGTAATTTGAGAGATACGAGCGCTTTATTATGTTCTCACACATCGTCTACTATTAACGGCCCCGCGTTGCACTGGCACACTTTAATAAACACGTTGAAACCCGTAGCTAATGTGGCTAACACAACGGAAAGCTATGTAAGGAGCTAAACCGCTAGCATCCATAAGTTTCGCTTTCCTGGGCATCAAGTGCACCGGCGTTACAAAATCAACAATGATACGAACTGCATACGTTTTGAGACACACGGTTACACAACATGTCGCGTGTGTAGCCTTCTGTTAATCACATATATTGCGTGCAAAACGTGTAATACAGGCGTAGTGTGCAGTGTGGTTACATGTGTGGATTTAATAAAGTAAGTTACAGCGGATTTCCCCTCAAATTAGCCCAAATTTAAACTGAAGCATGTCCAGGCTTTATGTGAAGACAAAAAAAATAAAAATAAAGATCAGGAGGAGAAAAGCAGCTGTTGGAGAGTGGATTGACAGCATTTGTTGGGTCTTGACAGTTCTTATTCCAAAACTGGTGTCAATGTCACAAAAAAAAAAGGTTCATTAGTCAAACAATCCAGACAGGATTCCTGAAAAAGGCTAAATCAAGTGGGTTAATGCTTTCCATGTGGAGTTTGCATGTTCTCCCCGTGTCTGCAGCTAATCCGGCGTGTTTACATCATGTGTCTCATGTATGGTTATTAACATGCACTGTCCTGGCCAAATAAATAAGTATAAAAGAAATAAAAAGAAATAAAATAGTTATCTTTTAATGCAACTCAGCTGTTTGGAATGATCTAATTAATCGTGAGTTGATGCTTCATGCTGCGTTCACTTCATGCTCTGCGTTCACTTGCATGCTCTGCGTTCACTTGCATGCTCTGCGTTCACTTGCATGCTCTGCGTTCACTTGCATGCTCTGCGTTCACTTGCATGCTCTGCGTTCACTTGCATGCTGCGTTCACTTGCATGTTTGGATAGTTCGGACGGGAGATGACGAGGGCGTTTTTTTTTTGGTCGAATGCACAGAAGAACAAAGTCGGTATCCGTTAAGTTCGTGACCCCGTGCTTTGAGGAGAGACAAGTTGCCGACTGTAGTTCTTCCCTACTTTTATATTCACTCGATATCAAATTTGGTGTGAGCTCTGTGTTTGCTTCCACCAATCAAACGCCACCGACGCCATGGATTGGACTTCCCGTTGGCGCCGCGCTACGTCGCGTGTACGATTTTTATTTTGGTCGTAATGCGTGCATCGTGATACTTCTAAACAACATGAAGTCGGCAGGAATCGCAGTGGTCTGAAGGTATATCGTGAATCCGGTCGCGTATCGTATCAAGTTCCGAGGGATTGGTATCGTATCGTGGCCCCTGTATCGGATGCGTGTTGTATCGCGAGGCGCTAGGCAATACCCAGGCCTGGACACGCAGTCAACACAGTCACGTAAGCGCAGCGGTGGTTGTAAAACACAGAAGTGGGAGGGAAAGAGACGTGAGAGTGACGCGGCAAAGGTCAGGAGTTTAATTTCAAAGGAGAACGTACCGGATCCGAGTGACTTGTCTTTTCCGGTTGATCACGCTCGTGTCCCGCAGTGTGGCGTTTTTGTCCGCGCCCCGTGAGCAGACGAGTGGCAGAAAGATGGTTCCTCCTCCGCCCCCTCGTCTCACCGGAGCCCTCAGGTCGTTCTCCGGACTCTGCAAACGGGAGGACCCCACAGAAAAGCCCGTGGATCTCAAGGTGAGAGGCTGGGATGACTGTGTGATATTGGGTACTTTTGCCAAGTCCTTTTGTAAACATTAGTCCAATAATTATGGATGTAATGTTTGAATAAATATTGCAACGGCTCAATATTTATGACAGGCACCTTTTTGTAGTGGATCATGTTTTATATTGTGTGTAGTACAATAATATTTGAGCTGTAGAGGGTCGAGAATGTAACTTTTATGACTCATTTTGGATATTGATTGATTACTTAAGTATTTCATGTTTTGCTAAATTGTCATTGCAGCTAATTTTTATCAATATTGTGCATTTAAAGAAGATTAACTTGGGTTCTCTTGCTTAATGTCTCTGTGTCATTTAGTACTTTCAATGTTGTTGTTTTTTTGGTTGTGATATTTTTCTCCCAGCTTTCACAGAAAATATCTTGTACTTTGACTTTGCAACACCAAAATGTCCCATCTGTGAGACAAATAAAGGTTATCTGAAAGCACCCCCTACAGGTCGGACGACTCATTGAACTAAAACGCAGTTAAGATAAATATATTTCGAATTTTGCTTGAAATAATACAAATGTTTTATCACAGAATAGCACATTTTTTAGGTTTATAATTTCACTTCCTGTTTGTGATTGATGACATCACACAAGGAAATTACCCTGGAAACACTGGGCCAAAACTCATCTAATGTCACAAGTATTTTTATTTGACAAATACAAATATATGAGAGCGACTTTATTTTGTTGAATTCATGTTTAGGGTCAAAAAAGTTATTTCTTTGTGTAGTTTCTGCATGAACTTTGACTGGAATGAGTGTCCATGGTGTGATGTCACTTCCTGTCATTTTCTACACAAATACCTGCTCGATTGGTGTAAAACTATAATTTATATATACATCAGGTCTAAATAAATACACCAAATAAAGTCAAAATGGCTGAATCGTAAACACCTCTCTTAGGCGCTTTAACTTATCAATTGGTCGGAAACAAAACCACATTTGTCCAACAGCTTAAAGCCGGCAGCTCTTTCCTAATGTTTGGGAGTTCAATAGTTTTAGATCTTCTTATGGGAGAAGGTTCAATCGTAGCTCCACCCCCTGCACACGGTCCGCCGGGTGTGGACAGTGAATGAATAACAACATGTAAAGCGACTTTGAGTGGTCTAAAAAAAAAAAAAAAAACGCCTTATGAGACCGCCGGTATTATGCAATGTTGGCGTTATCTGACGCGCCCCAGCCCGCCCCAGCGTCTCCGCCTCTTAACCCTTGTGTAACAGAAAGCAACGAAAACATAGAACAAACAAACACCCAAAATCCCTTTTTCATGTTGTGGAGGAAGGGCTGAGGCAGACCCGAAGATAGTACTATGGGCCATAAAGGCTGCGTATTGAAATGCAGTATAATTTGGAGTTCGGTTTTGAGTCTGAAAAAGAAGCACCTTGAAGATTTAAACTGGTCGACAACGTGTAGGATCTGCACCTCAGCAACAATGCATTTTGACAAATGAATCCGCCTACTACCACTAATTATCATTTAAATTGAACTGGGAGTTACGTCTTGTGGAGCAGGAGCAGAGGCCAGATGTGGAGGGAGGTCACACACAGAAATGATGGATAGTGACGACGGCAACGTGTTCTCTGCACGTTAAGCTGCGAAATGCTGTGTGTTTTATTACAATCTTGACTCAAATTTACAGAGAAACCAGTCGAAACGAGGAACTGGATTTAGACGCGACTATACGCAATGTTACATGTTCAGCGAGGCCGTGTGACACACAGCGGTCCGCATTTTATAACCCGCCCAACACGCCCCAACCCGTCCCAACCCGCCTCAATTACCCGCAGTAAAATGAGAGTTTCTTTGAAAAGCAGGTTTTTTAAAAGCAGTTTTTTTTTAAAGCAAACTGAAGGCAGATTTTAGTCACGTTTTTGTTATCAACTCCTACTTTTGCCTTGTTTCGGTCTTTAGTTTAGTATTTTTTAAAGTTTTTATTTTTGACACAAAATGAATTCCAGATCTATTTTTATTTTTTTATTTGAGTGAACTTAAAAGAACATTAGATCATTGTAACAATCGTCATACTAAGTTATCAAATATCTCATCTCATTTTGTATTACCTATTGGGTTAGGCTGCATTTAACTACCGGTAATAAGAAATGCTCCAGAGTATTTATTTATTGCTTTCATTTGAAGTTCCCGTGCTTACCAGACTCATTTATGTTTCAGTGTATTTAGATAAGTCTCCAACAGATTTTAGAGGCAAAACAAGCCATTTCCTTTCGACAAACTGCACTCTCGGCATGTTGTTTTCATCATTCTGTTTTAAGATTCTGTTTCATAACCGTTCTGTGATGTTACTGAGAGTGTTTTACCTGACTCACCTCCAGTTTAA
Source organism: Chaenogobius annularis (assembly GCA_015082035.1). Classification (NCBI taxonomy): domain Eukaryota; kingdom Metazoa; phylum Chordata; class Actinopteri; order Gobiiformes; family Gobiidae; genus Chaenogobius; species Chaenogobius annularis. The sequence continues at coordinate 116,660 of BJKM01000597.1, read as the reverse complement.
CACTCTGAGCCTGGGAAATGACTCTTCAGGGAAACCGGCCAGCTGCAGTCGTCCAGATTATCTTTGTGCTTGAAAATCCTCCGTTTTAGAGGAGACACAGAGGTGCTGATTGTGATAAAACCTAGATCCTAATACATGGCTGACCACAGAGACCTGCCCTGGTTCAAAGCAGCGCTGGAGCAATGGGACAAGCCTACGCCCGACGGTTTGAAAAGTTAGATAAATGAGAAATTAGTATCAACAAATGTTCTGACCTAGCACATTTTTCTGGTATTGTATCGTTGAGTACTCATTCAATAAAGCCGACGCCACACTGTATTTTTCTGAAAGAAGGGTGCATATTTGAGAGCTGTTTACGGTATGTGACAGATGCTAACGCTAACGCCCAGAGCAGCTTTTAAATGTGACAGAAAAGGGAGCTGTGTTTCCTCTTTGAGGCCTTCATTTAGCCTTTGGAGTAGAAGCAGAACTTTAATCAAATTGACTGGCTCGAACATGGCCCGAACGTGGGCCCAACGTGTGCCCAACGTGTGCCCAACGTGTGCCCACGTGTGCCCAACGTCGGCCCAACGTCTGCCCAACGTGGGCACAGCCTGGGCCGATAGTGGGCCCAACGTGGGCACAGTCTGGGCCGATAGTGGGCCCAACGTGGGCACAGCCTGGGCCGATAGTGGGCCCAACGTGGGCACAGCCTGGGCCGATAGTGGGCCCAACGTGTGCCCAGCCTGGGCCGATCGTGGGCCCAACGTGGGCACAGCCTGGGCCGATCGTGGGCCCAACGTGGGCTCAGCCTGGGCCGATCGTGGGCCCAACGTGGGCACAGCCTGGGCACAGCCTGGGCACAGCCTGGGCCGATCGTGGGCCCAACGTGGGCCCAACGTGGGCACAGCTTGGGCTGATCGTGGGCCCAACGTGGGCACAGCCTGGGCCGATCGTGGGCACAGCCTGGGCCGATCGTGGGCCCAACCTGGGCTAAACGTGGGCTAAACGTGGTCTAAACGTGGTCTAAACGTGGTCTAAACGTGGTCTAAACGTGGTCTAAACGTGGTCTAAACGTGGTCTAAACGTGGGCTAGACCTGCGCTCGACTGGCTCGACCTGGCTCGACCCGGGCTCGACCCGGGCTCGACCGGGCTCGACCCGCGCTCGACCCGGGCTCGACCCGGGCTCGACCCGCGCTCGACCCGCGCTCGACCGGCTCGACGGGGCCGACCCGCTCGACCCGGCTCGACCCGGCTCGACCCGGGCTCGACCCGGGCTCGACCCGCGCTCGACCCGCGCTCGACCCGCGCTCGACCCGGGCTCGACCCGCGCTCGACCCGCGCTCGACCCGGGCTCGACCCGCGCTCGACCCGGGCTCGACCCGCGCTCGACCCGGGCTCGACCCGCGCTCGACCCGGGCTCGACCCGGGCTCGACCCTGGGCTCGACCTGGGTATTGGCAGCTTCTCTAAAGCCAAGTATTATAACAGATTTAATTCGTCTTTTGTCCAGGAGCGGCCCATGGTACAAACGGTTTAAAAGACATCTGGACCCTGTTTTTCAAATCATTTCCCTTTTTATTGAACAATCTCTTCTTCAACAACGAACAACCCCAACTGTTATAGCACCCCCTGTTTGAATATAAATCATTTTCTTTATTATCTGAGCCTGTTCCAGTTCATGATGATGTAAAGATGAGAAAGAGTTGGACTGTTTTGGTTTATTGTGGCTGTGTCATTTCATTTCCACTCAGCCACTGCAATCGTTACATATTTTTGCACACGTTCCACAGCATCCTAAATGTTTCATCTGTGAAAGAGACCACAGTGTTGTTTTCTTCAAATATCTACAACAACTTCATCAGTCTGAGTGGTTTTAATCGGGGGGGGGGCCCACAGCCAATCCTCTGCCAAAGCATAAACTTCAGACTTCAGAGCAGGGCTATTCAACATAAGGCCCGGGGGCCAAATCAGGCCCTTCAAGCGATTTAATCCAGCCCACGACCCATTGTTCAGATATTGTATAAAAATTAAAGATATCTTGTTTACTGGTTAAATTCTGGTTAAGCACTAGTTTAGACCTGGTTTGTTTTTGGGTTAGTCCTGGTTGAGTTCTGGATCGGGGGGAGGCGGGACTAACATTTGGTTTTCTGTATTTTTATTTTTTTCTGTTCGCGTGTGTTTGAATATACACATATAAAAACATGTCTTTGTGTTACTGCCCTGTCCTAGCTCTTTGTGTCTGGAGTGGGTTTCCTCTGGGCGCCCCAGTTTCCCCCATAAACCCAAACCCCTCCAGCTAAGGCCCTGACAAAGCCGACGCTCGGGGCCTGGAGAGGAACACTGCTGGGCGAATGAGGGATTACACCGGTTTATGATAGAAGTATTTATTATTTACAGTTTTGTACGTTTTTCCGACGTATACATTCAATATTGAAGCGCGGCGCCAGATTTCTGCCAAAAGTTCTCAGTGTTTTCATTGCACACAGAAGAGAACAATTTGAAAAACATTTGCCCTTGTTGTGAGGGGCCTTATCTCTCCACAGACATGACCTGTAACTTTAGTGGTCAAGGGTCAGCCCCCTGCTTGTCTCCATGGAGATCTTCTTGCTTTGCCTCGAACACTTCACAGAATGGCATAGGGGGGGGCTCAGAGATCTTTTAACCCCTTTTAAATGAGATCTCTTCGGTTGCATCAAATTCGAAGGATTATTTATCAGTGTAAACGTTTCCCCTGTTGCCAGGCGAAGCGTCTGAAGCGGCAGGAGCTGTTTGCCAAAGAGGGCCTGACGTGGCAGAAGATCGTCAGTTTCTGCAGCGAGCATCAGGAGCGAGAGCAGCAGCAGCGACTGAACCAGGAGCTCAGGACGCTTCTTCAGGCCGCCAAGCAAATCGGTGAGGACCTCCACTAAGGCGTCTGTTCTTCACGCAGCGTATTGCACTTTACATGCACTTCCTGGTTCTTGTCACTTTTAACATCTCTTTTCTTTAAGTATTCATTTTGATGGTGACTTTGCTGTCGTTGTATGTGTGTTGTTTTTCTTAATGTTACGTGACAAATAAGAACTGCCCTCGGCTCTGAGACCGCGGCCTAATAAGAACCGCCCTCGGCTCTGAGACTGCAGCCTAATAAGAACCGCCTTCGGCTCTGAGACTGCAGCCTAATAAGAACCGCCTTCGGCTCTGAGACTGCAGCCTAATAAGAACCGCCTTCGGCTCTGAGACCGCGGCCTAATAAGAACCGCCATCGGCTCTGAGACCGCAGCCTAATAAGAACCATCGGCTCTGAGACCTGCAGCCTAATTAAAGACCGCCTTCCGGCTCTGAGACTGGCAGCCTAATAAGAAGGGTCGACTGCAGACAAAGGAACCGCTTCGGCTCTGAGACGCAGCTAGAACTGCTCCGAGACCGGCCTTAAAGAACCGCCATCGGCTCTGAGACTGCAGCCTAATAAGAAACAGGCCCTCGGCTCTGAGACTGCATGCCTAATAAGAACCGCCATCATGGGCTCTGAACCGGCGGCCCATAGTACGTTCTCTAACCCAGAAAAACCGCCTCGGCTCTGAGACGCAGGCCTAATAAGACACGTCCTCGGACTCTGAACTGCAGGCCTAATAAGAACCGCATCGGCTCTAGAAGACCTGCGGCCTAAATAGAACCGGCCTTCGGCTCTGAGCCGCGCCCTCAATAAGAACCGCCTTCGGCTCTGAGACCGCGGCCTAAGAACGCTCGGCTAGGAGACGGCCTTAAGAAACCGCGCCTTCGGCTACTGAGAGCAGCGTGATATAAGAACCGCCTTCGGCTCTGAGACCGCGGCCTAATAACGTCCTAGACGCGCTAATAACGCTGCTCTGAGACCGCAGCCTAATAGACCGTACCTCGGCTCTGAGACTGCAGCCTAATAAGAACCGCCTTCGCTCTGAGACTGGCGCCTAATAAGAACCGTCCTGCGGCTCTGAGACCTGGCCTAATAAGAACCGCCCTCGGCTCTGAGACTGCAGCCTAATAAGAACCGTCCTCGGCTCTGAGACTGCAGCCTAATAAGAACCGTCCTCGGCTCTGAGACTGAGCCTAATAAGAAAGCACTTACGACGAGGATGAAAGACTCCATTTACGCTCAAACACAAGCTGCAGTTGCTGCGCCCAACATTTTAATTGGTTTAAATCCTTTTCATCTGTTTCGCCTCTGTGCACCTTTACCTTTCCCTCTCTCTCTGTCTTCCTCTCTCCTGCTGTCTCTCTCTCTCTCTCTCTCTCTGTCTTCCTCTCTCCCATTGTCATTCTCTCCCACTCTCTTCTCTCCGTTTCCTCTTCTTTTCTCCCTCTCTTCCTCCTCTCCCATCTCTTTTCCTCCTCTCCCCTCTCTCTACACCGCTTCCCCTTTCCATCTCTTTCCACCTCTCTCTTCCCCCTCTCTCTCCCTTCCTCATTCCCTCCCTACCTCCCTCTTTTTTGCTCCCATTGTCTTCCTCTCTCGCTCTCACCTTGCTCTTTTCTCTCCTCACTCTCGTTTCACCTCTTCCCTCCCGCTACCATTATTCTTCTCCCCCTCTCTATTTACACTTCTTTCCCCTTTTCTCTTTTCATCTTTCCCCTCCTTTTCTCTCTTTCCCTTTTCACTCTCTTCCCTCTCTCCTCCCTTTCCCTTTTCACTAGCTTCCCTCTCTCCTCCCTTTCCCTTTTCACTCTCTTCCCCCTCTCCTCTTTCCCTTTTCACTCTCTTCCCTCTCCTCCGTTTCCCTTTCTCTCTTTTCCTTCTCTTGCTTTATCTCCCTCCCTCTTTTCCCTTCTCTTTCCTCTCTCTCTTTTCCTCTCTCCCCTCCCTCACTCTCTCGCCGCCATCTCCGTGACATTTTTCCTGTAATTGGACAATTACTTTGCATTTCTCCTTCTGCTTAGGCCTGAATTGTTTGGATATTATTTAAATGAGCTTCACTGACCTTCCACTGAGCTTATGCTTTGCTCGTAGCGCGCACGAGAACATCTGCCTTACAATAAACAGTGCCATCTCTATTAAAAGGCGATGCAAAACAAGACTATTGCTAATGTCTGAGTAGCGATAACAGAAATAAGCTAATTTGCTGTGCCCCTAATAATGATGCTAATTAAAACAACTACTCGCATCTTATTTAATTGTAGTTTTTTTTCTGGTCTGACTTCAAGGCGTACGCTCTTCCTCCCCTGCAATTATAGCAGTAACCCGGCACCAAAACATTGTTATCTCGGTAGGTATTACCAAGAAGTCTTCAAATGAACCGGCTCTGCCCTTTTATTTGGAGTAATATTAGCGCATTTTATGCGGCTTGCAGATGAGCAACAGAAAGCTAGCGCCAGAAGGGCCAGGTTTGCCAGTCGAGGGGCCTTCTGAGTGAGGGGACCTAGTAGAGCGAGTTTGTCGATAATGATGCAGTCATGAGTCAGTGGGAGTCTCTGTCTTGAACTCCGCTTAGACTTTGACGTACTATTAAAATGAAAACGATCTAGAAACGGGTTTTGTCAGTTGCGTCTAGAAAGACTTTTGACATCGTGAACATTTTAGGAAGCTGAAGAGACGTTCTCGCTCGATCTCCAGACTGCGTGCGGAGCGGAAGTACTCTGGACGTTGCTAGATTGATAGCTAACTAGATTTATCTCACAATTAGCAAATAGGGGTTTCAGAATAACTTTATGCATTCCAGAAGGGCAATTCAGTTCATAGCTATCGCCCAATAAAACATCAAAAACAGAATGAGTCACAACCAGAACAACAATAAAAGCTGTGACAACACAAGGTCACATGTGTCGGTGTCTGTCCTGTGGTAGATACGAGGTTAGGATAGAGAGAACCTTTATTTGTCCCACAATGTTGCAGAGGTGGAAAAATAAAAACAGATAATTTTACTTGTACAATAATACTTTAAATCTCTGGTATAAATATAAGTAGAGCAAAACATGTCAATAAAAATAATAGACAAATTACAGACCCTCTTATTTACAGTAAGTGGGCCGTTATAGTGGACAGAAAATATTGCAAAACCAGGGAATGATTGACATTATTTCAACACAAGCATTGCACATGATTATGACTTGCATTGGCACATGATTATGACTGCATTTGCAGCATGATTGTCTGCCATTGTAGCATGATTATCGACAGTAATTGTCATACATGATTATGACACGTATTGCCGCATGATTATGACTGCATGCATTGCACTGATTATGGACTGCATTGCCATGATATGACTGCATTGCACATGATGTCTGTCATTGTACATGATTATGACAGCCCCCCCCCCCCTGTTTTGCAAAATGATATGAAACCAGTATGCGCATATTATGCTGCATTGCGCATGATATGACTGCATTGCGCCATGGATTGATGACTGCCATTCACATGTATTATGACTGCATTCGCCACATGATTATGACAGTATTGCACATATGTATGACAGTTATGCGCCACCATGATTTGACTGCCATTGCCATGATTATGACTGCATTGCACATATTATGGACTGCATTGCCACATGATTGTCTGCATTGTACATGATTATGACAGTATTGCACATGATCTATGACATATGCGCATTGATATGACTGCATTGCGCATGATTATGACTGCATTGCACATGATATGACTGCATGCGCATGATTATGACTGCAATGCGTATTATTATGACTGCATTGCCACATGATTCATGACTGCATTGCACGATGATTATACTGCATTGCACATGATATGTCTGCAGTTGTACATGATTTATGACAGATTGACAGATTAGACAGTATTACACTGATTATGACTGTATTGCACATGATTATGACTGCCTATGCACTATGATTATGACTCCTTTCACGATGATTAGACTGCATTGCAGCATTGATTTATGACATTATTACACATGAATTATGACAGTATTGCACATGATTATGACAGTATTGCACATGATTATGACTGTATGCACTTGGATATTTATGTAGAGGCGGTGTATTTCGACAGTTTATCTTTTGTATAATATGTGGTGTGGCTTGCACATGATTATGACTGCCTTGCACAGTCTTTGTTCGTTTCTTGTTTTGGGTTCTGTGTGGCTTTATTAACTAGTATTTGTTCACATTTATCATTAAAAGCTGTAGATAGACACTCGTTTCAGGGCCCACCAGTGTTCATGTAAAGTCTGACAAGATGCAGAAGGAAAGGCTTGTTGAATATACCTATCCTTTTCTATCCACTCGTTAGGTAAGGAATTCCGCCTCACTGGAAGTTGCTCACATATAAAGGAAGTTAAATATATCAATAAAAATAAATCCTATTTTGAATTTATAAAAGCATGAGTTTAAAACGTGATTTACTGTTTACAGACTATTAGTAAATGCAAGTCTGCACAGTCTTCTTAGATAACTCTTGTGTTTATGGCGCCTTATTATTAGTATAAATCTTCTGCCATGTTGACCTTAGACGTTCCAATCTTCCACCTCTTCTGTCTATGCACTATTTCTCATCTTAAGTTCTATTTGGACTTCTATTTGTGTTGAATCTATTTTATATCATTTGCAACTTTTTTGCTCTTTTTTGGGGTTTTGTTAGTGCTCCTACGGTTCTTTCTCTATCTTTCTCTTTACAGTTCGGGCGGTCTGTATACGATTGGTACAGATATTTGATTGTAGTCTCATTGTTGAGAGCCTGTCGGAAGGAGTTGTGTGTCGCGTTGTCTTTAGACGCTTTTCCAGTCAATCATATGTATGGACTCACTTGTGAGGTGGGCCCTAGAGGAGACGTTGTTATGGCGCCTCTAGTTCTAATTCATGGATGTTCAGTGACTCCTTCGCCCGGTCTGTTTCGGGTTCCGCTGCGTGTCATAGTCTGCATTTGCATGCGCGTTGCCGGAGTGGTCAAAGTGCGTGTCAAATCTGCGTGCGATCGTTCTTGCATGTGTTGCGTATAATTTTCGTCGGGGGTCCAAAACCTTATAGGTGCTTCCCTGGTTCCGTATTGCGACGCTCCAGGAGAATTTGCTTGGGCTTTTTTTATCGGTGCGTCTGACATTTGCTCGATTTCGAGTCACGAAGCTCTAAAGCGTATCTGCGTTGTTGTTTAGAATACCTTTCTTATGGAGATCTTTCTTTCCGTAGAAACTGTTTTTGGTGAGATAATTCTTGATTGATGGTTTTTTTATTCTTTTTTGTTTGTTGTTATGCGTTTGTTCTGGTATTTTTAATAACTTCTATTGCCTATATTCTCACAGAGATTTGTTACGCATAACGAACGTTTAAGAGTGTGGTCCAATATTGAAACTGGAGCCATCGTAGTTGCCTGGCTAAAGGGTTATTTCTCCTAACTTTTTTCTCTGTTATGTTTTACATATTGTTGATTGGGCGTTTTATGGGGTCCGATGGGTGAATTAGAGAAGTAGTCGCTGAGCGGAGTGTTGTGGAGACAGCTACTCTTTCGTCCTTGAGCGCCCGAGGAGCTTATGCAGTTCTCTGAATTTGAGATGCGTCGTCGACGCTCGGAGAGCATGACGTTATTTCGAAGGGCTGTTGCATAAGTTAGGTGACGAGGGGAAACGCGCCGGACTTTGGCATACAAAGGAAGGGGGTGCTTGGAATTAAGAGACATACAAATTTGTGTGGTATGGTAATATCAAATTTGTTATTAATCAGCATTAATAGATTAGATTTGTGTGAATATCATAAAAAGAAAATGTCTTAAATTTATTTTTTTTTGCAGATATCAGTTGGTTGGTCTGTGGTTGGGTGTCTGTTGTGTTTTGGTGGATTAGTTTTGGAAACAGTTTGTTTGAAGTATATTTTGTTGATAAATGTTTCGAATTAAATATATTAGTAGACCACAATTAATATGGGATAAAAATTAGTGTTATATAATCTTGCTCTTAACGAAAGGAGTATCTATAGTTTTATTATACATTGTACCTTTGTTGTGTTTTATTTTTTTTTCGTATTCGGAATGCACATTCACGTATTATTGTTTTTGTTTATTTTAGTCATTTATTTTTTAATTTTAGACCTCTTCATACTCCTAAGATTATATTTATAACAGGACATCATTTTAGCTACTTTCCTATCAAGTTGTCATTATAATTTTCTTTGTTCTTAAGAAATCAGCGTGCATGACATAATAATTATCAATATTGTTTTAAATGTGTTTTGTTTTAGAGTGATAGTTCTAGCACCTTTCTATATATTACCCCCTCGAAGAATAGTTTTAATTTTTGCATGGCTAAAGTTATGGTGGTAGGAGCACCATTCGCACATCAATTTGGTAATTACAAAAAGTTGACTTCCACACTACATACAGCGGATAAGAAAAGTGTTTATAAAGTCTACTAAGATTTATACATTTGACAGAAGAATCACCAAATTGACGTAGGTTTTGAACAGTGATTTAATAGTTAAATTAAAATCCTTTCATCAATGCACCGATCTAAACGAACTGTGTGTTTTTTAGCTGTCCCAGATTTTTTAGCTTGCCCATAAAAAACTGATAAAACTTTAAATCTTACTTTAAACTCTGTTGACATGGCTGTTCATAGATGTGTGAAATTATCTGTAGTTTTGTTTGTAATTCGAACGGTGGAGGGAAATAAACGGACACTTCAACAACCTCCACAAACATCATCAGATCTCAGAAACTATTCATTTTCTCTCTGAACCTTTGGGTTCATCATTTTGACTCACTCATCTGCCGTAAAATCGCCTGGGATTTCTTTCTGCTCAGCTGTTGTCATTTGTTGTCTGGTGTTCTGGTTTTATTTTTTGATTTCCCTTATGGTTTGTTTTGTGTGTTGTTATTTCTGGGGGTGTTTTATCAGTGTTTGGACTTCTTTTCTATGAGCAGATATTTAATTTCGTTTCTTGATTGTTTATGTCCGTCTTTTCTATAGTTCATTTTTGTATATGACTTTTTTGGTGTCAACCTTGCTTGGTTTTGTGATTTGGCTGCTTGTTATGATAACTCTTTAGTTTTAGGTATGCTGGTGTTGTCTTGCACGTGTACGTTGAGGCCGCTCTGCCTTGGCCTTGGAAACTAGCATTTTAAACACAACTTTTCTGATGATCTAACCTATTGATAAATCTAATGTAGATTGTACCTCGTTAGAAAGAATACTGTGTGTGTTGACGAGTTTGTCTTACATGTAGTATTAATTTATCACACGTCATGCTAAATGTATTTCTTTTGTTTTATCTTCTTTCTTAAGTTTACTGAGCGCTTTTAGTTTAGGTCCTATTGTCTTGGTTCTTTTGCATGTCTTAAGGATTTGTATAACTTTCTTTGCCGTGCTCGTATGATGTTTTTGCGAATCCTCGTGTTTTGCGGATGCTTCTGCTCTTTTTCTGTCGTCCCCTCCATACAAAAACACTTTGTGTTCTTTCACATTATCATCAGATTTTACTTAGTGCTCTGGTATATTTTTTCATGTTAAATCTCTCACCTCAGACTCGTTTGTTTTGTTAGTTTTGTAGATTGTGTGTGTTGTGTTATATCTGCCGGTCGAATCTGCGGGCCAGTAGATCTTCCGCTTTGATGCGTCTATGGCTTCCTGCACCTGAGTAGATGATGGTAGCTTGGCTAACACCATTAATCCTGCTGATCTGAGGTGTGGGATCGCTCAGATTGCTTATTCCCTGTAGATTCGGCTAATTAAAAATGTTTGTTCTGATGTTTTTGACTGGATTAAGATTTGAACATACATACTCCTTTAAGAGGTGTTTATTCCTATTTATGGGGGTATTGTCTAATGTTTTATTCTGGTTTTTGAATCTTGTAAATCCCTTGTGATTTCTTAACATGGTCACTTTAGTTAAGTTATATCGTATTAGTGTAAATTGATTATATTTTAGGATGATAGTTTCGGATTCATATGTTTCAACAGAGTCTGAATTAGAGTTTTTCTTGATTTTTCAAGTATATATTGTCAAACAGAATAAATTTACCTAAATGGATAGATCATAATTTTTGTTCTTCTTATTTTATCTATCGTTTATTTTATTTTCTTTTGGTCATAGTATCTATTCTCCTAAATAATATGATATAATGACAGTTTCACATTATAGTGAAGTCTATACTTTTATTAAATTATTTTTTCGATTATTTTGGATGAGTGAATTGTCATATTAGACAATCAATAAGAGTTTAATTACCTTATAAGGTCTTTTTTATCTGGCTGTGTTTTCATAATTTTATTTAGCTTATGTTAATTTGTATTGTCTGTCGGAATTCGTAATATGTAATCCACGTTCTATCATCTTTATACTTTTAGTTAGTGATTTTAAACCGGATGTTACTATTATTGTTACAGGACACTGTAGTTGTACATTGATAAAGAAATTGAGGTAGAACTATATTATTCAGTTCTCTTTTTTTTGTTACAGGCTCTCAGATAACGGTGGATTAATTCGTGCCTAGAGTCGTGATTTTTTTTTTCTTCCTCAATTAACTTGGCCTAACCACTTAACAAATTTGTTATATTTGTGCTGTTTTAATGTTTTCGTTGTGTACATCCCTTTTCAAGTAGACTTCCTTTAGTCTTGTTATTTTTCTTATGATTCTATACTTACATATAACGTTTATCCCGTGATCTAACAGCTGTTTACTTTATTCTTTTAATTGTTTGTTTTTGTCCATTAATTTAGTTCGATCAGGTGTTTATGACATGCTATAAGATATTACAGACTTTCCATCGCTAGCATTAAGTACGACTAGATCCCCTGAGCGTTTCAGATCGCATTACTGCATTAGCTTTTGATCCTGCACCTGTACTTCAGTTCCCGATCTGTTTCTTTTTGTTTCTCCAGCAAGCTGTCTTTGAAATTTCAGCGTTTTCTTGTCTATATGTTTTGTCATACCGTTTTGGCGATTGTTTAGTTTTTTTTAATAACTGCCGCAGCCGGGAATGATGGTAACCGCTCTATTGTTGTCAGTTCTTCTAATGTGTTTTCCTTCAAGTATTTGCCGATTTCGTTTGTCTCTATCTGCTACTTGTTTTTACTTCCTGAGCTTTCTACGACTATGGGACGCTACCGGTTTTATATGCATCGCGTTTCCTTTCGTATGCTATGTTGTTGTTTTCTTTCTTTTTGGGGGATCTGTCCTGACTCCCTTCACTCTCGTCCCACATCCTAGTCTTCTAAGGCACCTCGGTGTTGGTGTATATTTTTGTTTTTTTTTGCGATATGCTCTCTTCTCAAATTCAGCTACGTGGAGGAACATTCTGAGACTGCTTTAAATGCACAATACTCTGAGAAGAGAGGAGAGTAGTTGTAGGAGGCATGGAGATAGGAGTGAGCGATGGAGTGTCTGTATTGGTATGGACGTATTAGAGGAGTGTGAGTAGTGAGAATGTTAGATTTAGAGTTGTATGTATGAGAGAGGAGAGTGTGGGTATTTGAAGGGGTGGATGATGATGTTAGGATAGTAAGTGAGATATAGGAGGAGGAGAAGTACGCTGAGTTGATTGGTATGTGGAGTGAGAGAGAGGAAGGTATGAGATGAGAGAATTTGGAGTATGAAGATGTATAGGAAAGGAGGAGAGAGAGTATGTAACGGGGAGTGGATGGTGTCGGAGGATATGATGGAGAAGTTAGGTATTTGTATTAGAAGAGAGGAGATTAGGAGAGATGAATTAGTAGGAGGAGGAAGATTGTATAGTGTGAGGAGATTTAGGAGTGTGTGGAGAGATTTGTATGAGGAGTTTTACGATAGTATGTATTTTTGAAGGTTTTTTTTGGTTTTCAGCGTATGGAGATTTTAGTTGTATGCAGGATGAGGAGAGCTTAGCAGGAGATAGAAGGGGTTCTGATTAAGGTATAGTCTAGTGAGTGGAGGTTTTTGTTGGTAGTTTGAAGTAGCAGGATGAGAGGTATGTATCAGGAGGAGAGAGGATGAGAGTTAGAAGAGTATTGTAGAGTTATGAAGTATGTATTTTGAGAATGGAGTGATGAGTGAAGTTAGAGATGAGAAGGAGTAGAGAGAGCAGCGGTCCGATCTTACATATGACCGTATGCTCGGTGCTATCGGGTTCCCTGCTCTATCTATCTTGTACCCTTGCTCATCTATCTAGGAGGCGTCCCACTTGCTTAACGATTCTTTCTCCCCCGAGTAGACCTCCGTTCAAAAGAACCACTCCACTTGAAACCAGCTCTCAAAGTGAAAGAAGCTCGGATTGTTGGTGTCCATCAGGTGCAAAATCGACACCCCCAGCTCCGACCATTCTGCCAATTTATATAATACGGGGGGCGACATTGAAGTCACGCTGCCGCCGCATATCGTGTCGCTTTCTGTCTCGACTATGATATGGATCATATGCTGCTGTCATTTCTCGCTATATGCCTTTTAATGTGTGCCCGGGGTCTCGCGCTTGTTTGTGTCTCGCTTGTCGCGTCTGTCTTTGATAGAGTGCCAGTGTGTGCTTTTTTTTGATTGAGTTCGTGATTTGGGTTCTGTTATCGTATTGGGCGTTTCGCCGAGCGAGGTTCATGAGCTTTTTGGCAGTTTTTATCGGTGAGTTAGTGATCATTAGCAGGTGTCACCGCTGAGCTAGCTGTTTTTGTTAGGACTTCGCCGAGCAGAAAACGGTGGAAATCTCCGGTATTTGAGCGTCGTGTTGTGGTTTTCTGTTTTTTATTTAAGTTATTGTCTTTACTGCGTCAAAACAAACAACTGTTTAGCAACCGATAACAACTCTTTTTTTAACTATAATTTAAGATATAATATTATTATTCTTTGCCTCACGTCTTATGTGTAGGCATGAAATATACAGTGAGTATATTTAACAGATATACTTAGGGCTTGCAGCTATGGACGTCATCTTAGATACCGTAGTGTGAACAAACTTATCCATTTCTTTTGCTTCGAATTTAAATCGGTTCTTTTTTTTTTGTACATCCGAAACCCATTTAATATTGCTATGAAATGCATTTATGTAAATACTGTAAACATTATGCTATGTTCATCAGTAATAATGAAATAACATTAATGGAGTGCTCGCTGAAATAACTACATTTTTATGCACATTCACATTAAAACAGCAACATTCCAATCTTTCAGTCCTAAGTGTTTCTAATTTGAATGTATATGAATTGAACATATATAACAGGTAGCTCATAACCGTCACAGACTGTTGTAACAGTTACAGGGAGAACCCTGTCGTCTAGAGGAGAAGCAGAGGACAGAAAAGTGTGTTGTTTTCTGTGTTTGTTTTTACTTCTTTCACTGTCTCTGAACAGTCCATCTAAATGTTTATATAAGTTCAATTTCTTCTGCATCGTGTCTGTAAGTATTTTGTCCTGCTAGGATTTTAAAAGAATTTCTGCGTTCTGCATCGTGGTGTGCTGAAGCATTTCCGTCTAAAGTTGAAAGAGTTCTCCTTCTGCATCGTTGGGATTGATTGCTGAACATTTCCTCTTATAGTTGTAAAGAGTCTTCTTCGCAGTCTTGGGATCTATCATTCCTAGATGTGAAAGATTTCGTCCTTCACCTGTGGTAGTGAGTTTATTTGGTGAATCTATTCGCGTCTAAGTTTTTAAAATTTAGATTTGCTCCTTTCTTCAATATCAGTGGGATTTATTGTTTTTTTGCTGTAGACGTTGTCCTCTGAATTTTTAAAATGTCTCCGTCTCGCAATCTAGTTTCTTAACTATTTTTCCTCTAAGTTAAAGAGTATCTCCTTCTTTCATTCGTTGAGTGTTGGTTTTTTTTTTTTTTAATACAGTTGTTCTCTACTATAAGTGTGTTATATTTTTATTTAGATGATTCTCCTTCGTTTCATCGTGTTTGTTTACTGAACATGCCTCTTATAGTTTTTAAATTTGAGTTCTCCTCTGACATCTTGGTATTTTATCCTGAAAAACATATGTCTTGTTTCTATATTTTAAAGTTAATTTCCCTCTGTTCATCCGTGCTTGAACTATTTTTCTCTAAGTTTTAAAGAGTTCTTCCTTTCGTGCTACTCGTGGTTGGGTTATTTGTTGTTTTGTTGTTTTTGTTGTCTGAACTATGTTGTCCTCTAAGTTTTAAAAGTAGTTCTCTCGTCTGGCGATCTGTCTTCTTAACATTGTCCTCAAGTATCTTTAGATAGATTTCTCCTTCTTGCATCGTGCTGTAGCATATTGTTTCCGCTAAGTTGTAAGTGGATTCTCCTTCGCATCGTTTTTTTGGTTGCTGAAAACATTTCCTCTAAGTTTTGTATAGGATCTCTCCTTCTTGCATCCGGTGGGCTGTATACATTTTCTCTAGTTTACAGAGATTCTCCTTACGTGTCATCGTGGTCTGAACATTTCCTCTATGGAGTTCTAAAGAGTTTCTCCTTCTGCATCGTGTCGTGTAAGCCATTTCCTCTAAGTTTATGTAAGAGTCTCGGTCCTTCTGCATCTGTCTAGAACATTGTCCTCAAAGTTTAAGAGTTCTCTTTCTATCTTGTGTCTAAACATTGCTCTAAGTGTTAAAGAGTTCTCCCTTCTTTGTCAATTTCGTCTGGAACATTTCCTGATGTAAGTTTTAATAGATTCTCCTTCTGCAGTCTGTGTTTAGCGTGAACTTTTCCTGTCTAATGTTGAAAGAGTTCTCCTTCTGAATCCTATCATGGCTTGAACGATTGTCCTCTAAAGTTGATAAGATTCTTCTTCTGTTATCATTTCGTGTTGTTCCTGATTTACATTTCTTCTATATTATAATAGTTCTTCCTTTTTCTGTTTCTATCGTGTTTTGAACATTTTTTGTCTCTCTTTAATGTTTAATAGATTTTCTATTCTGCATCGTTGTTCTGCAACATCTGTCACGTGCTAAGTTTTAAAAGATTCTTAGCCTGCATTCTATGCTAGGTTCTTTCTGAAACATTTCCTACTTAAGATTTTAGAGATTTCTACCTTTCTTTCATCTGTGTGTTTTTGTTTCTTTAACATTGTCCTCTATGGGTTTAAGATGTTCTATTCTCTTGCTCGATTGGTAAGAGCCTTTTCCCTGTCTCTGTGGTTGTCTGCACTTCCAGCTGTTCGATGCTGCTGGCCCAGAAGGACTTGGAGAATGATTCTTTTGCTGCTGCAGTAACAGAGACTGTTTTCCATCTGTGACTCGTCCGTTCTTTTGCTTTTCACTGCGCTATCCTGTTATCTTAGTCATGAGCGCCACACACAGGAGGTGAGGCTCACGCATCCTAGCCTTAACACTCCTTTGTGGTTCTGCCCTATATGCTTTGTATTTTTTTATTCGAGCTATGTCTTAATTATTCAGACATATTTGCCACTAAAATAAACACACACAACACCTAGAATGTAAATGTTTGACCTTTTAGGTGATTTAATTATTCAGTCTTGAAATTGATTTAACATTATTGACTTCTTGTGACACCGATTTCAATTTCTGCGATCAAATAAAAAAATCAAGTCCTATAAAAGTTGTCGACCGACTTTGGGTCTGGTAGATTTTTTGATTTTCCAAACTGTTCTGTGCGTTCAATAGGTATGTTGTCTGTTCGTTTTTCCATCGTTCCCTCCCACTTCTTCGATATCAGGAATAAACAGAAGATCGTTCTGCAGACTTTTTAAGAACTCCTCTATCGTCTGCCCCATCTCTCTTTCTTTCTTTTCTTCCTTTTCTCTATTAATTTTTTACCACCCTTATTGTTTTTATATTTGTGTTTTTGGTTCTCCCTTCCGGAAACCGTCTTTTATATAGATCTTCTTTTATATGTGGAGTACTGTATCTACAGATGGTGTGTCTACCTGCCGTCCCCCTCCCCCATTTTCTCCTGGCCGCCCGGTGACTGCTGTAAGTCGCGTAGCATTGCACCCTCTGAGCATCACAGCTATAAGCCATCTATCTTTTTTGTCTTTCTCAAAATCGCTCACGCCGTTTTGCATTGCTATAATCATTGAGCGCTCTTTCGTTTACACATCAATGATAGAGCGAGAAGATTAACACTATTTTGCCTCGTTCTTCTCCCTCGGCCCTCCGCCCCGCCGCCACCTGTTTCTCGCACGTCTCTTGCCGTCTTCCTCTCCTTTTCTCTCTGATAAGGGCCTTGTCCTGATTACCCTGCGGTATGACAGCGTCTATGAGAGAGTTCCGCTGAATAGACCAACGTAAAGTCTCGGATCCCTTCGTTTTTTCATCTTTATTAGCTATCAGGTCCAGAGTTACTCTAACAATGTTACGGGATCATGGATTGTTGTTGTATATATTATTCAGTATAATTAATAATTGGGAAAATGAAATTACATCCTACTTTTGTAAATCCTCCTTTTATAATGAGGCTTAATTTATCTGTATGTTGCAATTATGAATGTACCCCAATTTTAATCAGATATGGGCCCCGGTACAGTTACGAGCTTTACTGGTTTGTTATTTAGTTCTGTTATAGTCTTGAACTTTGATAACGCCCGTCGATTTCAGTGCTTTTTATTAGTGTCACTTGTCTTTGGTTATAACGTTTTATCTTTTAAGTACTGTCATTTACAGTCGTGTCGGCCTTGATATTTATCATATTCTTTTTCTTTATTTGTGTTGTTGAGCTCGCGAATTGAGTGCAGAGCCGGTGCGTCATGTGGATTTGCTTCGCCACATTAGAGTACACTGTTTTTTTCCTTTAAACTTGTCTTTTGAGTACCTTTGGTTATACTGTTTGGCGTTCTTTTTACTTTTCTTGACTCATTCAGTTAATTTATTATTGTGTTAATTCCAAATTTTTATTGGTTTTATTTATTTATAATGTTTATTCTGTTATTTTTATATATATTTTATTTATTTATGCTATTTATTTATCTATTTATGAACAAATCTGTAAGTTGTTTATTGGTTTCATTAGTGTTTGTTTTTATTTATTTTATTATTTGTATTGTTATTTTCTATTTATATTTATTGATTATTCAGTGTTACTTTATGAACAAATCTAATTTGATTGTTTCATTGATTTCTTATAATTATATTTGGTTGTGTTATTCTTAATATGTTATTTGGTGTTTATTTTCTGAGTATGGTATTATTAATATTTCTTATTTTGTCTGGCTTTATGTTCATCTATTTGTTTATTTTATTCATTTATTTATATTATTCTTATTTTATTTTATTTTATTTATTTTATTAACAAGATTTCTTGTATTAATTAAATTGTGGTTCATTTGAGGTTAATTTAAATTTGGTGTGTTCATTTTATGTGCTTCTGTAGTATTTCATATTTTATTTCAGTATTAAACAATATCTGCCTTTAATTTTATATGTGTGTCATTTTAGGCTTTAATTTAATTAATTTTTATTGTATCTTATTAGTTATTATTTATGTTATTTATTTTGATGAGACCAAATGCAATTAATTTGTGATCATTTTATTTAATTTATAAATTTTCAGGTGTTTTTATGTTTAAGTTTGGATTTATTGTTATCCATAAATGCTCTGTTCTCACCTGTTTTTGCTGATTATTCGACTATGGTCATCTGGTCTCGTCTTCGGCTGGTTATTATTTCAGTGCCTTATTTTTAAACCGCGTGTTTCTCTGTAGTACCGACTTTAATCGTTTCATCCATATCAGATGAGTAAGAGAAGCTACTCTGGATTACCTGTCCTCTCATTTAGATGAAAGGATTAAACTAAAAGAAGACAACATGGATATTCTCTGTACTGCACGCCCATTAGTTTGAAAAAGCAGAATAAATAATTTCCCACTTTTTTTAAATGCTTCGATGAGAACTGTGGTTTTTTTATTTTCAGTAAAAGCCTTTGTAAACAAACGTCACATGACCTCTTCACTTGAGGATATCGCCGTCATCACCGTTGCCTCTCCGCTGTCGTCTCCATGTTGAGATGTTTTTGCCTTGCCTGGAATGTTCCGCCGCGTTGTTGTTTTGGCATTTCAACGCGGGTGTCCTTTGTTGCAGGGTTTTTTATTGTTCCTTCTGTATTTTCAGAAAACTTCCTCTCCACAGATCTTGACCCGTAAACCTGGCCCTGGACTGGGCATCCGCTGCACGTGCCTATGCAGATGGATACGTTTGATATGACACTGTGGAACATTGCGGCTGAGGTTTGTTTTAGCTGTTGTAATAACGGCGCCATGGAGACACGTGACATAATGCACCCGTATATGATACAAAAATCGTATTATTCTCAATGTTCGCCGCTTGTAAACGAGCCCAAACCTCTTTATTTGTTTCATATTTTCACGTTCTAAAATGCGACGCATGCCTTGGTTACGTCTCCTTAGCGACGCCGGCCGCCGTACGTAGCATGAGTAATTCCCTTCTCTACCACTTCACTTCCAATCCCCCCCAAAAGCCTATTACCTATAGATTGGCCTTTCTCTTCAATGCAATTGTTCATTATTTCTCCCACGTCTCCGGCGCTATCTGCCCCTGCCGTGATAAGGACCCTCATGCTCTGGCCTCCCGGGAGACGGCCCCTCAGCGTCTCTCATGAATAAGAGAAATGCCACGGTAACTGATCCAAACAGGTGAGCGCTCTGTGCCCATTTCTGCTCTGGTCAAAGTAAGACCCAAGGCTGTGTCCGAATCCCCAACCCACCCCCACCCCCGCGAGCCCCCCGTATCGTCCTGCATGATTCGGACGCTCACGCTCACTACTTCCTCTTCGTTGCCAGTCATGTGACTCTCGCATCTGGGTGAAAAAAAAGTACTTTAAACTCTGGCAAAAGCTGATTTGTACATTGATTAAAGCGCCCCCTACAGGTCGGATGACTCATTGAACTAAAATGCAGTTAAATATATTTAGAATTTTGCAAAAAATTATGTAAAAATGTTATCACAGAATAGCACATTTTTTAGGTTTATAATTCCACTTCCTGTTTGTAATTGATGACATCACACTAGGAAATTACCCAAACACTATTTGACAAATACAAATATATGAGAGCGACTTTTTTTGTTGAATTCATGTTTTAGAGAGTCAAAAAAGTTGTTTCTTTGTGTAAATTCTACATAAACTTTGACTGGAATGAGTGTCCCTGGTGTGATGTCACTTCCTGTCATTTTTTACAAAGGTTTTCTCCACAAATACCTGCTCGATCGGTGTAAAACTATAATTTTTATGTACAACAGGCACAAATACACCAAATAAATCAAAATTAGAACTTCGTAAAAACATGGGCCCTTTAAAGCCATACACATTTATGGATTAATATAAATAGTAAATTTTTCTCGTCTCCATAGGAACTTCATACCTAGAATGTTCCATAGTGACCTTGTTTATCTCCATGGAGACAGGCAGGTGGCTCTACCAGGCGTTTCTGACTCATGAAACTTGCAGTAATTAATGACGAGCATAAAATCACTCACGAAAACGAGCGCGCTAAACGAAAACTTTTCAACTTTTCAACGCGTGCGACATTCCCAGACGCACAGCTCGTCAAGCTCCAGCGCTCGACAGCGGCGACGCGCGGTGAAATAAAAGCGCCGTCTGACGTCCTTGATTGATTTTCAAATGCGTTCGCTCTTTTTTTCCTGTAATTATGATATCCACAAAGAGATCGTTACAAACAAACTTCCCTCCGCCCCTCGTCCGACGCGACTTCATCGTGCCGAAGTTCTGATCTTTTGAAATCCTGCTCCGCCGACTGGTTCTGAGATTAGCGTTTCCACGGAGACGCGAGCGGAGTCAGGAGGGGTTAAAAAGCCTGATTAAACTTCTCACTATTTGCACGGCACCGGGAGGAGCGGGCTTTAGAGGGGAGGAGGGGGTCTGTCTCCTGCTGATTAGCCCTTTAAATTGGCACGTACCTGTTCTCTCTCAATCGCTTTAGCGGGGCAGAGGAAGCAAAGAGCAAAGATCCAAGTCCTTTAGACACTATTTATCATTATTTCACAGATCAGGTGTTTTGTGGTTTACATTTTGTTTATTATTAAAAAAGACAGTTTATGTCGAAGAAAAGGTCAGACGATATTTGTGAAAGAGCGAGCAAAAACGTACGTACAGGGGGTTTGGCTTGAGATGATCGGGGGGTCTGCGTTTTCGAACTCACAAGAATCCATCTCGAGCGAACACATTTCATTTGAGGGCGAGATGGGTCAGCTGGTGATCCCACCTGCTCGTCCCCCCGACTCCAGGAGATGGAAGTCTGCAGCGATTAAAGGGCCCATGACAGGTTTTTTTCATATTATCACATTTTGACTTTATTTGGTGGTTATACCTGTTTGTACATTGTAAATTATAGTTTTACACCAAGTAGAGCAGGTATTTGTGAGGAAAACGTTGAAAAATGTGTTGAAATGACAGGAAGTGACATCACAGCAGGGACATTTCTCATTCCAGTCAAAGTTTATGCAGAATTTACACAAGAGAAACAACTTTTTAAACTCTTTTAAACATGAATTCAACCAAATAAAGTCGCTCTCGTATATTTTAATTTGACAATAAAACAATTGTGACATTAGATGATTTTTGCCTGGGTAATTTCTTAGTGTGATGTCATCAATTACAAACAGGAAGTGACATTATAAACCTAAAAACTGGCTTTTCTGTGAGAACATTTTTTTTATCATTTTTAGCAAAATTAAAACACATTTATCGTAACTGCGTTTTAGTTCAGTGAGTGGTCCGACCTGTCACAGACCCTTTTAAGTATTATAAAATAAGCAGTAAGGTATATGATATGAGAGCTCTAATAGGTTGACATGTGACTCCGCCTCCGCACCGCCTCCTGCAGACCTCCTCTTCTTCCAGCGCGGCGGTTTCTTTACATTAGCTCTAAATGAGTGCGGCGTTCGTCAGAAGCAGACGTTTGAGTGGTGTTGTCTTTGAGGAGACGCGCCCCCCCGCTGAGGCCGCCCCTGTGGACACTGACAGCTCTGCGCTCTGTCCAGGCGGAAACGGCCCCCTGTGGCGTGTTTGTGCTAATGCTGCCGTCTAGGTCATTAAACCGACTGAAGGTGCGGGAGGGAGAAGGACATGAATCTGAGAGAAGTTACTCTCCAGTAACACTTTAATTTAACTGCTATATAAAATCATCTGCCATGTTGTACACCGTTTTGTGCAGATGTTTTTAATTTAATTTGCATTTTGTACATCTTCAAAACTGCATTCACAATATTATCTAAAGTTTGCTATATTACAAACCTCTAGTGCAAGGCTTTTGTAATTATTCAGGTTCATTGTTATTACTATTTTCATATTAAAACATACACTTTTTAACTTTTGAATACTTTCTTGCATTAATACTTCCTCAAACATTATTTCAGTAGCGTTAGCATTCACAGTATGTTGTGTTTGTGCTTTTCTCAACCGTAAGTGGCTAAATTAAACTTGATTATAATCACGGTGGAAGAAACCTCAGTCGATCTGCTTTTCTCTCTAATTGTGGTTTCTCTCGTGACTTAAAGATTTAAATCATTCGTTTAATTGTTGCGATCCGTTGAAAATCTGTCGGCTCTTCGTCCAAAGCCGCGGCAACGGACCAAACGCGTCTCGAGCGCGTCTCGAGTGCGTCCCTTTGGCTGCGTCCCTTTGGCTGCGGCGCTGTGACTTAGGGTTTGGAGGTGATTACAGCTGCAAACCCTCAACCAGACCACACCATGAAGACGCTTGTGGATCGCTTGTCCCGGGGCTGTGGGTCGCTTGTCCCGGGGCTGCGCGGTCGCTTGTCCCGGGGCTGCGGGTCGCTTGTCCGGGCTGCGGGTCGCTTGTCCCGGGGGGCTGGCGGGTCGCTTGTCCCGGGGCTGCGGGTCGCTTGTCCCGGGGCTGCGGGTCGCTTGTCCCGGGGCTGCGGGTCGCTTGTCCCGGGCGCGGGTCGCTTGTCCCGGGCTGCGGTCGCTTGCCGGCTGCGGTCGCTTGTCCGGGCTGCGGTCGCTTGTCCCGGGCTGCGGTCGCTTGTCCGGGGCTGCGGGTCGCTTGTCCCGGGGCTGCGGGTCGCTTGTCCCTCGGGCTGCGCGGGTCGCTTGTCCCGGGGCTGCGGGTCGCTTGGTCCCGGCCTGCGGTCGCTTGTCCCGGGGCTCGGTTCGCTTGTCCCGGCCTGCGGTCGCTTGTCCCGGCCTGCGGTCGCTTGTCCCGGCCTGCGGTCGCTTGTCCCGGGGCTGCGGGTCGCTTGCGGATCACTGTTCCTCTATCCAAATGCTCGTTTTAAGCAATTTCTTTTATAATAAGTTACAATATCTGATTAAAATGTTTGAATTCACTATGATGCAGGGTTTAACTGACAAAAACAATGCAAAACAAAGACTTTTATGTCATCATTATTATTTTCCCATTCAATAATGTGTCAACAATTCAGTTATATTTTGATGATTTGATTCGATTATCACTTTACTTCACGACATACATGTTTTCATCATGTTAAAATGACTTGAACTAGCTATGGTTTAAATGATTCCACCTCTTTTGAAATAGTTTGTTCTGTTTTCAAGACTTTCACGTCCCATTTTAAGGCAAAGTACATGCAAAGGTCTATTCAAATCCACGGAGAAACAGAAAACGCATTATTCTATTGGCAGATTATTTGTACTACTGCTCTCATAATGAAATCAAAAGGCATTCTGTCATTTGAATACTTTGACACTGCAGATGTATAGAGTGTAGTCTGGAGTACGCTTTCGGCTTCCCCTCCGCGCCCTCCTCGGCTCTAAATTGAGGCCGACACACGTGGTTAAAGCTGCAGGTCGGGGCCGCGCTGCAGAGGGAGGCTTCACGGTGACAGACAGGAGCCGGCGCCGGAGCAGGAGACGAGATAAAGACGAAATCATTGAGTCAATCAGGCCCGGGCCGCGGCGTAATCACCAGATCTCATCTGTTTTCAAGAGCAATTCTGCCTTTTATTGAGCTGTTGTGCCTCAAACAGGGAGCGGAGAGAGGGGAGCGTTAACCCCTTCAGGACCCCCGGGCTGCTGCTGCCGCCGCTGCTGCGGTGGAGCTGTGGCAGTGCCAGTGTAAGCACAGGGGCAAAGGAGTGGAGTGTGATGACACGGGATAGACATACGCAGCAGAAGTGAGGGCTTTTGGAGTTTTAGTAACAAAATTGAGTTTGAAATGTGAATATTGTGACAACACTGAGGAATAGGCTTGATACGCAATTTAGATTTCCAAAATGATCATAAAAGAACCCTTTTTAAAGACATTTTCAACACAAAATAATGGTTCTTTCTCTGCGTCACATTGTGTTTTGTACTTGTTCTGATAAAGCTGTAAGGTATGTTATATGTTTTGTATTTGAACTTTGAGTAACTTTGGTACTAGTTTAGTATCAATTCGTATCTGATTTACACTTTTCACGACAATATGTGTTTTAATGTTTCAATGTTTAATCTCTTGTAGAGCACAATTCGCACACAAGGCATTTCAAAGTGCTTCACACAACAAGAAAAAAATTTGCACAAAGACCAGACAAATCACAAAACCTTCATTTCTATTTATTCAATTGAACAATTTTGCTGACACAGATCATACATTTTGTCCGTGCTTAGTGATCCGCCGGATGGAAAACCAGATCTATTGGACCACCACACTCGCAGACACTCGCAGACACTCTTTTCCCATATTTATTTGACATTGCCAGCGTAACAGATGTCTCTTGGTGATTGATTCTTAACAAAACCCTACTTGAAGTTAAAGTCTTTGTGGTAAATATTTTAGTTTCAATATTTATAATTGTACTGTTGCTGTGACAAAACAATTGCCAACATATACAAGTTTATATTGAATACAAAGGTTAAAATCTGGAGTGTGGAGAGTATGAATAATGTCTTCAAAATCCTCGACGCCGCTGTACCTGTTCGTAATGGTTCTTTTTAAATTGTTTGCAGCGTTCCACATGTATCCCTCACTTACCTAATGACTTCTGAGCTTCTAAATGTTCACCGCAGTGCGTTTACGAGACCTTTTCACAACTCTCTGACCCTCACGGTAAAGCTAACGGACATTAGCATGCTAACGGCGCACTTCCTGCTTCTCGGAGGATCAAACGCTTCATTTTCACCCGGGTGGAAGTTTTTACAGTATGTCTGCTCTGACTTTGACATGCAAAAACAGTCGAGTACACAGATCTGTCCGTCTGAGTAGCGCCAAACGTCACCATATTAATCCCCCCGCTTTCTGACTTGTCCTCGTCCAGACTTCAGTCGGATGTCGGGCCCCGAGGGGTCCAAGCCGGCGTTCGGGTGCCAGGTGACCATCCTCTCGGAGCAGGAGAAGCAGATGCTGAAGATGTACCGCAGAGAGGAGAAGAGAGAGAGGAAACGCGCCAAAGCCACGGACGACAGCGACTGCTTCGAGGCGCCGCTGAACTTTGACCCCCGAGAGATGAGAGCGCAGCGGTATGAGGCCATTTTGGCTCTCCCTTTATGTGTCCTGAGCCCACCTGCGTTCTGAGACGGAATCCTGATTTAGACCTGGTTTAGACTTCATTTTTTTTCCTGTTTTCCTTGTTTAGTCCTGTTTTAGTCCTGTTTTAGTCCTGTTTTAGTCCTGTTTTAGTCCTGTTTTAGTCCTGTTTTAGTCCTGGTTTAGTCCTGTTTTAGTCCTGGTTTAGTCCTGTTTTAGTCCTGTTTTAGTACTTGCATTCAGAGTAAATATATGAAAGGATATGAGGCCATTTTTATTTCCTCATCTGTCCTTTTTTTTTACTCTTTTGCGGTGGCGTCCTCGGCCCACCCGCTCTGTTTAGCCCGTGGTAGTCGTTTAGACACTTTTTGGTTGTAATTTAGTCCTGTTTTAGTCCTGTTTTAGTCCGGTTTTAGTCCTTGTTTAGTCCTCTTTCGTGGTGGCGTCCTCGGCCCACCCGCTCTCTTTAGCCGGTGGTAGTCGTTTAGACACTTTTTGGTTGTAATTTAGTCCTGTTTTAGTCCTAATTTAGACTTTGCGTTCCTTTTTAAAATTCACCCTTTGCTTTATTTTCTCGTGTTTAGGGAGCAGTCCCTCCTGAACGCTCGCCGTGAACCAGTGCTGTCGAGGGAGCGAGTCTATGAAAGAGTCCGGTATCCAAACGTCTACGACAGCTACGCCGAGGCCACCAAGGCGCCGGCGTTTGTGGGCGGAGCCAGGGTAAGACGCATCCTGCATTGAGATATTAAAATACTGTTGTCTCGTGATAATGCAGTCTGCGTAAAGACTCCCAAAGTCCCGAAGCCGTTCCGTCAGATATTCGGCCCGTATCACGTGTTTAACCCGGCGTCCACGCGGAGACTGTGGTTAGTTTACCGCGCTCACTCCCTCTATGCAACGGCGCTTTCCTCTATGCACGCGCTCCTCTCTATGCACCGGTCATCCTACCTATGCACGGCTCATTTCCTCTATGCCACCGCGCTCTTCTCCTATGCACGCCTCCTCCTCCTTGCAACCGCGCTCTTCTCTATGCACCGCGCTCTTCTCCTGATGCACCGCGCTCCTCCTCCTATGCACCCGCGCTCCTCCTGCCTATGCACCTGCGCTCTCGTATCTCACTGACCGCGCTCTTCCTCCTAGCCCGCCGCGCTCCTCCTCCTGATGCACCCGCTCCTCCTCCTAGCACGCGTCTGCCTCTATGCACCGCGCTCCTCTCTCCGCGCTCCTCCTCCTATGCACCGCGCTCCTCCATGCAGCGCTCCTCCTCCGGGCGACGCGCTCCTCTCCTATGCCGCGCTCCTCCTCCTATGCACCGGCGCCTCCCTCCTATGCACCTCCTTCTCCGGGCACCGCGCTCCTCCCCCGCGACCGCGCTCCTCCTCCCCCGCGCTCCTCTCCCGCGGCGCTCCTCCTCCTATGCACCGCGCTCCTCCTCCCGGCACGCGTCCTCCTCCTATGGCGCCGGCTCTCCGGCACCGCGCTCCTCCTCCTCGGACCGTCTCCTCACCGCGGCCCTCGCCTCCTCCTTGCATCGCGCTCCTCCTGCTCATGCCCGCACTCCTCCTCCCGTACACAACGATCGCGTCCTCCCTCCCGGGCACCGCGCTCCTCCATCGCCGGGCACTCGCGCTCCTCTCCGGGCAAAACGCGGCTCCTCTCTAGGGCCGCGCTCCTCCTCCTGGCACCCTGCTCCTCCTCTATCGGCCGCGCTCCTCTCCCGGCACCGCGTCCCTCTCCTATGCACCGGCTCCTCTTCCTTGCACGCGCTCCTCCTCCTAATGCACGCGCTCCTCCTCCTATGAAGCGCGCTCCTCCTCCTAGTGCACGCCGCGCTCACTCCTCCTATGCACCGCGCTCCTCCTCCCGGCTCGCAACCACGCTCTCCTCCTATGCACCGCGCTCTCCTCCTACATCACGCGCTCCTCCTCCGGGCACACCCGTCTCCTCCTCCGGGCACCCGCCTCGCCTCCTCCTGGGTGCCGCGCTCCTCCTCCCGGGCACCGCGCTCCTCCTTTCAGCCCAACTTATTTGATCAAAACTTTGCACAGAAACAGGATGAGTTGTAGTATCGCCGTATACAATTGTGATGTCTCCACGGCGATACTCTTTCTCACGTTTTTTCCTCATTCTACATCCAACACTAATGAGTATTATTAGTGTAACCTTGACATGACATTATAATAATTGGGATTCACTGTAAGTAGCCATCAATTAAACTGATTCAGGACTTTAATGAGGACAGAACGAGCAGCTTCAGGACACAATTAAAGGGGTCTTCAACACATTAGACCGAAGCCTCTGCCATAATAAGGAAAAGTGATGTCATGATATTCTAAAGGTTTATAACAGAGAATGAAGCGAGGTGAGAGTTCTATGGTCAAATTTGGAGAGGGACCGGCTGTAGAGACTCTGTTATGTAAGCAGTAGTTTACCATCTCTAAAAGCGGTGCGTCCAAAAAAGCTGTATACATTTAATGCATTTTAAAACAAATAAATCATTTTGTAAGGTTAATATATCTGTATTTATGGGACTAAACCTTAAAACAGAGAATACTATTTAACATAACTCTTCTATCCCAAAACATTTACTTGATAAACCAGTCTGCTTGCTCAGTCTTTTTGAGATGAATCCGCTGTTTTTGGAGGTTCTGCGAGCTTTTTTCACTCTGAGACGCGTCAGAATGAAACGCGGCAGTAAACCGGGCAAAACGTCTTCACTCTAAAGCGCTTGGAGACGGTTAATCGTTTGACCATGAACACCCCAGCCATGCCAATCACTAACAATCAGCTAAAAAGAACGGAGCGTTTCACTTTTATTTCGATAAATACACCCGCAACTGGAGAAATTCAAGTACCTAATACAATACAAACACACCAACACACACTTAAATGACCAGCTCTCCACAGAACTCGTAAGTCATCTTGTCCTCCAACTCTCCTTCACCATTGCGCGCGCTTTAATGTCTGCCTTTCCTCTGTACTGTACGCGGTCTTTGAGGTGCGCCGTCGTGTTTGTGTGTGACATTCAGATGATGCTGCCCGAGGGAATCCGCCGGGACAACACAAAGATGTACGAGGAGGTAGAGATCCCGCCCAGCGACCCCATGGCCATCGGCTTTGAAGAGAAGCCCGTCTACATCTCCGAGCTGGACGAGGTAACGCACACTTTGATTACGACTCTGCCGCCGCGTCTCTGTTCAGACTGCGGTGCACGTCTCGCCATGCGCTTTTGAAAGACACACTCCATGCATTATTTGTTTTGTTATTGCCCTTTAAACATCTTCTATAGTGCCTTTTACTTTGGTATTTCTCGTGTTTTAGAGAAAAAAAACAGTTACTTTTTATGTGTCAGGCCTTTCCCACGTCAGTAAGTGAGTGAGAAGTTCCATCTACTGGCTGCAGAGGGAATTGCATATGGTTGATAACCAAACATAGCTTTCTGCCGACATGCCCATGGGGGAACACGAGTCTGGTGATCATTTATGGACTGAAAACGGCACAGAAGGTCGCAGAGCTCTAACTGCGGCATGGCAGAGCTCTAATAACTGCTGTTAACGGCGTCGCAGAGCTCTGTAACTGCGGCGTTGCATGAGCTTCTAAACCCGCGGCGTCGCAGAGCTCTAACCGCGGCGTCGCAGAGCTCTAACCGCGGCGTCGCAGACTCTAACCGCGGGGTCGCAGAGCTCTACCGCGGGGTCGCAGAGCTCTAACCGCGGTGGTCGCAGGCTCTAACCGCGGGTCGCAACAGAGCTCTAACCGCGGGTCGCAGAGCTCTAACCGCGGCGTCCGCAGAGCGCTACGCGCGTCGCAGAGCGTCGCCAAAGCTCTAACCGCGGCGTCGCAGAGCTCTAACCGCGGCGTCGCAGAGCTCTAACCGCGCGTCGCAGAGCTCAACCGCGGCGTCGCAGAGCTCTAAGCTGCGGCGTCGCAGAGCTCTAACCGCGGCGTCGCAGAGCTCTAACCGCGGCGTCGCCAGAGCTCTAACCGCGGCGTCGCAGAGCTCTAACCGGCGTCGCAGAAGCTTAACCGCGGCGTCGCAGAGCTCTACCGCGGCGTCGCAGAGCTCTAACCGCGGCGTCGCAGAGCTCTAACCGCGGCTCGCAGGCTACGCAGGGTCGCAGAGCTCAACGCAGGTCGCAGAGCTCTAACCGCGCGTCGCAGAGCTCTAACCGCGGCGTCGCAGAGCTCTAACCGCGGCGTCGCAAAGCTCTAACCGCGGCGTCGCAAAGCTCTAACCGCGGCTTTGCAGAGCTCTAACCGCGGCGTTCTCCAGAGCTCTAACCGCGGCGTCACAGAGCTCTAACCGCGGCGTCACAGAGCTCTAACCGCGGCGTACAGAGCTACCGCGGCGTCACAGAGCTGGAAAGTCCGGAACTGAGTGTTTTATGTAAGTCCTATGATGAAGACTCACTAAACAAGCTTAATGAAATAACCGTTAACAAAGCTAAATGCAACTGCAAGTTTGTTTTTGACGAGGGAACAATGTTATAAATCCCTCAAAAAAGACTATTTCGCACGTCTTGTGTTTTTAATGTGCGTCTAAATTCAACATTTTGACCTTCTTGTCCTTTCCTTAATTTAATATTCTTGCCGTCATTGTAGCATTACTTCACCGTTTGTACATATTTCTGTGTGCCATCCTCGAGATTCTTCTTCAAATGCGGCAAAATGCACCGTGCGCCGTGTTCACTAATGCACGACAACCAAGGCCACAGGATCAATCGTCACGGAATAATGGAAATTAGCAATTCGCCGAGCACGCACTTTTTTTGTTGTTGTTTTAAAGCAGTGTCGTCCGTAGAGAACCAAATATTCGTACTTTCTGTGCGACACCCTGCTAACCCTGTACTCTAGACAACTCTAAGAAACTCTAAGAAATGTATGTGATTCTTGTAATAGCTTTAGTTCGTTTGTTTTACCGTCAAATCGCACGGCTCTTGGATGTGGGTGAAAATGTTAACTGAATCTAGACTTTAATAAGCAAGTCACACACACAACTCACACTTAGCACTGTAATGTCAACATCCCAGGGTTGTATACATCACACAAATATTTACACTGTTGCAAGAGAAAGAATACTAACTTAAAGGGAGTCCGGGAACTTCTCTATTTAGTTCTATTTTTAGTATTTTTCTTGGTTAAGTTTGCATTTGTATCCGTCGCAAACCCGTAACAAAGAACGGAAATGTTTTAGGATGTGAATGTGTTGGTGGTCGTGTGAAAAAGCAGCGCACACGCCTAAATCCATGCATGTGAATACCAGTCAAGTGCCAAAGGGTTTGTAAGAGCCAGTAATGAGTCTGATAGATTTAAATATCCAACCAATTTATTAAGACGTCTTCATTAGTTTTAGATTTTTATCGAATATAGCATTTAGTTGTGGTATTGTCTTATGTATGTGCGTTATTAAGCACCTGCAACACAAGCTCGAGTCGATCCGCTCCGTGCACATAATGGCCTCAGAGTGAAGTTCTCTTTGAATGGAAGCGCTGTAGCTCTCAGCTGCCCGTCACCGCCACAAAGACGTGTCACAGCGGCTGGCGTTGGGACCGACAAACTCAAACTGACGCCGACTGGAGACGCGCACTTCCAGATTGGGTGTTTTAAAGTAGGCTCAGCAGTCACACATTAAACATTTATTTTATTTATTTTATTTATTTTATTTATTTTATTTATTTTATTTATTTTATTTATTTTATTTATTTTATTTATTTTATTTATTCTTTTATTCTTTTTATTCATTTTTTTTTTTTTTTTTTTTTTTTTTAATTAAATTCAAAAAGAATTTTTTTTTAATTTTTTTTTTTTTTTAATTTTTTTATTTTTTTATATTTTTTTTATATTTTTTAATTTTTTAATTTTTTTTAATTTTTTTAATTATTATTTTATTTTATTTTATTATTTTATTTATTTTATTTTTTATATTTATTTTATTTATTTTATTTATTTATTTTTTTATTTATTTATTTATTTTATTTATTTATTTGCCACATTTTTTTCCACCTCAAATGCCCACAATCTGCCCACAGTTGTATTCACATTCATTCATAATTAAATGCAAGTTTACGTTTCAATATTTTGCCCAGTAATAGCGGCTAATGTCTTGTATCTTTTGTTTTTTCATTAACATTCATGAGCGTTTGATGAAAAATATTAACACAACAAAAGAACTGAAAACAAAAGGCACACCTCTTATTTGCACATTATATAACCTTTATGTAGTGCCCTGTAAACACAACATAAAACCAGTTAAACAAACGGATAAATACAGATAAAATAAAACATATAATACAATAACATTTTTTACCAGTGCTTTGAATTCATTGAATGGCATAAAATCATTTAATTAAAAGTCTCTTGCTTTCAACAAACTGGGAGTTAAATTGCTGAAAGCCTTTTTATTCCTAATTCTGTGTTAACTGCAGTTTCAAAATGCGTGATAAATGATTGGACAAAGTGCCAATGAGCGCTTTAGAGAGACAAAACAAAAGCAGCGCAGTTCTCTTCTCACATCCTACTTTAGAGTATAATTGACAGTGGTTGAGTTCTGTCTCCTTCTCCTGTAATCAACCTTAACGCGGAGTAATACGCGGAGTTCAGAGGGTTTAGACTGTCGCAGTCGAATGCGGCAACAGCCTTAAAACCAGTCACATTTGACCACGTGACTGACCTTAGCCAAGTGGTCAAATGTGATCAGAACACGCCCAAACCCTAAACTACTGGGTTAGAACGGTTAGAATTATGTAGGCGTTCCCTCATCTAAATTAGCACTCCATCTACTGGCAGCAGAGGGAATTACCACGAGGGAGCTAAACAAAAGCTAGATTGCCCCGACGTGCTAATGTAGGAACACAGGTTTGATCAAAGATATGCTCAGAACGAGTCTGGTGATGATTTATGAACTTAATAACAGCACAGGAGACCCCTGGCAGCTGATCAGATTTGATTCTTCCCTCGACACATGTGAAACAAATGAGCTCATTGGTCACCTGTCATTTAGAACAAAATCAAGCTTCTCAGACTGTTATCGATCTCTATGAAAAAAATAAAGAGAGATATCATTCTGAACTTTCCAGGCAACAGATTTCTGCCTTTGATGTCACAAATCAGGGAAATTTGGAACCAAGTGTTTTTCTGAGGCTCGGGGGGAGGAGTTACTAAATAGACTTCATCCAACAAGCGTGAATTAAGCTAAATACAAGTCCAGGTATGTTTTTGATGATGAAACAATGTTATAACATGGTTAAATCTTTTGGAAAATATGTGTCTTTGTTGTTTATTTATTTATCTTTTAGGTTTTTATTTATTTTATTATTTTCATTTATTTATTTATTTATTTATTTATTTATTTATTTATTTATTTTAATTTTAATTTTAATTTTAATTTAATGTAATTTAAATTAATGTAATGATTTTTTTATTGAATTAAATTTTATGGAATTTTATGGAATTTTATGGAATTTTATGGAATTTTATGGAATTTTATGGAATTTTATGGAATTTTATGGAATTTAAAATTTAAATTAAAATGTTTTCATTGTGCAGCCCTACAGTCAACATGGTTAGGGACAACAACACAGGGCCATGTTCCCTCTTGCTCGCTCGCACTGCTCTGCGCTCTGTCCACACTGAGCTTAGTACAGGCGCGTGTTTGAAAAGCCACCGTCATCATTGCCTGTGAAAGTCCCTGGTCGCCACGCTGTCCGTCTGAGTGCACTCTGTAATCCATCACGGGGACACCAGCGCCGGAGATTTTGGCGAGAGCGAAAGGTCGACCTCCTCTCCCGCGACTCTGGCCTTTTGTTGATGAAGACCCTGAAGTAAAATGGCCGTGATCCGCATTCTGTCACACTTCAGCCTCCCAGCGTAAAGTGCTCAAGTCTCTTAACCTTCCCGTCACTCACGCTAATGGACGTCATAATAAACTGCATTAGCGCCAGTGTGCAGCGCCGTAATTGAGGTAGTGCGGGAAGGAGAAGTGTTCCGTGGCAAATTAATAAAGAGATGGTTTAATCACATCTGGGTTCTAGCTTCGGCGTTGTTTGCATACACGGTTAACGCGGTTGTGGCGCCGGACGCAGGTGGGAAGCGTGTTGGGACTCGGAGTTATTCCAATGCCTGTCCATTTGAATCTATGTCACACTATACAAAGATTTGACCTGTTAATAGACTGCAAAGGTTGAAAAATGACTTTATTTTGGCTCAGATGGGGTCAAACGGGTGTCCCTGTGCATGCCGTACTGGCAGACGACAAACGGCTGAGTCACGTGGAGGAAGTTGAGAATCCCTGGCAAAAAATCTGTGTTCACGACGTGGAAAAAGCGAATCAAAACGTGTAAATTAAACCAAGATGTTAAAATCTTAAAATTGTTTGCTTTTGACCAAAGTTTTAAGAAAAAAAGGCCCCAACTTGATATTTAAGATTTAAGAAGGCAAAAGAGGTTTTTTTTGGTGGTTTTTTTACCAGATCGTTAAAGAAAATCAAATGAAAAGCTTTGATTTGTTGAAATAGTCATTTGGCATGGAGAAACATGACTTTTATAGCTATTTACAAATAGGAAGTTATTATAATCAAGAAATAAACAAAGCAACGACAGTTATAACCCTCTGACTGAAATCTTTATTAAGGCTTATAAATCAGAACTTTCAAGGGGAATAATGTATAAGGAAATGAATGGATTAATGACTTGGCCAATCTACGAAATATATTCAAATTAAATGGGAAAAATGGGTGATTTTGTTTTGACAGACGATGAATGGGAAAATGTATGTACTTCACAATGGAAAACCGCAAAGTCTCAGGAGTTTTGGAGGGAATTTTGAACCATGTAAAAGTGCTCATTATTCACACTGAGGGGCTGAACGTTGGAGGGGCTGTGGTTGCCAGGAGACCCACCGTTACTGTGCGTTTCAGAAACAAGTACATTTGAGGTAGAGGTGGGTAATTTTTAAATTTTTGTAAAATTATCCCAAAAAATGTCCAAAATGTGCCTAAATGTGCTTTTAAATGTCCAAAGATGAGGTCCAAATATTGTGGATTTTGATGTATAAATGAACTCCACAAAAGTACAGAAACTTCACCGCGTAAAATAACACGGCAGCTTTAAAAAAAATTTTTTTTTAAAAATTATAAAAATATATGGTTTGCTTTTTTTTTTTTGTCAGTAGTTTTTTTTTTTTTAAGTTTTTAAAAGTTTTTCTATTCCATGTATATTTGTAGAGCCCAAAATCAGAAAAACAGCAGTCGCCCTCACAAGACTTTTTTGAGCAATAATTTACCAACATAAATCAAACAATGAAACGATCTTTGGTCAATACGAGACGAGCAGCTTAAGCAACGTTCACAAGAAAAACAAGCATAAACTGTCCCAGAGCGTCCGCGTTTTGCCAAGGAAAAAACCCTGTGGGAAAAAGAGAAACGGCTCATTTTTGTTCTTTATTATTATTTTTTAGATAAATCAAGGAGACTGTAAAACAGACATGAAATGGAAAGAAAGAAAGCAATTCCCTTCTTTTTTTTTGTTGACATTGTTGACACAATAAAATTGCACTTTTACTTATTTCATTTAATTTAGAGTATGTATATGTGTTATATTTAACAGAGTGCCATCATTCAGTGTTCACGTAATGCATTTATAATGTTTGCTCTTTAGCACATTAAAACGTTTTTTTTTCTTGACATTCTATTAAGAACTTGACTCGGAAGCGTCCTTTTTACATTCAGAAAACAGTCCGTTTGTTTTGCTGCTTGCTTTTTAAATGAAGCTAGTTTAAGAATGAAGGAAGGCATCCGTCTTTGGAGAGCTCATTTCCTGCAGGGTGAAATATTAATGATGTCAGAGGAGGAGATTGTTCACATCAGTGGGGAAGAGGAGGGGGGGAGGGGAGGAGGGGAGAGGGGGAGAGGAGAGGGGGAAAGGGTGGGAGCACGGAAAGAGTGGAGGAGGGGAAGAGGGGGAGAATGGGAGTGTGAGAGGGAAAGGGTGGAAGAGTGGAGGAGTGGAGGAGTGGAGGGGTAGAAGAGGGCAGAGGGGAAAGAGAAAGAGGGGAAGAGTGAGGAGGGGGAGAGGAGGACGGAAAGAGTGGAGGAGGGGAAGAGGTGGGAGAGTGTGAGAGGGGAAGAGTGTGAGGGGTAGAAGAGGGAAAGAGGGGCAGAGGGGGAAAGAGAGAAAGAGGGGAAGAGTGGGAGACGGAAAGAGTGGAGGAGGGGAAGAGGTGAGAGTGGGAGTGGAAGTGTGAGAGGGGAAGAGGGGAAGAGTGAGAGGGGAAGAGTGGAGGGTAGTAAGAGGGCAGAGGGGAAAGATGAAGAGTGGAGGAGGGGAGAGGGGAGGACGGAAAGAGTGGAGAGGGGAAGAGGGTGGGAGAGAGTGAGAGGGGAAGAGGTTGGGAGAGTGTGAGAGAGGGAAGAGTGAGAGGGGAAGAGTGAGAGGGGAAGAAGAGGGAAGAGGAGCAGAGGGGAAGAGGGGCAGAGGGGGCAGGGAAGAGAAAGAGGGGAAGAGTGGGAGACGGAAAGAGTGGAGGAGGGGAAGAGGTGGGAGAGTGGGAGTGGAAGTGTGAGAGGGGAGAGGGGAAGAGTGAGAGGGAAGAGGGGCAGGAGGGGAAAGGGAAAGGGGGAGAGGGAAGAATGGAGGAGGGGAGGAGTGGTGGAGAGTGGGAGAGTGGAAGTGTGAGAGGGGAAGAGGGGAGGAGTGGAAGAGGGGCAGAGGGGGAAAGGGAAAGAGGAAGGGGGAAAGGGTGGAAGGGTGGGAAGAGTGGAGTTTAGTGCTCAATTATTCCTTTTTTATCTTATTCGAGGTTGAATCATCTCAAAAAGTGACGTAAAGAAATAATAGAAGTATGTAGTAGTAAGTATACAGTAGTGTTGTGTGCAGCCCTGACAGTAGGAGTAGTAGTAGAAGTATACAGTAGTGTTGTGTGCAGCCCTGACAGTAGGATTAGTAGTAGAAGTATACAGTATAGTGTTGTGCTGCAGCCCTGACAGTAGGAAATAGTAGTAGAAGTATACAGTAGTGTTGTGTGCAGCCCTGACAGTAGTAGTAGTAGTAGTAGAAGTATACAGTAGTGTTGTGTGCAGCCCTGACATGTAGATTCAGTAGTAGTAGAAGTATACAGTAGTGTTGTGTGCAGCCCTGACAGTAGTAGTAGTAGTAGTTAGAAGTATACAGTAGTGTTGTGTGCAGCCCTCAGTAGTAGTGTAGTAGTAGAAGTAAGTTTGTGTGCAGCCCTGACAGTAGGAGTAGTAGTAGTAGAAGTATACAGTAGTGTTGTGTGCAGCCCTGACAGTAGGATTAGTAGTAGAAGTATACAGTAGTGTTGTGTGCCGCCCTGACAGTAGTAGTAGTAGTAGTAGAAGTATACAGTAGTGTTGTGTGCAGCCCTGACAGTAAGGAGTTAGTAGTAGTAGGAAGTATACAGTAGTGTTGTGTGCGAAGCCCTGACAGTAGGATTAGTAGTAGAAGTATACAGTAGTGTTGTGTGCAGCCCTGACAGTAGTAGTAGTAGTAGTAGAAGTATACAGTAGTGTTGTGTGCAGCCCTGACAGTAGTAGTAGTAGTAGTAGTAGTAGAAGTATACGGTAGTGTTGTGTGCAGCCCTGACAGTAGGATTAGTAGTAGAAGTATACAGTAGTGTTGTGTGCAGCCCTGACAGTAGTAGTAGTAGTAGAAGTATCTCGATGTAGTAGTTCTGACACACTCGTAGAATATCGAACTCCAGATTGAGTCGTTTCTGATGTTCGTCTCTTTCGTGTCGAAGTCCAGATCCAACCAGAACGACCTTTAGACTTCTGACTTTGGACCAATAAACTTGGACTATTTTGGGGTTAATGAGCAGTGAGGAGCATCCTCCTCTCTCCCCCTTTCCTCCTCTCTCCCCCTTTCCTCCTCTCTCCCTCTTTCCTCCTCTCTCCACTTCCTCTCTCCTCTCTCCCACTCTCCTCCTCTCTCCACTCCCTCTCTCCTCCTCTCTCCTCTCCCACCCTTTCTCTCCTCTCTATTTTTTCTCCCTCTCTGTTCTTCTTTTTTAGTCCTTGCTCTTCCTCTCCCCAGCCCTCTTCTCTGTCATGCCTCCCTCTCTCCTCTCTCCTCCTCTCTCCTCCTCTCTGCTCCATGCTTCTCCTTTCTCTGTCTTCTTCTTCTCTCTGTACCTCTTTCTCCCCATCTGCTCCCCTCTTTTCTGTTCTCCATCTCTCTTTCTCTCCTCTTTCAATTTCTCTCGCGCTCCCCTTCTATTTATTTAACATTTATTTATCCGTCGATTGAGAACTTATTCTTATTTATAAAAACAACAATTGCTCTCTTCTTTCTCTCCCTCCGCACTTCCTCTTTTCTTTCTCTCGTTCTATCGCTCTCTCCTCTTCCTCCCTTCTCTCTCTTCCTCTCCTTCCGTTGTCTCCTTCTCTCTCTCTCCCTTCTCTCTTCCCACTCTTCATCCTCTCGTTCTATCGCTCTCTCCTCTTCCTCCCTTCTCTCTCTTCCTCTCCTTCTCTCTCTCTCCCTTCTTTCTTCCCACTCTTCCATCCTCTCGTTCTATCGCTCTCTCCTCTTCCTCCCTTCTCTCTCTTCCTCTCCTTCTCTCTCCCTCCCTTCTCTCTTCCCACTCTTCCATCCTCTCGTTCTATCGCTCTCTCCTCTTCCTCCCTTCTCTCTCTTCCTCTCCTTCCGTTGTCTCCTTCTCTCTCTCTCCCTTCTCTCTTCCCACTCTTCCATCCTCTCGTTCTATCGCTCTCTGCTCTTCCTCCCTCTCTCGCTCTTCTGAAAAACAGGTGTAAAAGCCTTCTCTCTCTCCCGTCGTTTATTGAAAGCTATAACGGAGAACAGGGTTATGCTTGGACTTTAATAGCTTCTGTGAAACATTAAAAGTGGTGGGTTTATTAGAGGGGCTTTTTAACTAATGACTCGAGGTCGCGGCACCCCCCCACACTCGTCACCGCGGTTAAAAGCCCCTCTTAATGTAAACGAAACAAACATGCAAACGTCTCGCAGTGCAGCGTCTCCTTCCGCGAACCGCTAATTAAAAGGGACAAATTAAAGTGCCTCTGACAGGTTTTTACGATTGTCAAATTTTGATTTTATTTGGTGTATTTAAACCTGATGTACGAATAAATTATATTTTTTACACCAATCGAGCAGGTATTTGCGGAGAAAACGTGGAAAAATCTGTAGAAAATGACAGGAAGTGACATCACACAGTCAAAGTTTATGCATAATTTACACAAAATAAACAACTTTTTTGACCCTCTAAACATTAATTCAGCAAAATAAAGTCGCTCTCATATATTTGTATTTGTCAAATAAAAGAAATTGACATTAGATGAGTTTTAGCCCAGTGGTTGCTGGGTAATTTCCTAGTGTGATGTCATCAATTACAAACAGGAAGTGAAATTATAAACCTAAAAAAATGAGCTATTCTGTGATAACATTTTTACATTTTCATCAAAATTCAAAATATATTTATCTTAACTGCCTTTTTTGTTCAATGAGTCGTCCGACCTGTAGGGGGCGCTTTAACCTGTTAACGACACACACTCTGGGGAAACTCTGTACGCTGAATAAACGTGCAAGTACGGACTATGTAACAAAAACAAAAACATCTTTATTGCCTTTACCACAGTTCATAATCATACCGTAAACCGTCTCAATATGTTGACCCTTTGCTCCATTTCAGTGCGGACAACACGAAGCACTTTTACATTTACATTCTTTGGAGTATGACAGGAAATACTCACACCAGAGTGGGAAAGTATATCTACTGTCAGCCTCTTCAGAATACCACAATACGTGTCATATTGTACGATGAATATTGTGTTAATGTCGTACAGTGAGATAAGAGTCTTTGCACGCGCTCATTTCTCGTCCCTCCGAGCGCAGAGCTTTCTTCTTCTGATGCGCTAAAGTTCAGAACGTCTCTAAATGCGAGATGGACCAGATTAACGCCATACCGAGGGACGTTCGGCGAAGCGACGCGCAAAGCTGGCAGCTCCCCCACCGGACAAGTTACGCCGCGCTAGATTGCCAGACGCTACGCCGTGTTTGTAGAGGAAAATACTGACATTTCAAAATGCCAAAATAATCACCGCGAGGACGTCGAGATGTCGGCGCTGTTTTTAATGCACAAAAACCCGGGACTGCGTTTTTAAACTGCTGCTTTTGACTGCTCGGTGAGACGAGTCGTGCATTTAGATTTGGATTGCCTAGAATGTTCCACAGTATGGCATTAACCGTGTGTATTTTTATTTTTAATTTTATTTTTAATTTTATTTTTAATTTTAATTTTATTTTATTTTAATTTTATTTATTTTATTTATTTTATTTATTTTATTTATTTTTTTATTTATTTTTTATTTATTTTATTTATTTTATTTATTTTATTTATTTTATTTATTTTATTTTTTAAAAACATTTTTAATTTTTTTTTTTTTGCTTGAATCATCTTGAAAAATGACCTGATGTTTCCTTGGATAAGTTAAAGGCCACACTTGGAACATGTCAAAGCATCCGTACGGCTCTGGATTAAAACCAGCCGCATATAGTACACCTTTAAAGTGCCTATAACAGTACGATTTACTTTGACTTTACTTGGTGTATTTGTACCTGTTATACATATAAATGATGAAAAATCTGTAGAAAAATGACAGGAAGTGACATCACACCAGGCACACCAGTGTTTGCTGGGTAATTTCCTAGTGTGATGACATCAATTACAAACAGGAAGTGACATTATAAACCTAAAACATGTGCTATCCTATGTGTATAAATGTGTTATACCTGCTCTCATTCATACATAAAGTACATATATATATAACATTTTGAGTGCTTCCTAATTAGTCATTGCTAAAGCAGGTAAAGACGACAAACACATTTTTTTCCCCCTCTCTCTCTCTCCTCCCTCTCAGTCCCCCTATCTCCTCCCCCACTCGCTCTTTTTTCTCTGCTCGGGAAATGTATAAGACAGAAAACATGAGGTGGAATGGATCCAGCCACCATCCATAATTAATCCACCTTGATTGCATTTGCTAATCCAGTTTCGATGTGGCCTCTCGCTCATCAGGCACTCGCCAAAAGGAAACAAGACTTAGCGCTTCAGCGTGAGTCTAAACCTGGACCAGAAAAAAAAAAGAGAAAAAAAAAGTGTTGTTTATTCATTACTTAAAGGAGTCGTACGCCTACTTTTAAAGGGCCTATGACAGGTTTTTATTCATTATTTTCATTATTTTTGGTTTTATTTGGTGTATTTAAACCTGTTGTACATATAAATGATAGTTTTACGCCGATCGAGCATGTATTTGTGGAGAAATTGTTGAAAAGCCTGTAGAAAATGACAGGAAGTGACATCACACCAGGGACACTCGTTCCAGTCAAGGTTTATGCAGAATTTTAGCAACTTCTTTGACTCTCTGAACATTAATTCAACAAAATGAAGTCGCTCTCTAATAGTTTTATTTGTCAAATAACAAAAATAGTTACTTTAGATTATTATTAATAATTTCCTTGCGGGATGTCATCAATTACAAACAGGAAGTGAAATTATAAACCTAAAAAATATGCTATTCTGTGCACACACATTTTAAATACATTCAGCTTAACTGCATTTTAGTTCAATGAGTCGCCCGGCCTGTAGGGGGCACTTTAAATGTAAATCTATTGCCTCGTAGGACCCACTCTAATTTGAGATAAAGCTGAACACAGTCGTTTTTGGGCTTTACCCCCAGCACAGGTTCCTGCCGGAGCCAAACCGCCGTGGTCCGCCTCTGCCGTTCCGTTTGTGGAGTTGTCGAGGGGCTCTCGGGGCTCCGGTTGTCTTCTTCAGCAGGTGAGGTGCTTATGAACGAAATGATGGATTACCTCCCCCCGTCTCCTATCTCCCCCCCACCCTTCCCCCCCCCGCGGCGAGAAACGAAAGGACCTCCCGTTTGCTGCGCTCGCGTCTCGCCGGGTCTTCTCGTGGGCTCAGCGGCCGACGCATGAGATTCAAATGCGCCACAAAAGTTTTGTTTCTAATGTGTTACTTTTATATTCATCCATTCGTCTTCTGCCACTCTTTGTGCGTACTTTTTGCTGTACACAAGTCTCATATTATGAGTGCTCTTTGCTTGAATGCGTCGCGTACTAAAAGGTTTGACGAAGACACGCGGTCGTCAAGACATTTTGTACAATGACGTGTCGAAACGCAAAATTGTGACGATGTCGTTTCGTTTGACATGCATCGTTTCGGCTCGCGACATTTTCACCACCAACGGAAATACTCGAGTACCGCCAGATTTAAACCAGGGCTCGAATAGGACTAAAACAGGATTAAACCAGGGCTCGAATAGGACTAAAACAGGACAAAACCAGGGCTCGAATAGGACTAAAACAGGATTCAATCAGGGCTCTAATAGGACTAAAACAGGACTAAACCAGGGCTCGAATAGGACTAAAACAGGACTAAACCAGGGCTCAAATAGGACTAAAACAGGATTCAATCAGGGCTCTAATAGGACTAAACCAGGGCTCTAATAGGACTAAAACAGGATTCAATCAGGGCTCTAATAGGACCAAAACAGGACTAAACCAGGACTCTAATAGGACAAAACCAGGGCTCTAATAGGACAAAACCAAGACTAAACCAGGGCTCTAATAGGACTAAAACAGGACTAAACCAGGGCTCAAATAGGACTAAAACAGGATTCAATCAGGGCTCTAATAGGACAAAAACAGGACTAAACCAGGGCTCAAATAGGACTAAAACAGGATTCAATCAGGGCTCTAATAGGACTAAAACAGGACTAAACCAGGGCTCAAATAGGACTAAAACAGGATTCAATCAGGGCTCTAATAGGACTAAAACAAGACTAAACCAGGGCTCTAATAGGACTAAAACAGGATTAAATCAGGGCTCTAATAGGACTAAAACAGGACTAAACCAGGACTCTAATAGGACTAAACCAGGGCTCTAATAGGACTGAAACAGGACTAAACCAGGACTCTAATAGGACTAAACCAGGGCTCTAATAGGACTAAAACAGGACTAAACCAGGGCTCTAATAGGACTAAAACAGGACTAAACCAGGGCTCTAAAAGGACTAAACCAAGACTAAACCAAGACTAAACCAAGACTAAACCAAGACTAAACCAAGACTAAACCAGGGCTCTGATAGGGCTAAAACAGGACTAAACCAGGGCTCTTATAGGACTAAAACGGGACTAAACCAGGACTCTAAATAGGACAAAACAGGACTCTAAAACGACTAAACCAAGACTAAACCAGGACTAAACCAGGACTAAACCAGGACTAAACCAGGACTAAACCAGGACTAAACCAGGACTAAACCAGGACTGAACCAGGACTAAACCAGGACTCAAGCAGGACTCAAGCAGGACTCTTAATAGGACTAAAACCGGACCAAACCAGGGCTCTGATAGGACTAAAACAAAGCTAAACAAGGGCTCTTATAGGACTAATCCGTGTCTAAACAGGACTAAACCAGGTCTAAAAGTGGTCTACATTTGCCACAGAAGTTCTAACCAATAAATGAGCCAAAGGGAGGACAAAAATATGGATACATTTACTACTAAACTATGCAAAACCATAAAGCGCTGTCCGAGTACCGCCAGTGACACGTACCACAGTTTGAGAAACACTGGTGTATCGGTCTCTTGCACTTTTACTGCTACCTAATATCAGTAACAGTAACTTTGCCTATATTCAAATAATAATAATGATGACAATAATAATAATAATAATAAAAATAATAAAACATTTCAGTCATTTTGACACATGTTAAAGTCAAATCAACACTAGTTTCAATGAGATCATTTGTTTCTTTAACCTTTAACAGTGCATTTACAGCTCGTTGACAATTTAATTCAGATATTATTCACATTTTCTACAGTGTCCCGTGTATTTAGTCAGTATTTCCTCCTCCCTGGTTTGTTTATTGGGGGCGGTTGTTTGGCCAGGTCATTTAGCACACGCCGCGTGCAGGTTTGGAGCGAGGCTGATAAGCTGTTGTGCAAAAAGTGGCAATTAAAAAGTTGATCAGGCTGTCAGCCCAAATGGAATGAAATGGAACCAGAAAGTAATTAAAGGGACGGCAACAATTATATCTCTTATAGCTCCCCATTACCAAATGCACACAGGGATTTAATTAGCTTTGGCGCTCGTACGGCAACTCGGAGAAACACGGCGAGCTCCCCTTTAAAGGCTCTTGTGTGGATGACAAACTTTCATGCTAAGACAAAACGGGTCCAGTAAAACGATGTCAATGGGAAGTTATTTATCACGTTCTAGTTAAATGCGCAACAAAATAAATTTAAAAAATCAATAAAAAAGAGAAAAATCAGCTCAATTCATGATTAAATTACTAGAGAAATTGGTAAGTATTTAACAATTATTTAAAAACTAGGAGTTCATTGTAAAAAATGTTTGTCCGCTTTCTTTGATGCATTAAACAGGCTCTAATTTTTGTTTGTTTTTTGTTCTATTTCTGTGATTGTGATTTGCGATTGCGATTCAGGATTCAAGTCATAGTGTCACATTTAGCGGCGTCATTTCCAGCTCTGCAAATCCTTCCTAACTGTTTTAAATATTACTTTACTTTGTTTCAGTGCATCCGGAAAGTATTGACTTTTTCCACGTTGTGTTATGTTACAGCGTATTTTAAAATGGACTAAATTCATGATTCGCCTCAAACGTCTACAAACAATAGCCCACCATGACAACGTGAAAGAAGGTTGTTTGAATTCTTTGCAAATGTATTAAAAATAAAAAAACAAAAAAAGCACTTGTACGTAAGTATTCACAGCTTTTGCTCATTACTTTGTTGAAGCTCCGTTGGCTCTAATCACAGCCTCAAGTCTTTTATTGTCTAATGCTACGGCTACGGGCGGTTTCTCCCGTTCTTCTGCAGAACCTCCAAACACTGTTAAGTTTGGTTGGTGAGCGTCAGTTCACAGCCATTTTCAGATCTCTCCAGAAGTGTTCAGTTGGGTTCAAGTCTGGCAGTTGTCCTGTGGCTACTCCTGGCCGTCTCCTGGCCGTCTCCTGGCCGTGTCCTGGCCGTCTCCTGGCCTTCTCCTGGCCGTCTCCTGGCCGTCTCCTGGCCGTCTCCTGGCCGTCTCCTGGCCGTCTCCTGGCCGTCTCCTGGCCGTCTCCTGGCCGTCTCCTGGCCGTCTCCTGGCCGTGTGCTTAGGGTTGTCGTCTTGTTGAAGATGAACCTTCGGCCCAGTCTGAGGTCCAGAGCTTCTGGAGCAGGTTTTCATCAAGAATGTCTCTTTAACTG
This sequence comes from Chaenogobius annularis, assembly GCA_015082035.1. NCBI lineage: Eukaryota > Metazoa > Chordata > Actinopteri > Gobiiformes > Gobiidae > Chaenogobius > Chaenogobius annularis. Next base: position 72,167 of record BJKM01000597.1, on the reverse strand, counting down.
CGGCGTTCATCTTTCTGTTGATCCTGACTAGTCTCTCAGTTCCTGCGGCTGAATAACTGGAAAAACATCTCCACGGCCACGAGGAGCGGGACCTGGTTTCCTCCAGACATGACGCTCGCTATTCAAGACAAATAGTTCAATCTTTGTGTCCTCAGACCAGAGACTTTTCTCGTGTTCCTAAAGACCTTCAGGTACATTTTTGCAAACTCCAGAAGTGGCTTCCCTCTGGCCACTCCACCACACAGGAATGATTGGCGTGCTGCAGAGCTGGTTGTTATTCTAGAAGGTTCTCCTCTCCACAGAGACCGTCGGGTTCTTGGTCACCTCCCTGACCTTCTATAGACAGGTGTGTGCTTTGTCCAATCATGTCCAATCACCTGAAATCCCCACAGGTGGACTCCAGTCAACTTGTAGAAGCATCTCAAGGACAATCAGTGGAAAAACCATGAACCTGAGCTTTTTCATGGCAAACACTGTGAATATTTACTTGCTTTTAATTTTTTATTCATATTGTTAAATACATTTTCAAAGAATTCAAACAACCTTCTTTCACGTTATCATTCTGGGGTTTTGTTTGTAGAATTTTGAGGCAAATAGTGAATTGAATCCATTTTGGAAGAAGGCTGTAACGTACATTCCGGTTGCACTGCACAACCCAATTAGATGTAGCATTTTCAAATGATTGCTGTAATCTATAAGGGCCCAATTAATGCATTTTAAGTGTCCGGTGGATTGGCGGGATATTCCCAGAGCTCCCAGTTTGTCCATATGGCTGTAGGCTGTGTACATACTTTGCTAACGAGCCGTCCCACTCAGCGGCTGCCAGCTCCAGCTAATGGCCATCTCCTAATGCGCTCCGTGGAAGCTTACACGTTATCTCCATGGCTGCAGCACAGTGAGGGGTTTTTCTTTCCCAAAATACGTCCTCAACAATTAATCAGGTTTTTATTGAATCGACGTACAATGGTCAATCATCTACTTGTTTTTATTTTATTTTTAAAAAAGTATAATCCTCCAGACTGAAAGAACACTTTAAAATACTTTGGAGGGATTGACTTATTAAATATTGTCTTGTTTATTCCCATTAAATTTGTATTAAAAAAAACACTTTTATTTATTTTTTAATAAAAAAACCCCCAACTAAATAAAACATAAAAAAAGATCAATATGAGTGAATAGTTCAAGTGTTTTAGATCACTTAAATACTTGAAATATTCTGCTTAATTGACATATTTAGTCAATGTTTTGCTCCAGAGCCAAAAATGCCGTTCGGCCAGAAACAGAATTACTTTTATTCATTTTTGTTTTTCGTTACAGACATGCAGCCGACCAGCAGGAAAAAATAGTTATTTCATTTTAGTTTCTTAATGTTGTACTATCAGTAACACAGTAAGAATAAAATACAATATATCTGTCTTTTTTATCATTTAAACCCACTGGTAAGAGCAGAATAACCTGAAGGAAGTCATGGCTGCTCTTGGGAAATTGGCAGATTTACCAGAAAGCATATGACAATTATTTTATGGTGCTATGCAAAACGATCAAACATATACATTTATACTTTACCTGAGAATGTAGGAAAAGTTAAAGGAGCACCTCCGAGTCGTCCCCGTCGGACAAACGGAGCGCAGCTGTGACTAAAGATTGGTTTTGTGGCGGACTCATCATGGACAGCTGCTCATTAAAGACTTGATTGAACCCGGTCTGTAAATGTGGACCGCAGATGAGCTCTCTCTGGTCCGGGCCAGCTGCATCAGGCCAGAACCGTTTAAAATAAAAGGGGTTCAGGGTCAAACGTTTAGCACGCGCATGAACGGTGACGGACAGAAGTTGTGGCAGGTGCAGAGCTGGTTACCGAGTGATGACCGCATGCGTGCTTTTATTCTAGTAAATTAATCTTTTTAATTGTGTTACGTTTTTAACCTAGACCTCAGCCAAACAGTGAAGGCAAGGCAGAGTGCATCACACAACGGGAAAAATGTCATTAAAATCCCAAAGGCATGACAGAAATCACAAAACCTTCATTTCTGTTCTTTCAATTGAACTTTTGATGACATGAATCATACATTTTGTCCGTGCTTACTGATCCGCCAGATGGAAAACCAACTCTATTGGACCACCACACTGGCCCACACTCCAGACACTCTTTTTCCATATTTATTTGACATTGCCAGCGTAACAGATGTCTCCGGGATGGGCACATCGCTTTGATTTCCTGAAGGACATAAATGAATCTGATATAAAGATAAAGAAGTACTTTAAATTTAGATGCATTTTTGGGACTATACATTGATTTAAAAATACTAATACGTTTTGTAGCTAAATTTGCCTCGATTGTTCACAGTTTTTATGATTATATTATGACCTGAAAATGATGATTATCAATTTACATGAGGGTCTTGACATCCCTAAAAGCCTCGACTGTGTTCATACTTTTATACAACTTAAACACATATATCTATTTATTCATATTTGTTCATACATTTATTTGAAGCAGTGACCCATTTGAATTTAAATATTTGTATAATAGTGGTTTAAAAAAAAAAAGGTTAAAGAAGTTAAATGCAAGTAACCCGCTCAAATATGTATTTTTTTGGCCCATAGGCTTTATTAGACCGGACCGCTGAGCGTGAAATGGGGGTGAGAGCGAGGGGAGGACATACAGTAAATTGTCAGAGCTGGGATGCGCACAGTGCCTGGCATGTGTGCTGCAGCATCAACCGCTCCACCACCGGGCCGCACTGTAAACATATTTCTTATGCTAATATATTATGTAAACTATATGATAATTAGCTTTTTAATCGACTCGAGGAAGGCATTGCAAAAGGGTTAAATGTTCACCTCATGTACTCGCTGCGATTAAACTGAACACGCTGTTTTCCTTTTTTTGTGCAATCTTCATAAAACAGAGCTTTTATGTTTCAGTTCAGCTCAGTGCACTTAATTACACAGGACTATAGCGCGCAAGGACCTTAGCATCCGCACAGCACCGCCTGCACTTAGAGCATGCATTAACGGGAGGCAAACGGAGCAAAGACGGTGGAATAAAATCAGAAACAGAAGGTCGAGCAGATCCATACGTGTGTCATATTGCAGTTTTAAAAGTCCAATACGCATTCACGTTCAAGCAACTCTAGCGTTAGCGTTTCACACCTTTTAAAGTATGTATGCAACGCTAGCTGTAATCGAATAAATGCAAGAGTACGTTGCAGGTTCCATGGAGGCAAACAAAAACACCCTCATAATGTCACGTTTTCAGTTCTTGGAGAGGGAATTGAGGATAAATATGCAGGATTGCTCAAAAGTCTGTATTTATTTCCTCGTTTAGTTGAAATAGGACGGTGCATATTAATCAACGTGTCAGCAGCAGCAGCAGCTTCAACGACAACATAAACACGCACAGAATAAACACAAAAGCAACAGTTCATCACTTTTCCTAATAAAACGGGTAAAGAAAAACATAAATTACTAAACATTAAACAAATATATTTTTGAATTATACATACATATACATATATATATATTTTTTTTAAATGATTTTTGATTATTATTATTTTTTTTAATTTATTATTACTTTTCCCCTCCCCCCGTTGTTGTCGTCTCTTTTTTGTTTGTCTTTTTTGTGTAATTTTTATGTTATTGTCATCGTTTCCCTCACTCTATCATGTTTATAGTTTCAGACATGGTTTAAGTGTTTCTGTTTATAGTTTTTATGAGCAGTGTTTTCCAAGTTTTTTTTTTCTTTTACAGCTGCGTGAAGCTTTTTTCAAATTATTATTATTATTATTATTATTTTTAGTATTATTAGTCTCATTATTATTATTATTATTGTTGTTATTTTTTTATTATTGTTATTGTTGTACAGTAAATGCAACATCGTGCCGCGGGACCGGTCCTGACTCGCGAACGGAACCCCCCACCTCCGACGGTGTGTGTGTGTTCATTTGCATAACGATGAAGCGCGGGGGGGCTTTTAAGGGGAGAGCGTTTAAAAAAAAATCGCACTGAAGATTTCCAAAGACCATTAAACGACGGGAACTTTCTGTTTACAACGCGCGCGCTTCAGCTCGAGGTGAGCGCCCGGCCCGGCATGCATCTGCATGAATTAGCATGTTTAAGGAGCGCGGGCGACGGCGGCGGCGTTTTCCTGGCAAAGTCGATAAATCAAACGGAGGGTCAGCGATGATGGTTGTGACTCTTTGGTGCGAGTGAAGAGGGTGAACCCGCCGATCCATAATTCTCAGATGAATATTTATAGAAAAAGGAGTGAGAGGGGCGGAAAAGAGGGAAATTGGGTAGTTTGAACTGTTACCGGCGACTACGGGTGTCAAGATTATTAGGTTCATCGAAAATCGTGATTATTAAGATCACAATTTAATCGTAAGAACAAAAACATTATAATCGTGACCATTTTAGAAGCAGCATTTTTTGTTCAATATCCAGCCCGAAAAATAGACGTAAATGTTTTTTTCATCCGGCTGTTCTTTCATTTTGCTTTATTTTGTCTTTCGGAAAGTTGAATTTTGTAAAGCCACGTCACAAACTTGAGGAACGGTCACATGTCGGACCCCCCGAGAATGAAAGAAAATGACAGATTTCACTGTTGTTTGTGTCACAGCCTCAATCATCGTGCAGAATCGTTAAATCGTGATGTTTTTTTTCCCCCTCACAATAATCGTCATTCTAAAATATGTTGTTATATCCTGTTCGCTCACAAACACTTTTGGCACAGCTCGTTTTCGCAATAAAGAATACATTATTTGATGAATCGGAAATTTTGATTGTTCAGGTTTATAATATATAACGATAAGAACTAAAACTAATAATAGTCATAATTTTAGAAGTCAAAAAACAATAATTTCAATGGGTAAACCTGCGTGTTGCTTTTTGTTGCGTCAATAATCGTGAATAATTGTTATATATCGCAATGTTTTTGTGACATCCCTAATGTTTTTAAGTGCAGTTCGGATCATACTTTTAAATCAAGATTAAAAACACATATGTTAAGATCGAATGTAATTGTTGTTCATCTTTTTCTTATGTAGGGCTGCAACTGTCAGTCATTTTAGTAGTGTTTGGATTAGTGTTTTTACGATTAGTCGACTAGTCAATCTGTTATTTATTAAATTTTTTTACATCAACAAAATAAAGGCTGAATTAATGTGATTGAAGGTTTCTAGATGGAGAATATTTATGAATAAAGTGTATTTATTTATGAAAATTACAAACTGTTTATCATTATTTTAAAAATGTTTTGGTATGTGTTTTAAAGTCCGTTTGGCCCACAAAAACAATGACCAAAACATGAGAATCCGGTGTGATTATGTGTTAGTCGCAGTGAATGGATGAATTGTATGAAGTGTATTTGAATTGTGTCCATCTCCAAGGCTTTTGGAAGAGTTTTTGCTCGACATGAAATGCTCTGTCTGAATGAAAGTGCCTGAACTGGAATAGGCTCCGGTCACCCGCGACCCCTAACGCGAACGAGCGGCAGGAGATGAATGAATGAATGAATAAACTTAAAGCCATGCCAGGAACCCAATCTTCAACCTTTCATTTGACAGTACCAGGATCGGAATCGGCGCATTCTTCCTCAGGTCGCATACTCTGAGTACTCTGAGTCAGGACCACTGGCTTTATCCTACATACTACATACTACACACTTTATACTACATACTGCATACTGCATACTTTATCCTACATACTACACACTTTATACTACATACTGCATACTTTATCCTACATACTACACACTTTATACTACATACTGCATACTTTATACAACATACTACACACTTTATACTACATACTGCATACTTTATACTACATACTGCATACTTTATACTACATACTGCATACTTTATACTGCATACTACATACTTTATCCTACATCCTACATACACTCTACTACATACTTTATCCTACATACTCTATACTACATACTTAATCCTGCATGCTACATACTCTCTACTACATACTTTATCCTGCATACTACATACTCTATACTACATACTTAATCCTGCATACTACATACTCTATACTACATACTTAATCCTGCATACTACATACTCTATACTTCATACTTAATCCTGCATACTACATACTCTATACTACATACTTAATCCTGCATACTACATACTCTATACTACATACTACATAGTTTATCCTACATCCTACATAGTTTATACTACATACTTAATCCTGCATACTACATACTCTCTACTACATACTTAATCCTGCATACTACATACTCTATACTACATACTTTATCCTACACCCTACATAGTTTATACTACACACTTTATCCTGCATACTACATACTCTATACTACATACTTTATCCTACACCCTACATAGTTTATACTACACACTTTATCCTGCATACTACATACTACATACTTAATCCTGCATACTACATACTCTCTACTACATACTTAATCCTGCATACTACATACTCTCTACTACATACTTAATCCTGCTACATACTCTCTACTACATACTTAATCCTGCATACTACATACTCTCTACTACAACTACATACTCTCTACTACATACTTAATCCTGCTACATACTCTCTACTACATACTTAATCCTGCATACTACATACTCTCTACTACATACTTAATCCTGCTACATACTCTCTACTACACACTTAATCCTGCATACTACATACTCTATACTGCACACTTAATCCTGCATACTACATACTCTCTACTACATACTTAATCCTGCTACATACTCTCTACTACATACTTAATCCTGCTACATGCTCTCTACTACACACTTAATCCTGCATACTACATACTCTCTACTACATACTTAATCCTGCATACTACATACTCTATACTACACACTTTATCCTGCATACTACATACTCTCTACTACATACTTAATCCTGCTACATACTCTCTACTACATACTTAATCCTGCATACTACATACTCTCTACTACATACTTAATCCTGCATACTACATACTCTCTACTACATACTTAATCCTGCTACATACTCTCTACTACACACTTAATCCTGCATACTACATACTCTCTACTACATACTCCCACACGCTCGACATTAAACCCACTGAAATCCCACCAAACGTCCCACTCGACGCCTCGTTACATATAAATGTCTCGTGCGTCGTCTCCGATAGTCGCTGCCATGTTCTGGATAATTCCGTGCGACCCCACGCTGCCCCCACGCTGCCCCCGCGCACACTCCTGCCAGCTTAAGTGGACTCTAATAAAGTTACTCTTTGATGCATTAATAACCTCTACCCTCCTCTCTCTCCTCCCTCTTTCTCCCGCTCTCCCCCCGCCGACGTGCGCTCTTTAATTATTTCGTTCTCTGAGTGTTGGAGCGAAACGAGGAGGGGAGAAAAGTGATGACATACTTCTAATGAATCCTTGAATAAATAATACGGCCCGTCTCGAGCTCAAGGCGTCCCCGCCCGGGCGCCGCGTCGGGGCGCCGAGCAACAGGAAGCTGAAATATACGGGAAAACGGGGGAAAAAAAAATAGAAAGTCAATGCAGTAAATGGAGTAAATGCAGTAAATATTTAGTTGGATTATCTCAGTGATTATAATACATTAGAAATATGTTAAAGCGCCCCCTACAGGTCGGACGACTCATTGAACTAAAATGCAGTTGAGATCAATATATTTTGAATTTAGCTAAAAATGATACAAATGTTATCACAGAAAAGCACATTTTGTAGGTTTATAATTTCACTTCCTGTTTGTAATCGATGACGTCACACTTGGAAATTACCCAGCAACCACTGGGGCAAAACTCATCTCATGTCACCATTTTTTCAATTGACAAATACAAATGAATGTTTAGAGAGTCAAAAAAGTTGTTTATTTTGTGTAAATTCTGCTTAAACTTTGACTGGAAGGACCGCCCCTGTTGTGATGTCACTTCCTGTCATTTTCTACAGATTTTTCAACGTTTGCTCCACAAATACCTGCACCTAATAAAGTCAGAATTAGAGAATGGTAAAAACCTGTCATAGGCACTTTAAATATGCCTGTGAATGAACAGTAAAGGTGGTCCAAGATGAGGGGTAGACCATGTTCAGGGGGTAAATACTATGTGTGATATCGATGTTAACGTGGACATTTTAATATGCTTTTTAATTAGTTTGCCATATCGTCAAGCTCTAGACTAGCACAATGAAGCTTGTCTGCGTGAGTCTGAGGCTGGTGTCCCCCATGTCTAAATCCGCGGCCCCCACAGAGACATTGCATGATAAAAATACATTTATTTCAGTGTTCGGTGTTTACGATCCATACCGATTTCAATATTACTCTACTGACTTGACCCACTGACCAGACAGAACTCCTCTTCCTCCTCTTCCTCCTCTCCCTCCTCTCCCTCCTCTTCCTCCTCTTCCTCCTCTTCCTCCTCTCCCTCCTCTCCCTCCTCTCCACCTCTCTGCCTTTCCTCTTCTCTCTTCTCGATATTGAGTTGGAAATGTTAGTATCTTGTCTAGTTCTGACAGTCTTGGTTTAATCCCGGTTCAGGTTTAGTCTTGTTCTGTTCTGGTTTAACTCCGGCTCAGTCCTGTTCAATGCCGGTTCAGTCCTGGTTCAGTCCTCAGTCCTGGTTTAACGCCGGTTCAGTCCTGGTTTAACTCCGGTTCAGTCCTGGTTCGGTCCTCAGTCCTGGTTTAACTCCGGTCCAGTCCTGGTTCTGGTCCTTTTCGTCCACTAATACTGCACTTATTTCTTCTCTTCCAGTCTGCGTTCGGTCAGCTGGTGTTCAAGGCGACGCGGCGCTTGAACAGAATCCAGTCTTTGGTTCTCGGTCTTCAGTCGACCACATCTGTGACTCTCTGCGGCCCCCCTCTTTCTCATCGTCCCTCTTCGTCCCTTTCTCTCTACACGTATCACTTGGCCGAGTTCTCTGTCCTTCATGCCGGCCGTTTCTCTCCTCCTCTCTCCTTATCGCTCGCGGTGAGATGGAGGGCCAAAGCGCGGGGCCGTTTGATTGGCAGCTGAAGCCTCCCACGCAGACGTTCGCGGACCCTTTACTTCCACCGGTGTCTCGCTGTTACTGATCGTCTGTCCGCGTTGGGTGTCAGACGAGGTTCTCCGCACTGGGCTCTTTCGCTGCGGACGTTTGTGCTTGTCGGATTGAGTTGGGCTTGAGTCCGGTTGCCAACAGTAACCGGGCCAATAGGAACAGTTGGCCGATAGTAGACCTGGTTCAGTCCCTGTTTGTTTCTAGTTCATTTCGGGTGTTAGTCCTTGCTTGGTTATGGTTCAGTCCTGATTCTGTGCTGGTCCAGTCCTCTGTTCCGGTTTGGTCCTCGTTTTAGTCCTGGTTCTGTCCCGATTTAGTCCTGATTCATTCCCAGTTCAGTCCTGGTTCATTCCTGGCCCCAGTCTCGGTTTAGTCCAGGTTTAGTCTTTGTTCTGTCCCTGTTCGGTCCTGAATTAGTCCTGATTCAGTCCCATTTTAGTCCCGGTTTAGTTCCGGTTTAATCCCGGTTCAATCTTAATTTCAGTGTTTTATCCCTCTGGTTTTTTTCCGGTTCAATCCTGGTTTAGCCCGCGTTTAGTCCTGTTTCTGTCCTGATTTAGTCCTGATTCAGTGCTGGTTCAACTCTGGTTCAGCCCTGGTTCAGCCCTTGTTCAGCCCTTGTTCAGTGCTGGTTCAGTTCTGGTTTAACTCTGGTTCAGTCCTGGTTCAGTCCTGGTTCAGCCCTGGTTCAGCCCTGGTTCAGCCCTGGTTCAGCCCTTGATTCTGCTTGAGTTCAGACTGGTTCAGCTTGGTTCGGCCCTGGATTCAGTCTGCAGTTCAACTCTGGTTCATCCTGGTTCAGACCCTTTGTTCAGTGCTGGTTCAGTCCTGGTTTAACTCTGGTTCAGTCCTGGTTCAGCCCTGGTTCAGCCTGTTTCAGCCTTGGTTCGCCCCTGGTTCCGCCCTGGTTCAGCCCTACTGGTTCTCCCTGGTTCAGCCCTGGTTCAGCCCTGGTTCAGCCCTGGTTCTGCCCTGGTTCTGCCCTGGTTCAGCCCTGGTTCTTCCCTGGTTCAGCCTTGGTTCCGCCCTGGTTCCGCCTTGGTTCTTCCCTGGTTCCGCCCTGGTTCCGCCCTGGTCTACAGCCCATGTTCTCTTCATGTTCTTATCCCTTCTCTTCCCTTTCAGATCGGTCAGCTGGTGTTCAAAGGGATGAAGCGCTTGAACCGAATCCAGTCGTTGGTGTTTGAGACGGCCTACAACACCAACGAGAACCTGCTCATCTGCGCGCCCACGGGCGCCGGGAAAACCAACATCGCTATGCTAACTGTGCTCCACGAGATCCGGCAACACCTTCAGCCGGGCGGGGTCATCAAGAAGGACGAGTTTAAGGTAAGAGCCCAAACGATGCTGCGCCTGATGTTTCCTGTCATCGCCCCTGCGCACGTCGCCATGGGAGCCGTCGCTGTTGGCTCGCGCAGGAAGTGAGCGCGTTACTGTTGTTATTTGCCCTTTTGTGGTTGACATTTCGGTTGATTTTGTCTTATATTATAGAGCATGTCACCTACAAAAAGACAGGAAGAAAAACTTAAAAGTGAGAAGATAAACGGGCCACTTACGACTCCACATTATCCTCATCTATCGCCATAGCAACGGCAACTACTATTGTAAGCAAAGCAACAACATGCTGGACATGTTCTGCCTAAAACAGTCAGACTCGGACATAACCTGTCATCAGATCATGTTCAATACAACTGTGTGCTTGTATTAGCTTGTCAGGGGCAAGCTAGCTTTTCTTTTTCGCCTTAAGTAATTCCCTCTGCTGCCAGTAGATGGAGTTAACCAAATCCTGCCGAGGGAACGCCTGAATGAACGCAAAGTACTTGTGAGCATGTTTAAAGGCCAATAACAATACAAACGGTAGTAAATCCTCACTTGGAGTCCAGTTGAGTCTTCACTTTGACCTCTGTTTTGTTAGCGACCTTGAAACCGCGGCTGAACAGAGTGTTTCAGGCCGTGCGCTGGGCCGCGTTCAGTATTTGAAGGCTGCGCGCCGGAGAAAAGGGACCAGGAGGACAGTGCCGTGATTAATGAGCTAAACCAGTCGCGATCGTTTGTTCCCAGGCAACCAGCACAAATCACAATTTATAGAGAAATATGACGGCAGACTCTTGGATGGGCAAAGTTTAATGGTGATGAATGAACGGCGTCTGTGTCACTGTGTGTGCGGCGCCACCACCAGGACAACACCGGCTCGGCGTAATATGTACACGTCAGGATTTCACACCGTCGAACACTCTCCTTCATTGTTTTATTATGGATAGTGGCTCGGGGGGGGGGAAACAGACCGTCGTAATACGCAGTACATTTGGGACGGGAAATGAGCCAAGAACTAAAACAAAAAACAAAAACAAAAAAAAAAGATCACAGTTTTCTTGCAGCCACGTCAGGATTTGTGGTAAACTCAAGGTCGGTAAAAACGCTCGGCTTGTTCTGAACGCTCACATTTGTTTCAGTTCTTCTCACTTTAAATGTTGGAGGTTTGCGTCTGTATTTGAGAATAGAATATTAATAGAATATTCCCACGGTGTTCGTTTCAAGGTGCGATATTTGTGGCAGTATTTTGAAGAGTCTAATGGGGTTTTTTCCTTTGTAAGAATCAATTATGGTCTATGAATTCCTCTTTTTTCTTCTTTTCTTTTTTTTGCTTTTTTCTCCATTAAGAAATACATCTGACTATGTATTGTATGTATTTGTGTGTGTGTGTATTTTATTTGACCAAAAAAAGCACATTGTCACTGGATTCTTCTTCTTTTTTTTTTCATTTTTTTTTTTTTTTTTTTTTTTTTTTTTCTTTCTTCTTTCTTTTTTTTTTCTTTCTTTATTTATTTTTTTACATTTAATTAAAATTTTTTTGTAATTGAAGTTTCTAATTCTTTATGTTGAGCAATTACTGAGGTGATACAGTATCCGATATTGTTACTTCTCTATTAAACAATAGAGCTCCATTAAGAAATACATCTGAATATGTATTGTATGTATTTGTGTGTGTGCATGTGTGTGTGTGTGTGTGTGTGTGTGTGTATTATATTTGTCACATTGTCACTGGAATGAGACCCCATTTTTTATTATTATACCTCACAGTTCTGGTGAGCAATATTGACAAAACCAATGGCCCAATATTTTTGCATCTCTATGACAACAGACACATTTTAACAACAAAAACAACATGTGCTCCAATGAACCTGTCGCGTTTTTTATTATTGTAGCGACATGTGCTACGTTCTGATTTGGCAGATCTCAAAAAGCTACCGTTGTAAGGTTATCACTTTGCATAGTGCATTATTAATTGCTATGGCAACACTCCTAATTTGTCATCGTTCTGAAAGCCATGAAACCGCTGACAGTAATTATGTCTTTCATCGTTAAAAAGATGAGTCAAAGGGTCTTTTATTGGGCAGAGTTTGAGCCTTATGTTTGATGTTGTAGCTTCAGACCTGCAGCGCTCCTCTCCAGACAAAACTCACGGGAAATATTTAAAAAAAAAAAAAAGAGTTATTAATTAGTGACACGATCCATTATCCTGCCTCGTTTATATCCGATCACGCACAGAAACTGGCAGATTACCTCGTACCCGCGCGGTAAAGCGGGTAAACACATTCCTGACGGTGTGTCACGCTCGCACCGGCCGTATCTTCATCACGAGCGTTTTCAGAGAGTACTCGAGCCCTTTGAACGTCCTCCAGTGAATGCCGGCGTAGCGCGGCGAGGACCCCCACGTGTACACGCCGTTCGGATTGGCCGCGAAGCATCCCTCGAACCAGAAGCCGCCGAAACAGATGACGGCGCAGTTTTGGGTTGTGCGTGTCCTGGTCTCGGTCAAACGTGGTGAACTTTTGGTTGTTGTGGATTTTTAGCGAGTCTCCTGCGACACAACGGAAAAGGAAAGGGTCAGCACTGTGGTCGAGGGGCTTCGGAAGGCTCGCCTCACCACAAGAAGGTCCCTGGTTTGATGCAATTTTGATTACGGCGCGGTACTTTTACAGTATTCAAAAAAAGCAAAATTCTTCTTGCTGACGAAGTTAACTTAAATATAAACAGCTATTATCAGGAGGCTCCGCCCAGTGGGCAGGGCCTACTCAGAGTAGAATAAATGATCTGAGTTCTCAGACTTGAGCTGCAGATTGAGAATGACTCTTGGATGAAGTCGAAACATCTTGGTGTTCTAGAAACAGTGTCCAGATGATAGAACCGATGGATCTCCCGGATGAATGAGGGATTACACCGACTCTAAAAGACAAGATTATTCTAAAGAGATTGTTCAGCACAATCCATTCTAAAATAAATGTAGACTAAACGAGTCTTTTTGTGGAAAGAAATGTTGTTGATCAAACTTTGTTTTATGTGGATTTACTTTTCTGTTCATGCAGCTGTCTGATCAACCAGAGCATGACAGAAGGTGAGCAGGAGGAGATGTGCAGAGGAGAGAGAGCAGGAGGAGGATGAGCGGAGGAGAGGAATGAGCAGGAGGAGAGAGATAGCAGGAGGAGAGGAATGAGCAGGAGGAGAGGGAGCAGGAGGAGAGGATGAGCAGGAGGAGAGGAGAGGCAGGAGGAGGAGGATGAGCAGCAGGAGGAGAGGATGAGCAGGAGGAGAGAGAGGAGGATGAGCAGGAGGAGAGGAATGAGCAGGAGGAGAGGATGAGCAGGAGGAGAGGATGAGCAGGAGGAGAGGATGAGCAGGAGAGAGATGAGCAGGAGGAGAGGATAGCGGAGGAGATGATGAGGCAGAAGGAGAGGATGAGCATGGCAGGAGAGAGATGAGCGCAGCGAGAAGGATGAGCAGAGGAGGAGCAGGATGAGCAGGAGGAGAGGATGAGCAGAGGAGAGATGAGAAGGAGCGGAGAGGTGAGCAGGAGGGAGAGGGATGAGCAGAAGGAGAGGATGAAGGAGAGGAGGAGCAGGAGGAGAGGATGAGAGCGAGGAGAGGATGAGCAGGAGGAGAGGATGAGCAGAGAAGAGAGGATGAGCAGGAGGAGGAATGAGCAGGAGGAGATGAGGCAGCTGGAGAGGATGAGCAGGAGAGGATGAGCAGGAGAGAGATGAGCAGGAGGAGAGGATGAGCAGGAGAGAGATGAGCAGGAGGAGAGAGATGAGCAGGAGAGTGAGAGGATGAGCAGGAGGAGAGGATGAGCAGGAGGAGAGATGAAGCAGGAGGAGAGGATGAGCAGGAGTAGAGGTGAGCAGGAGGAGAGGATGAGCAGGAGGGATGGGAGAGGAGGAATGAGCAGGAGGAGAGGATGAGCAGGAGAGGAGAGATGAGCAGAGGAGGAGAGAGCAGAGGAGAGGATGAGCAGGAGGAGAGATGAGCAGGAGGAGAGGATGAGCAGGTAGAGAGCAGAGAGGAGAGAGGTGAGCAGGAGGAGAGGGGAGCAGGAGGAGAGGAGGAGCAGGAGGAGAGGGAGCAGGAGGAGAGGAGAGCAGGAGGAGGAGAGCAGGAGGAGGAGAGCAGGAGAGGAGAAGAGAGGAGGCAGAGGAAGAGAGGAGGAGAGGAGAGCAGGAGGAGAGGAAGAGCAGGAAGGAGAGGAGAGCAGGAGGAGAGGAGAGCAGGGAGAGAGCAGGACGAGCAGGAGGAGAGGATGAGCAGGAGGAGGATGAGAGCTGGGAGGAGATGAGGCAGGAGGAGAGGATGAGCAGGAGGAGGAGAGAAGGAGGGTGAGCAGGAGGGGAGAGAGGAGGAGAGATGAGCAGGAGAGAGGATGAGCAGGAGAGAGGATGAGCAGGAGGAGAAGTGAGCAGGAGGAGGAAGATGAGCAGGAGAAAAGTGAGCAGGAGGAGAGGATGAGCAGGAGGAGAAGATGGAGCAGGAGGAGAGGATGAGCAGGAGGAGAGGATGAGCAGAGGAGAGGATGAGCAGCAGTGAGGAGGATGAGGAGGAGACGGATGACAGAGGAGGGTGAGAGAAGGAGAGAGGAGGAGAGGCATGAAGCAGGAGGAGAGGATGAGCAGGAGGAAGAGGATGAGCAGGAGCAGAAAGATGAGCAGCAGAAGAAGATGAGCAGAGAGAGGATGCAGCAGCGGAAGGAGAGATGAGACAGAGAGAGAGCGCAGAAGAAGAAATGAAGCAGCAGAAGAAGATGAGGCAGGGGGGTGACAGCAGAGAGATGAGCAGACAGAAGATGATGCAGCAGAGGAGAGGATGAGCGCAGAAGAGATGAGCAGCAGAAGATGATGAGGCAGCCAGAAGATGGATGAGCCAGCAGAAGATGAGAGCAGAGAGGAGGGATGAGCAGGGAGGAGATGAGAGACAGAAGAAGATGAGCAGACAGAAGATGAGCAGCAAGAAAGAACTGAAGCAGGCCAGCAGAAGATGAGCACAGTCGAATCCGTTGAACTTCCTGGAGAAGACGACTTGTCTCCAGAGTCTGATCTCTGCTTTAAACCGCACGTTTGACTTCTAGAGACGACGGCATCTCAACACAAAAATGGATGACTCTTTCTCGTCCTAATCCTGGCTGTCAGAACATGTCTCTGAGAAGATCGTGTCCCACCTGCGGTTCCTTTGACAAACGTCCCGACACTGAGCCTGTATCCGTCCGACTCCGGTCCCACGGCAAACGAGGCGTAGTGCGCGAAGACCCTCTGCCCCTCGAAGTCCTCCATGTCCACCCGCAGCTCGTAGGCTTTTCCTGTCGTCATGAGGTGCATCGTCTCCAAGCCTAGGACGAGACGGAGCGACGCGGGGTCTTGGCGGGTCCACGAGTGCATGGCGTTTTCACATTCGGTGTCTGCGCTTACCCAGCCAGTGCTCGCCGGCGGCAACGCCAAACCCGCTCCTGTAGTGCTCCCATTTCCGGTAGAAATTCACCGTGCCGTCCATCCTCCGCTGAATGACCTGTCATGAGGCCAAACCAAAGTGATGATGTTTGCTGAATGCGGTGATGGGATGCACCAATACAAACACCGGCATCGGGTATTGATCAGGTGCAGCAGTGACCACTAAAGCGCCCCCTACAGGCTGATTGACTCGTTGAACTAAAACGCAGTTAAGATAAATATATTTTGAATTTTGCAAAAAGTTATAAAATTTGTTATCACAGAATAGCAATTTTTTTTGTTTTATAATTTCACTTCCTGTTTGTAATTGATGACATCACACTAAGAAATTACCCAGCAATTTTTTTTTTTTTTTAAATTTGACAAATAAAAATATTTGAGAGCGACTTTATTTAGTTGAATTCGTGTTCAGAGGGTCAAAAAAGTTGTTTCTTTTGTGTAAATTCTGCATAAACTTTGACTGGATGTGGTGTGATGTCACTTCCTGTCGTTTTTACACATTTTTCAACCTTTTCTCCACAAATACCTGCTCGATTGGTGTAAAACTATAATTTATGTGTACATAAACGGGTATAAATACGCCAAATACAGACGTCATAAAAACATGTCATAAGCACTAGTGTGATGTAATCAATTACAAACAGGAAGTGAAATTACAACCAGGAAGTTAAATTATAAACCTATTAGATTTAAAATATATTTATCTTACCTACATTTTAGTTCAATGAGTCATCCGACCTGTAGGGGGCGCTTTATTGTAATAATAATAATATAATATTCAGATTTAAAAAAAAATTTTTTTTTAAACTAAAGTAAATCTTAGCTCACTCGTACACCGATGGTCCCTGAACCCTTGGGAACCCTTGGGAACCCTTGGGAACCCTTGGGAACCCTTGGGAACCCTTGGGAACCCCGTTCTTACTGTCCATTTGGCAGGAGAGTCCGTGTCAT
Organism: Chaenogobius annularis; assembly: GCA_015082035.1. Lineage (NCBI taxonomy): Eukaryota > Metazoa > Chordata > Actinopteri > Gobiiformes > Gobiidae > Chaenogobius > Chaenogobius annularis. Next base: position 55,418 of record BJKM01000597.1, on the reverse strand, counting down.
CTCGCCCCATGTCACAGTAAACCTGCAGCGCCGACGTGGGGCCGGCGGGGTAAATGGTGTAGACGCCATCTTGGCCCGATCCAGACTTGTAGACGTCATCGCAGTCGAAGGGGCTCTGACTCGCCATGACGGGAAGCAGCAGCAGCGCCGTCACCGCGCCGAGCAGCAGCGCCATCATCATGCCGAGCTAGGGATAACACTTTAATGTTTGTTTTAAACGTGGGATTCAACTGTGGCTTTTTTTTTAACCAATGAGCAGAACTTACGACGCGCGTTTTACACAGAAAAGTACTCAAAAGTATTCAAATGTAAACCAAGATTAAAGCGCCTCCTACAGGTCGGATGACTCATTGAACTAAAATTCAGTTACGATAAATATGTTTTGAATTTTGCAAAAAAATGATGTTAATATTATAGTAGTAGTAGTTTTTAAGGTTTATAACACCACTTCCTGTTTGTAATCGATGACATCACACTAGGAAATTACCCAGCAAACACTGGGGCAAAACTCATCCAATGTCGCAATTATTTTTATTTGACAAATAAAAATATGTGAGAGCGACTTTATTTGGTTGAATTCATGTTTAGAGAGTCAAAAAGTTGTTTCTTTTGTGTAAATTCTGCATAAACTTGAAATGAGAGTCCCTGTGTGATGTCACTTCCTGTCATTTTCTACAGATTTAAAAAAAAAAGAAGGTTTTCTCCACAAATACCTGCTCGATTGGTGTAAAATTATAATTTCTATGTACAACAGGTATAAACGCACCAAATAAAGTCACAGTTAGAAAATGGTAAAAACCTGTCAGAGTTCCTTTAAAGCGTTATTATTCTCCCCTTTAAGCGTAAACATCCTTCTAATCTAAATGAAATAATCGGTCGACGAATACAAGTTTACAGGGTTCAAACCAGACAAAAGTGGCACGGACAGGCCAATGAAGCGTCTGGTTTATGGTTTAGTTCAGGGCGATTCAACATCAGGCCCGGGGGCCAAATCAGGCCCTTCAAGCGATTTCATCCGGCCCATCTTCTAAATAATAAACAAATAAAATAAAAAAAGCTTGTTCACGGGTTTAATTCTTGGTTAGCACCAGTTCAGACCTAGTTTGGTCTTGGTTTAGCCCTTGTTTAATTTCGCTTTAGACCAGTTTTGATTCCGAGTTAGTCCTGGGTCAGACCTGGTCGGTTCTAGTCCAGTGCTAGTTCAATTCTGGTTCAGAATTAAACTAGGATTATTTTGCAAAGCAATGTTGATAAAACATGTATTATTTCTTATACAAACCAAATGTATCAGTAGTTATTTGATTGTATTAATTAGTCTGTTGAAACCGTGTTGGGGATATTTGCGACCCAAACGTTGCGACCCAAACATCGGCCCAGAGGCCTCGGCCCTCCGAAAAGCCCTGGTTTAGTTCAATCTGGTTCAGTTTTTATTCATTTTTTGCCTTTTAATCTATGATAAAGACCCTAATTTGTCTGTCAATTAAATATCCGATTGACAAATGGTTCAACAAAAACAATAATAACAATAAAGCAGAGATGAAAGAGAAATAATCATTCAAAGAAATACGCAAATATGATTCATTCCGCTTTTGTCACAGTCAATAACGATAAAATGGTAAATATCTTGTAAATGCGAACACTTACCGTTGTTGTGTTTTCTGGTCCAAATAAATGAGTCAAAGTCCCGTTCTTTATATAGAAGACGCCCGCCGCGTGTTACAACAACCTGAAGTTTCTGTTTTTAATAATTAACCCGAGATAAGGACTGTTTTTCTGACCGAGTTCACGTTTATCCAGAGTGTTACAACAGATGGGGTTTTTGTACAAATGTCCACAAACCAGATCCAGCACATTACGAGAGCGAAGGTGAAATAAATAAACTAAAATGTTACTACATATGTGCAATTCATCTTTAAATGGTTTTATTACTGTTCTGTGTAGTGTCTTTAACTGTCCTGAAAAGCGCAAAATAAATAAATAAATACACACAAATAAATAAAATAAATAACTTAAATATATAAATACATAAATACATACAATAAATACAATACATTCAATAATAAAATAATAAAATAAATACATAAATGAATGCAGAAATAAATAAATAATAAATACAATACATTAAATGATAAAATAAATACATAAATGAATACATAAATAAATAATAAATACAATACATTAAATAATAAATACATAAATAAATACATTAATAAATAATACAATAATAAATAATACAATAATAAATACAATACATTAAATAATAAATAAAATAAATAAAATAAATAAAATAAATAAAATAAATAAAATAAATAAAATAAATAAAATAAATAAAATAAATAAAATAAATAAAATAAAATAAACATTTTATGATTCTACAGGCTGATAATTTCTATGCAGATGGGGCACAGGCAAGTTTACTATTATTAAAATGAAGATTGTTGTTGAATATAGTAAATTCAAGAGCCAATCTTAAAGATCCGGCTGAACATTTATGGATTATTCTTTTGAAAATGCCGTATAATCAACAGGGGAAAAAAGTCTTGCCTTTATCTGTGAAGATCGTGGGCCGTCGAAGGCTGCAATTGTCAAGTGCATAAAGCATTACCATAATTATGTAAATGTCGTTGTTTGTATTGTCATTTTAATGCATCTTACTTGTTCTGCAAAACACTTGGAATGATTTTGTTTACGAAATGTGCTCCACAAATAAACCTAATGTAGCTTCATATTCCTATCACGATACGGGTTCAGATGAAGCCAAACGTGCACATCTTCACTCTAAACCGCTCTAAACCTGTCTTTTTGTGCCTGCGCGCGCAGATCGTGTACGTGGCTCCGATGAAGGCCCTGGCCGCCGAGATGACCAACTACTTCAGCAAACGCCTGGAGCCGCTGGGCGTCGCCGTGAAGGAGCTGACCGGGGACATGCAGCTCAGCAAAGGCGAGATCCTACGCACTCAGGTACGCGCGGGGCGACGGATCGGTGGGAATTTACGGATGTTCGGATCATTTTCATGTCAGTAATATTGTAACATGACCAGAAAAGTGCCGCGAGTGGTCTGCAAGAGCGGGGAATATGTTTTGGAAGCGTCTTAACTCGGGACGTCACGATGTCAAGTTACGATTATTGTGAGGGAAAAACGACGTCACGGTTTAACGATTATTCACGATTATTGAGACTGGGACCAAACAGCAGTGAAATCTTTACTTTCTTGGTCTGACATGTGACTTTTCCTCCAGTTTGAGAGCGGCTTTAGGGAATTTAACTTTCTGAAAGACAAAATCAAGTTAAAAATTACAATAAAAGCCAGATAAAAAACGTTTAGGTCACATTTTTAGACGACAGATTGAATTAAAAATACTTACTTTTGCTTCTAAAATTGTCCCGATTATTGTTTATATATTGTGACCTGACTAATCACGATTATCGATGAACCTGCCGATCTCGACATCCCTACGTCCAACTCCTCTCTACAACTTGACATTTTCTCGACTTGTGACGTGGCTCTGACAATCTTCTGCCCCTTTTTAAATACGTAAATCAGCCCCCCCGACTCGTTCTGCGCGTTTCTCCCGTCTGAATCACGACCGGCACAACAGCCTGAAACATGCAGTGAAATTCCCTCGGCAACCCGTAGGTGGCCACCTAATCCAATGCGCTAAAAAGTGTACGTATTAATCCGATATATCGACCAACTAATATAAAAGTTCTATCTCCATTTTATAACTCATCATCTCCAGTCTGTTGTTTTATCAAATTATTATCCTCCCGTCTAACTTTTGGTAGTATTACATTATTTTAATATATATATAAAGCCCTCATTTCTCATATTTTTCCTTTTTTTTTTAAAGCCGTAGATCATATTTGAATACAACGAGGTTAGAAAAGGGAAACTCAAAGCTCCGCTCGAGTCACACATTTGCGAAGCCGAGGTGATTTCTGCAACGAAAAGACTGAGAGAATAAAACGCGTATCTATTTAATCCGAGAGGAGGTGGATTTGAGAGATTGGACGGCTTAAAGTAAAAGTTTATAAGCCGCGGAGGACTTAGGAACAGGGGAGCGAAGGAGGGAGGAGGGAGGAGAGAGTTTGAGAGCGTGATGGAGAGGTAAAGAGAGTGAGAGGACGGACCAAGCGAACGTAAACAGAGGGGAGAGCGGAGAGCGGGTGGGAAGAGGAAAAAGAAGCAATAAAGGGAGGAGAAAGAGAGAAACTGAAGGTTAGTGACGGTAAAAAGGCGGGGCTCAGTTCCAGAAATGAGGCCAATTCCAGCTCAGAGCGAAGGTTCTTCCGGGCGGAGTCTAAAGACCGGCCCGGTTCACTTCCGAAACCAAAAAACAAAAAGAGATGAATCGACAAAGACTCGCAGTTGTAATGTTCTCAATTATGATTGTTAGAGACCGTAAAAACCAAAATGTACGCTAATCAATACGTTTTCTGCATCGTATTTGGATTGTGATTTTAGATTTAGACTTGTGAAGATTGATTTTATTGAGTGGGCAACATGACACGCTAAATCTGAACGATAAAACAGTCCCATAAAAGTTATAAATACACTAAATCTAACATTAAAGTGCCCATGACAAGTTTTTACAATTCTCACATTTTGACTTTATTTGGTGTATTTATACCTGTTGTATATATACATGATAGTTTTGCACAAATCGAGCAGGTATTTGAGGAGAAAACGTTGAAAAATGTGTAGAAAATGACAGGAAGTGACATCACACCAGGGACTTGTCATTCCTGTCAAAGTTTATGCAGAATTTACTCAAAGAAACAACTTTTTTGACTCTTTAAACATGAATTCAACAAAATAAAGTCTCTCTCATATATTTGTATTTGTCAAATTATTTCCCACTGTGATGTCATCAATTACAAACAGGAAGTGACATTGCAAATTTAAAAATATTTGCCATTTTGTGTTAAAATGTATATATTTATTAAGCAAAATTCAGAATATATTTTATCTCGACTGCGTTTTAGTTCAATGAGTCGTCCGACCTGTAGGGGGCGCTTTAACATCTGAGAATAAAACGGTTGTACCACGTGGTTTATAAAAGACATTTCATCATTTCTGAGCCGCTCTTTTACATAAATGAGATTTTGCTTGATTGAAAACATTTAAATATTTAGTTCAAACGCATCTTGAAATAAGTCAAATAATATGTAAATTCTGATAAATGTCATCGGTTAATCAGTAGTCATGATTATTCAGGTCACAATGTGATCATGGCAACTAAAAAGTGCAATTGTGAGAAGTTTAGAAGAAATTAAGTCATTTATATTTCATTTATGCTCCAAACGATTCAACTTAAACCTAAATGTAAAGTATTTTTAATCTGTTTTTTTGTCACATTTTAATAACAAAGTAAAGGATTAAATGGACAATGTGAATAAAATAACGTTGATCTTGGTGTCAATAATTGCAAAATGTTTTCATATTGTGACGTCTTTAGTCAAATGTATTGGTGAAAAACAATCATCTTGACTTTTAAAACACGGCCAACACCTTATGATGTCACAAGGTGGTGCTGGGCGTCTGGATATTCCTCCCACGTGTATGAATGAAACAGAAAAACACAACTTTGGGTATTTCCGTGGGTACGAACGCCGCGAAAAAGTGGATTTCTCACACTCCAGGGCCTTTAAATGGTGAAATATTAGTCTTGATTCTGTTGTTTGCCGAAGAGCAAAGCCGCCGTAATGGACAGAGTTGAGGCCCTTAAAAGCACTAAAGCTTCAACTTAAAACGCCTCGTTATAAAGTATTATTTGAATGTCAGGCGGCGGTGAATCAGCACTTACTGCAAAAGTTCTCACCGTCTCCGACCGGCGTTTGCAGCTCGAGTAATTAGTCACAGCGTGCGGAGAGAGGGAGGAGGGAGAGAGGGAGGAGGGAGAGAGGAGGAGGAGGGAGAGACGGCAGGAGAAGGGAGGAGAGAACGAGGGAAGGGAAAGGAGAGAGAGAGCAGAGAGAGGATGGAGGGAGGAGGAGGAGGAGGGAGAGAGGGAGGAGGAGAGAGGAGGAGGGAAGAGGAGGAGAGGGAGGAGGAGGGAGAGAGGAGGAGAGAGGGAGGAGAGGGAGAGAGGGGAGAGAGGGAGGAGAGAGAACGGAGGAGGAGGGAGAGAGGAGGGAGGAGGAGGGAGAGAGGAGGGAGAGGAGAAGAAGGAGAGAAGAGAGAGAGGGAGGGGAGGAGGAGAGGGAGAGAGGGAGAGGGAGGAGGAGGAGGGAGAGAGGGAGGAGGAGAAGGGATGGAGGAGGAGAGAGAGGGAGGAGTAGAGAGAGAGGGAGGAGGGAGAGAGGAGGAGGGAGGAGGAGGAGAGAGGGAGGAGAGAGAGAGGGGGGGAGAAGAAAAGAGAGAGAGAAGGTGAGGAGAAGAGACAGAGAGGGAACAGAGAGAGGAGAACGGAAGAGAGAAGAAGAATAGAAGTATTGCAGGATCGGAGAGGAGAGAGGGAGGGAAGGAGAGAGAGGAGAGAGAGAGAACAGAGGGGAAAGAGAGGGGAGAGAGCTATGGAGGGCAGAAGGGGATACACGAGAAGAGTCGGGAGGTGAAATATCTTCAAAGAAAACGAAGAGAGAAAGAACAAGACAAAGGGTAAGGGAATCGAAGAGTGATGAGAAAGTAAGGAAACAGAAGAGGAAGAGAGCAATGAAAGACTGAAAGAATGAAAAAGAGAGAGAAGAAGAAAGAGAAAAGAGAAAAGCGGCGGGCGGGGTCAGAAAACAGAAGATATGAAGTGCAAGGATCATTTCCAGGGGAGAGAGAAAGAGGAGAAAGGGGAGAGTAAGAGAGAGGGGGGAGAGAGGGGAGAGAGAGAGAGAGAGAGAGAGAGGGGAGAGAGAGAGAGAGTAGAGAAGAGAGGGGAGAACGAGAGAGGGCGTAGAGGAGGACGAGAGAGAGGAGGAGGGAGAGAGAGAGGAGAGAGAGAGGGGGAGAGAGAGAGAGAGATGAGAGAGGGGGAGAGAAGAAAGAGAGGGGAAGAGAGAGAGAAAGAAGGGGAGAGAGGGAGAGAGGAGAAGAGAGGGGAGAGAGGAAGAGACAGAGGGAGAGGAGAGAAGAAGGAGAGAAGGAGAAGAGGAGAGGGAGAGAGAGGAGAGAGAGAGAGGAGAGAGAGAGGAAGAGAGAGAGGGAGAGATGAGAGAGAAGAGAGAGAAGAGAGAGAGAGAGAAGAGAGAGAGGAGAGATGTGAGGAGAGAGAGAAGAGAGAGGAGAGAAGGACAAGAGGGAGAAGAGAGAGAAGATAAAGGTAATAAAAAGGATGAGAACGTTAGAAAAAGAGAAGACAGTGAAAGAAGAAGTAATTGAGAGAGAGAGGTGAGGAGGAGGAGAGGAGGAGGAGGAGAAGGTGAGGGAGGAGAAGATGAGGAGGAGGTGAGGAGAGGCAGGAGGAGGAGAAGGTGAGGAGGAGAGAGAAGATGAGATGAGGAGATGAGGGAGGAGAGGAGAGGAGGAGCAGGGAAGAGAATAGGAGGAGGAGAGAAGAACGTGAGTGAGAAATGTATGAGGAGGAGAGTAGGAAGGAGGAGAGGAGGTGAGGAGGAGTGAGGAGGAGGAGAAAGGAAGAAGGAGGATGGAAGAGGAGGAGGGAGGAGGAGAGGTGAGGAGTCATTATGCTCTTTCAGGTGTTGACTGATGTTGGCGTCGCCGGCACCGAGGAGTCTCGGTCGCGGCAGCAGTGGGCCTCAGTAACGCCATCTCGGAAATTGATTGTGGGGAAATTGTTTCGTGGCGTGTGTTTTTGTGTGGCGACTCCGTCACACCGAGCAACATACTTAAAGGGACAGTACTGATTACCGAAAAGCAGAACATTTAAGTGCCCCATATTATAACATGTTAAAGAAGATGAATATTGAGAACGAGCAGATATTAAACAAACTATCCAAAGAAAGATGTTTCCATCCGACCCCCGAATAGGAATTGAATTTTAGTCGAGTTTTGTCACTTGATTATACTTCTCAATTCAACGACTTGTACAGTAAAAATGTAATATTCAAAACGAAGATAGACTTCTAGTCGATGAAAGCAGGGGACAATACTTTCTAGATTCACTGCTTCCAAATGCTTTTTCAAAAATGTTTTTTCACTCGTATTTTTGAAGATTTGCCCTCAAAAAGAAGTATTCGGTAACAGGAGTTGTTCAGGAAGTGTATTAGTACCAACAGTCAGTTTACGTTTAAGATGGAAATACAAGAATCCAGAATCAGACATCCAAGAAAAAGAGTTTCATTTCATGTCAATGAACACAAATTCTAAAAACATAGGAAACTTGTCTCGCTTAAGGCACATAAAACACCTGAGCAAATAATACAAAACAACATATTCAATCAAAAAGGGGGCATGCTTAGGAAACAATTTTTAAAAATTTTACTGACGTCATTCAATAAAGCGTCCATGCACGTCTCTAAAACTGCCAGAGCATTTTATTACGCTGTAACTCGACCAACGCCCCAGAGTCAAAGATGGGCCTTCAAGTCAATGGTGCTGCTCACCTGTTCTCGCATTGTCAGCAGTTGCCTTAGCTCTGACACTGTGGCGCCCGGAAGCTTACGTAGCCTGCATACGATTACGCTCTGACCTAATCCAATCACAGTGCGAGAATTCCTAGAGCTGCGAGACAGGATCCGTGCGGAGATAAAGGGAAATATTATAAGTTTAAGACCGGACAAAAACGGAATGACCTGATAAGGCTTACTTTAGTAGAGCTTCCATTGTGCGCACGAGGAGGAGAGTAGCCAGCGCGCTGTCCACAAGCGGTTCAACGATGGCATATAAACTATCGGGTTTACCTTGCGAAGTCTAGCTTCAGGGGTCTGGCCTAATGCTGTGTGTTCCCGACGGCCTAGCCCTCAGCTACCGACCCCACGGTCCCTCAGCTCCGCTAGACCCGCACGGCCCGTCCTCAGACCCACTGGCCCTCGACCCCCACGGGCCCCACCCACGCCCCTCAGCCCCCTTCAGGCCCACGCCCTCAGATGCCCACGCCCTCAGGACCCACAGGCCTCACGGCCCCCTCACGGCCTCAGACCCCGACCTGCACCCTACAAGGCCTCACGCCCTCCACTACGCACGGCCTCAGGTACTGTGCCACGCCATTACCAGACCCACTACCTCAGACTCCACGGCCTCAGACCCTATCGGCACCTCAGGCCTCGGCCCTCAACCCACGCCCTCAGTCCCTCAGGACCCACCGGCCCGTTCAGACCCACGCCCTCTGAGACCCACGGCCCTCAGACCCACGGCCCTCCAATAGACCCATCGCCCTCAGACCACGGCCCTCAACCCCGAACGCCCTCAGACCCACGGCCCTCAGGCCTCGGCTCCTCGGCCCCTCAAACCCACTGGCCTACAGACCCACCCCGCAGACCCTCGGCCCTCAGGCCCTCAGACCCACGGCCCTCAGGCCCACGGCCCTCAGACCCACGGCCCTCAGACCCTCGGCCCCCAGACCCTCGACCCTCAGACAGGAAGTGACATTATAAACCTAAAAAAATTGGCTTTTCTGTGATTCATTTTTTATCATTTTGAGCAAAATTCTAAATATATTGATCTTAACTGTGTTTTAGTTCAATGAGTCGTCCGACCTGTAGGGGGCACTTTAACATACAGTGCGTAATAACACAAATGTCCCTTTTCCTGTGATATATTGGCCTTCCTTTGATAAATACCAAACCTGTGTGAAAACCCGGTGTAAAAAGATCTCACTAATCACGTTGTAGCCGGGTTTGAGGTAATCGCCGGGGGAAATGTCAGCGGTGTCGACGACGAGCTCCGAAAATGTCTCCCAACGCGGAATTAACTCCAAGCCAAAAAAAAAAAAACATCGCGCGCCACTGCGAGACCTAACGCGCGACAACACTGACATGATGTTTGAAATGTTCCGCCGTCTCGTATGAAATAAAGGCGATACATCAGCAGTGCGCCGCGGCTGCCAGGGCAACGCGTGCAGAAGCAAAGGGTAGAATTAGAATAAGTGGCACGGTGGTATTTCTGTTCCCCCATAAGACTCTGGCGCTGTCGATGTGTTTCCTCTCGTTTACACACGTCGGAGGAGTGGTCTTTTCATCTTTCTGTGACCTGAAAGTGATTTGTTTTCATCCGGGGTTTTTTTTCTCATCTGTGTTGTCTTGGCGTTGCACTAAAGCGCTCTGTGAGTTTGACTTGAGTTAAAGCGCCCCCTACAGGTCGGACGACTCATTGAACTAAAATGCAGTTAAGATAAATGTCTTTTTAATTTTGCTCAAAAAGAATTAAGACAAATGTTATCACAGAACAGCGCTTTTTTTAGGTTTATAATTTCACTTCCTGTTTGCAATCGATGACATCACATGAGGAAATTACGCAAAAACTCATCTAATGTCACCATTTATTTTATTTGTGAAATAAAAATACATGAGAGCGACTTTATTTTGTTGAATTCATGTTTAAAAAGTCAAAAAAAGTTGTTTCTTTGTGTAAATTCTGCCTAAACTTTGACTGGAACGAGCGTCCCTGATGTGTGATGTCACTTCCTGTCAACATTTTCTCCACAAACACCCGCTCCATCGGTGTAAAACTAGAATTTATATGTACAACAGGTATAAACACGCCAAATAAAGTCAAAATTAGTCAATCGTAAAAGCCTGTCACTTTAATTTCTGTTTAAATGGATGATGTCGATGTTTGGATTCATAATATTCAAATAAAAAGCGATATGAACATACGCGACTGTCAGATATTTTAATAACGATCACAAGATATTATAGTCAAAGTGCAGTTTATTTGGCATTTCAGTGTGGTCCCGTGCCCATAAACCTGCCCACTGTCCTGCGCCGTAGCCTTTCGCATGACCTTCAGCGCGCAATCGTGGCATTTAACGCGCTAAAAGCAAAGTTGGGGTTTGATACGTTTGAGCGCCGAGACGCACGCTTCTGCAAGACGAGAGGCGCACGATGGAGCCCGCGAGGACCAGACCAGACTGCTGCAAATCGATTTTGTTTTTTATCGAACGTCAATATCGTCGCTTCTTATTTATTTTCAGTAAAAGCCTTTTCAGCCGGTGAGATCTTGTGTCTGTACAAGTCTGTATTCTGGAGATCTAGACTAACTTTATAACATTAGAACATGCGCCTTAAAGTGCCCCCTACAGGTCGTACGACTCATTGAACTAAAAAGCAGTTAACGTAAATATATTTTAAATTTCTTTAAAAAAAAATAAATAAAAAAATCACAAAATAGCAAATTTTTTAGGTTTATAACTTCACTTCCTGTTTGTAATTGATGACATCACACAAGGAACCGACCCAAAAACTCATCTAATGTCACCATTTATTTTATTTGTGAAATAAAAACATATGAAATCGACTTTATTTAGTTGAATTCATGTTTAGAGAGTCAAAAAAGTTGTTTCTTTGTGTAAATTCTGCCTAAACTTTGACTGGAACGAGCGTCCCTCGTGTGTGATGTCACTTCCTGTCAACGTTTTCTCCACAAACACCCGCTCGATTGGTGTTAAACTATAATTTATATGTACAACAGGTATAAACACACTAAATAAAGTACACTTCTTTGCATGTTTTTGCGTTCGCTCACGTGAAACCTTCTAAACCTCAGGATGTTGTTTGTGCTGCTGCTCCCGAGTTTACCGGATTGATCCCGTTCCTTTCGCGATCAATTGATGAATAGTCCACTTAATATGGCTTCAGGAAAAAAAAAAACCCACTGGCGCTCGCTCTGCCTCTCTCTGCTCGGCACATTTGCGAGTCAATTAAGAGACTCGCACTTGCCAGAACACCTCCATTTAGATTAACCAAGAGCTCCAATTAGCGGCCGCTCTCCCCCCCGAACGCCGCAGTCTCTAACGACCGGCCGCGGATTGATTCCAACGCCAGCGAGAGAGAGCATTTACACAAACAATTTATTAAGATTTTTACCTCTCCCCACTCGCGGACAGTTCGCCAAGTCGTTTGCGCTACATGAATTACGCATTGTTGTGTTTTTCCTCGCTCTCTGGGGCGGGCGCGAGTCGGACGAGACAGAAAGCGTTAAAAGCCCTCGATCTGATTGATGCGAAAAGTTGTTATTGTTTTTACTAAAGGTTGTTTCTGCTCGCTCGGCGCTTAATGATGATGGAAACAAATAAGGACAAACAAACAACAACTGCTCATTTCAAATGGACAGGTGTGTTCAGAGGGAGGCGTTCAGAGGGAGGCGTTCAGAGGGAGGCGTTCAGAGGGTGAGGCGTCCAGGGGGAAGGCGTTTTCACGAGGGAGCCGTTCAAGTAAGAGCTTCGCAGAGGGAGGCGTTCAGAGGGAGGCGTTCAGAGGGGAGGCGTTCAAGAGAGGGAGCGTTCAGAGAGAGGCGTTCGGAGGGAGGCGTTCAGAGGGAGCGTCAGCAGAGAGGTGCGTTCAGTAGGGAGGCGTTCAGAGGAAGGCGTTCAGAGGGAGGCGTTCAGAGGGAGGCGTTCAGAGAGGGAGGCGTTCAGGAAGAGGAGGCGTTCATGGAGAGGGGAGGCGTTCAGAGGGAGAGCGATTCAGAGGGAGGCGTTTCAGAGGAGGCGGTCAGAGGAGGCGTTCAGTGAGGGAGCGTTCAGAGGGAGCGTTCAGAGGGAGGCGTTCAGAGGGAGGCGCTCAGAGGGAGGCGTTCAGAGGGAGGCGTTCAGAGGGAGGCGTTGGTAAAAGCAGGACTGAGCTGGACCATAGACACAGTTGTATTTTGATGATCGTATTCGTCTGGACTTTACAGACTCTAAACACAAACAACTTTTTTAATAACAAAGACAGCTGCATTATTAAATCTAAATGTCAAAAATGAATGAAAAATTCTGATTTTCATCAATAATACACTTTCATCAAAAGTATTCTTTACTCTGGAACCTCGGGTCAACATATTTGTACCTTTTTATTTAGATTAAAAAAGATTCATCTCAATGGAAATAACTGTAGGAATAATCGTTGACTGAAATAACTGCTTCAGATCACACGTTTGTCGTCATGTTCTTCCCCGAGGACCCGTGGACACCAAAGCCTCGTAACCTCATCGCTCGTCCACAGTTCACAGCCGATCATGAGCCCCCCCCCCGCAGCCGTTATGATTAAGCTGCGTGTTTGTAACGAGGCGGTCCACGGGCGATTGGGCGTCGATGAGCCGTGCGCCTGACACACGCGGCGGCTCAGGAGGGACAACTTTTACTGCCTGCGTCGCCGAGCTAAGTGAGCAGCAAATTGTGCGCGATTATTCCCAGCAGTGGTGTCAATATGAGCATCAATATCCTCGTTAAGACCACCGTGAGACGGATGGGAGTCGGTCCAGATTGAACGCCTTATATTTGGTCACCAACATGGGGCGCTGGACTTTTGCAACTGCTCCGTTTTGTTAATACGGCCGCTCGAAGGCGATTGGCAGGAGTTATAACAATGTCCGAGTTCATAAATGGACTCGACTGGATCTACATTTGGACAGGTTTTGAGTCGTTGCCGCACATGAACTGTAAAGAACTGTAAAGAACTGTAAAGAACTGTAAAGAACTGTAAAGAACTGCTCTTTGCTTTGCATCTCGTCAGCTGGAACACAGGAACACAGGAACACAGGAACCCGGAGAAGACATCACTCCGAGGTCCGGCCGCCGAGGACAACTAAACCAGGCCTAAACCGGGACTAATTCGGGTCCAAACCGGGCCTAAACTGGGCTAAACCGGGCTAAACCGGGACTAAACCGGGACTAAACCGGGACTATACATGGTCTAAACCGGATCTAAACCAGCTACTAAACCTGTTACTAAACCAGGTCTAAACCCGGTCTAAACCATGTCTAAACCGTGTCTAAATTGGGTCTAACCAAGGTCTAAACTGGGTCTAAACCGGGTCTAAACCGGGTCTAAACCGGGTCCAAACCGGGTCCAAACCGGGTCTAAACCAGGTCTAAACCAGGTCTAAACCGTGTCTAAACCTTGTCTAAGCCAGGTCTAAACCAGTCCTAGACCAGTCCTAGACCAGTCCTAGACCAGTCCTAAACCGGGTCTAAACCGTGTCTAAACCGTGTCTAAAGTGGGTCTAAATCGGGTCTAAATTGGGTCTAAATTGGGTCTAAACCGGGTCTAAACCGGGTCTAAACCGGGTCTAAACCGGGTCTAAACTGTGTCTAAACTGTGTCTAAACAGGCCTAAACCAGGCCTGTCCATCCCAAAGGATCAAACGGGACTTACATTGCCTCTCATGACACTCGCTTTACACTGCAGTATTCTGTGGTGGCAAACGACCTCTGTCCACGGCTGCCCTGGGGCAGACTGACAACAAAGAGGCTGCCAAACTGCACAGCACTTCCTCGTGTGACCTCAAGATCGACCTGAGGCCTAAATGTTCGTCATGAGCCATAACGAGTGAATATTTGCATTCATGTTTTCGTTTTGCCCTCAGATGCTGGTGACCACTCCAGAGAAGTGGGAGCGTGGTGACGAGGAAGAGCGTTGGCGACGTGGCTCTGTCCCAGATCGTGCGTTTGCTGATTTTAGATGAGGTCCACCTGCTTCATGAAGACAGAGGGCCCGTCCTGGAGAGTCTGGTGGCCCGGACCATTCGACAGGTGACTCGTTCGTGTTTCATTTAGTATGTGTTATTTTATGGGTCACGGGTGAGTTTCTCCTCAAAGATCTCAAAACACGTCTCAGATCTGGAAGAAAGCGGCTCCAGTTTTAAATTTAATTACCTAAAAAAATAAAATGCATTTTTCATTTTGGGCCAGCGGATAGCGTCCAATATTCTCCACTGCCATTAGCCAAACAGCTAGCTTTTTTAAATGTATTTTCATTTTTTTATTAGTTTTTAATTTGTGTTTATTATTATTATTTTTTCCAAATGTTTTAATTATTTATATTTATTTATATTATTTATATTTATTTATATTTATTATATTTATTTATATTTATTTATATTTATTTATATTTATTCATATGTATTTATTTATATTTATTACTTATTACTTTTTTGTGCTTTATTATTTACCTTTTTTTTTTTTTTAACTCTTTTTTTTTTTTTTTTCGGTCAAATCTAAAACGGAGACACAAGTTGCTATGACACATTTTATCAGTTGTGTGCAAAAAATAAATGTATCTGTTCTGACACACTTTTCATTATGAGTAGCTTATTTTCTACTTGTCGTTTTAGTTTGCAGTTAAAGATTATTCGCGATTATTAGCATCACGATCAAAACGACAATCAAATCCAACATTTTCTTCCCTTCTTGTTTTCCTAACACATTCACCGCTCCTCAATATGTGACCTGCTTTATCAAATCAAACTTTCTGATCGATCAATTTGACATAAGATGAAAAAGCACTTTTACTTTTTTGATGAAAAGCTGAGCAGAAAAGACTTCATTTTGCTTCTAAAATCTTTTATTTCTTTTAATTGAACAAAAAAAGGCCTCATTTAGTTAGAAAATTGTCACTTTTCTTTACATTTAATACATTAAATAAATATTTAAATTAAGAAATCTTCTGAAAATGTCACCATCATTTTTTGGTTGATTTTTTTTTATCAAAATATTACCTACTAAAGTAATACAATCATTAAGTTTACACAGGTCTAAAATATAGGTTTTATACACGCCCTATAGAGAGGATTATTATTGTTATTATTTTTATTATATTTTTTATTATTTTTATTATTATATTTTTTATTATTAGTATAATTTAGATGATTATTTTTATTATTTATTGATTATTTTTTCATTTTTTGCTTTTCAGTCAGACGAACAATAACAGAAAAAATACACAAAAATACACAAAAATACAACAAAGAAAAAAAGAGGATTTTATGTTTATGCAGGAAAAGTGTGTCAAGAACCACCAAAGCAACACATTTGATCATCTTTTTCCTCTAAAACAGAACATCTTTTAATATCGTGTCATTATTTTAAACTTGAGGAGTTGCTCGGCCACGTCATCAGCACAACATCACTTACAGCTCACTTTACGCTTTTGTGAGCCCTTCGAGTGCGTTTCCACAGTAACCGGTAATAATAATGACTGCCAAACACATTTGTCTAGTTTCAGCTGCTTTCATTAAGTCAAGGTTAATCATCTGTCCACAAACTAATAGTGTTTAATGTGCCCGATAATGGATAAAACAGACACGAGGAAGTGACAGTCGCATTCACCGCGGCGCAGATTTGTGGCAGAAGAATTCACAGTTTGATTTATAAGGTTTTGAACAATATCAAGACTAAGGACGTCACGATATCATGTTTGTGTGTTTTACGGGGAAAAAAGAGAGACGAACCAACAATAACAACATAAAAATTACACACAAAAAAAGAGACAAAAAACATAAAAAGAAAATAAAAAAAAATTAAAAAGGGAGAAAAAATTATTATTATTATTTTTTGTATTTATATTTAGTTTTTTTGGGAGAACATTAAAAAAAAATCATTAAAATGACACACAAAAAAGTAAAATAAAAAAATGAAAAAATAGAAAATAAAAAAGACATACAAAAAAAACAAAAAACATCAGGATTTTTATTCTTATTTTGTATTTATAGTTTTGCTTTTTAGTGAGACAAACAAACAATAAGAACATAAAAATGATACAGAAAAAGACAAAAAATAAAAAATATCAGGATTTAACGATTATTCACGATTATTCAGGCTGTGACCAAACAACAGTGGAATCTTTCAGTTTGTGGTCCGACATGTGATTTTTCCTCAAATTCGTGAGCAACTTTGCATAATTTAACTTTGTGAAAGGCAAAATAAAGTAAAACAACCAGATAAAAACAGTTATTTACATTTACGTCTATGTTTCGGGCTGTTTAATGAACAAAAAAACACTTAATTTTGCTTCTAAAATCTTCAATAATCCCGAATCTCCATTAGTAATAATCTCAACACCCCCATATCAGACACGTCTTAGGTCGCGCAACAATTACAAAGTTTAACTCACTTTTAACTCACTTTTTTATGAAATCTAAATACATACATCTACTCCGGGGATGCGAATTTAACCAGACGAACGGCGTTTGGCGGCGTTTGCGATGAAGATTTTGATAATCCCGTAGAGCTCGGAAAGACGCGACATCGCTTCACGGTTTAAGTATTAAAATCCCGTAGAAAAGTCTCAATATTCCTTGTGTTCGAAGCCAGATCGTCGGCGCTCCACACTCTTTGTCTTTGTCATTGCGTATTCACCAAACACAACCCGGAATAAGCAATGCATTTCCAAGTGTCAGCAACTCCCAAAAAACAAAAAACAAAAAAAAAATGTAAAGAACCGGGGGACTATTTCTCAAAGCGACAGATTAATTGGATTCACAGAGCCAAAGAGAAATAGATTCCCATAAGTCACTCTGATGAGGCGCTGTCATCCGTCTGTTCAGCGGGGGAAAAATGACAAAAGATTAGATGAGCGAAGGGGATATTTTTAGTGAGAGCTGCCGAATCACCCGGCGACCGTGACCTCAAAACAGCACCCCCCCCCCCCCCCCCCTCAACACGCTCGACCAAAACCTGCAGCGAGTCATGGTTTTCACGGCCCCCTACAGGTCGGACGACTCGTTGAACTTCGGTAAATGTATATGCAGATTAAAAAAAGATCAAAATGTGATCCCAGAAATTTTTGGGGAGATTTATAATTTCACTTCCTGTTTGTAATTGATGACATCACACTAGGAAATTACCCAGCAACCACTGGGCTAAAAAAAAGCAACTTTATTTTGTTGAATTCATGTTTACAGAGTCAAAAAAGTTGTTTGGAATGAGAAGTGTCCCTGGTGTGATGTCACTTCCTGTCATTTTCCACAGATTTTTCAACGTTTTCTCCACAAACACCTGCTCGATCGGCAGGTACAAATACACAGAGTAAAGTCAAAATTTGGGCCATGGGCACTTTAAATATGCCGCGATTGTGAGGGAGTGTCTTCTGAGAGCTGGCGGGTTCAAATTCGGACCTTGTTCTCGAGTGGTCTTGGAAGAGTGTAAGACCGAAGACCACGCTGCAGTATCAACGAAACTTAATATTTTCAACGATCTCGTCTGAAATGAAGGTGTTTTATGATCACGAGTATCGAGTTTGAAGTTTAAGAATGGGGACGATGGTGGGCGGGCAGATTTAAAGATACCCAGATATACAGATAAACCAATTGATCCTACAACTAGTACCTTTACTTGATACTATTTCCACTGTACGAAGTATCGATACCAAAAAGAATAAAAGAATAAAATGAAATGAAGTGCTCTTATTCTGCGACTACTTGGATTAACCCCTAATTAAACAAAGACTAGACCAGGACTAGACCAGGACTAGACCGGGACTAGACCAGGACTAGACAAGGACTAGACCTGGACTAGACCAAGACTAGACCAAGACTAGACCGGGACTGGACCAAGACTAGACCGGGACTAGACCAGGACTAAACTAGGACTAAACCTGGACTAGACCAAGGCTAGACCAAGGCTGGACCGCGGCTAGACCGGGACTAGACCAAGACTAGACCAAGACTAGACCAAGACTAGACCGGGACTAGACCGAGACTAGACCAAGGCTGGACCGCGGCTAGACCGGGACTAGACCGGGACTAGACCAAGACTAGACCAAGACTAGACCGGGACTAGACCGGGACTAGACAAGGACTAGACCGGGACTAGACCAAGACTAGACCAGGACTAAACCAGGGCTAAACAAGGACTAGACCAGGACTAGACCTGGACTAGACCAGGGCTAAACAAGGACTAGACCAGGACTAGACCAGGACGAGACCAGGACGAGACCAGGACCATAACTGGACCTTTCCAAATGTACATTAGGACTCAAACTGGGCCAAACCAAGTGTAAACACACATTTAGCGTCTTCACAGTCAGATAAGGATTCATGATCATTCAAATATAAATACATTTTAAAAGAATTCATCACAATTGTGACGCTGAATTGAATTGATTTGATCCATTGACTTTCCCAGACAACATCAACCGTCATCGCCGAGCTGTACTTTAGCTTCATTCACGCTCGTCATTCACACTTCACATTTTCCAGGTCCGTGACATCATAGGTAGGGTCTTAAACCCACCACTGGACTCGTTCGGACCATTTCTGCCGTCAAATCGCCTTCATCACAACCACGCGCTCACGTCGAGCGTGTTGCGGGCAAGCTAGGTTTGTTTACCTTGCTTTTGTCATTCCCTCTGCAGCCAGTAGATGGAGCTCTGACTCAATTCCTGACGTGGGGAAACGCACGACTCTGAGAATTCCATGCTTTTAGAAATGGCATTATTTTAAGTGGTAAAACGCGAGACGACAAAGCAGAGGCAGTCGTTAGCATCTTTGAAGGACGATAACGGTACAAATAATGCGGAATATTTGTCACGTGACGAAGACGAGGACAAGATAGTGTTGGGGAAAGTGTGCGAGCTGCAGACAGAAGCCCGCGGCGGCGGTGTGTGGGGCTGAAGACAGAGCGGCGTCCGCGGCCCGCCGGGACCCCTCCGTGCGGGGTTAACCACCAGGTAATTGAAAAGCGCTTCCAACATGCGACCGCTGTTTACTCGGTTCACTGCCCATTTATCCGCCGCTCCCGCTGATGTTACCGACGGAGGCGGGGGCTGACGCGGCACTTTGGGAACACCTCCGCGGACCTTGTGCCGCACTTGACCGTCTCGCTGCTCTGGGAATAAGCCAAGCGCCGCGAGTCACGGGGTAGTAACCGTTGTGGATGTGCGGTTTAGAAGCAGCGCAATTTGGGTGTTTGTTTTTTGTTTTGTTTTTGGCTCATTTCCATCGTCATCGCCCGTGGCAACAGTCCAAAGTTGATCCTCATTCTGAAACCCGTGAATGAAACATGTTCTGAGCTTCTTCTTTTTACCATGTTCTGATTTGGACTTTATGGCGAAAACGTTGAAAAAATCTGTAGAAAATGACAGGAAGTGACATCACACCCGGGACACTCACTCCAGTCAAAGTTTATGAATAAATTACACACAAGAAAAAACAACTTTTCTGACTCTCTAAACATGAATTCAACAAAATAAAGTCGCTCTCATAAATTTGTATTTGTCAAATAATTTAAAAAAAAGGTAATTTCCTTGTGTGATGTCATCAATTACAAACAGGAAGTGAAATGAAAAACCTAAAAAAAATGAGCTATTCTGTGATATAACATTTGTATTCATTTTTAGCAAAATTAAAAATATATTGATCTTCACTGCGTTTTAGTTCAACCTGTAGGGGGCGCTTCAACCCTCACCTTTTATAAATGATCCTTTTCCCCTTCTTTCCTACACTTTAAAGTCACAGAAACGTGCACATGTGACATACATTTCACCAAAAGAGCGAGTCTGATCACAATTATTTCAATGAAGATGTTTTCCTTCGATTCGAGTGCACTTTCCACCCACACTGACAGATAATCACGCTTGGAATAACACGTTAAAGCCAGCGTGTCTGTAAACATGCCTAATAACGTTGGCATAATAATAATAATACATCTAATATCTGGGTGAGTTTAACGATTGCAGATGTTCTTTTGTGTGGTCTCGTGTAACCTTCGTCTCGTGCCTGTGTTGGCGTTTGAGAGCTGCCGTAGCTGCCGCCGCGCGCGTGAAGCCCAGGTTTTTACGGCCGAGGGCACGCGCGGCTCAACAGTGGTTGTTTTAGTCTTTAAAAAAGAAAAGCAATAATATCCTCCGTGTTTATGGCCAGTGTGATGACTCCACAACGATTAGCGCAGCGGGAGAACGAGCCGCTCTGACCCCGTGCTGTTCGGGAGTGAAGAACGCCACGTTCATGCAGTATCGACACGTAAACGAGTCACAGGGGGAGGAGGGGTCTTGTTCAGAGGGGGAGGAGTTTCATGACTCCTGTTTGTGAGGGCCTCTTGCTCTGTATTCATTTTCAATGGTTAGATTCTGAGACTCGTTCTGAATGTTCCATCAAATCATGTTGTTTATGATTAAACTTAGAGCCTTTTTCAGCCGGCTCAACTCTGCTTAAATAGCTCACTTTTTTTAATGACCACTATTGCCAGTAGATGGTGTGTTAACACCAAATCCAGATGCGGTAGCACAGAACTTAACATGTTTAAGTATAAGTTTTATTTTAACTCATTAAAGCATAATATTATTTATAAGAAGGAAGAAAACCATGTAGATATTGAGTCTAACCTGAAGTCTAAGGTCACAGTTTGGTTCAGATGTTTGGAGGATTCAGGTTTGGGTTTTCTTTACGTTTTAAAACAGTTTTCAGTTATTGCCCATTTAATATATATATATATATTATATAGATGTTTATTACACGTTAAATATATAAATTACAAACCTCAGTCGTCCAGGGTCTTTTTGCAAAAGAAGATACAAAACTAAAGTTAAGAAACACAATAATATCAAACATTTCGTCTGGCTCGTCTGTTTAATGTGAGTCTAGAATGAGAGTTGAAAGTCCCTCGTCTGTGGAAAGGCATCCGGTATCAGAACGACCAACCTCCTCCTGCTCCTCCTCCTCCTCCTTCCTCTCCTCCCCTCTCCTTCTCCTCCCTCCCTTCTCCTGCTCCTTCCTCCTTCTCCTCCTCCACCTCCGCCTCCTCCTCCTCCTGCTCCTCCTCCTCCTTCTCCTCCTCACCTCCGCCGCCCTCTCCTCCTTTCCTGCTCCTTCCTCCTCCCTACCATCATCTGTTCATTTGACTTTTCCTGCTCATTACCGCCTCCTCCTCCTCCTCATCCTCCTCCTCTCCCTCCTCTTCCTCCTCCCGTTACCATCATCTGTTCATTTGACTTTCCTGGCTCATTACCCGCCTCCTCTCCTCCTAACAGCCGTGCTGCTACCTCACACTGCCTCCTACTACCTTCCCGGTTACCATTCTTCTCTGTTCACTTGACTCTGCTCATACCGCTCTCCTCCTCCCTCCCTCATCCTCCTCCTCTTCCCTCTCTTCCTCCTCACCCGTACCATCATCTGTTCATTACTTCCTGCTCATTACGCCTCTCTCCTCCTGCCTCATCCTCCTTCCTCTTCCTCCTTCTCCCCACCCCGTTACATCATCTGTTCCATACTTCCGCTCATTTCCGCCTCCTCCTCCTCCATTCCTTCCTCCTTCTCCCTCCTGTTAACCCTCTTCCTTCCCGTTACCATCATCTGTTCATTTGACTTCCTGCTCATTACTCCTCGTCCGCCTCCTCTCTCCCTCCTCCTCCCCTCTCCCTCCCTTTTCCTCCTCCCGTTGTTTACCATTCCATCTGTTCATTTGACTTCTGCTCATTACCGCCTGTCCTCCTCCTCCTCCTCTCCTCCTCTTCCTCCTCCGTTACCATCATCTAGTCATTTGACTTCCTGCTCATTACGCTCTCCTCCTCCTCCTTCTCCTCCTCTGCTTCCATCCTCTTTCCTCCTTCCCGTGTACCTATCTTGTTCATTGACTTCCTGCTCATTACCACCTCTTCCTCCGCCTCCTCCCTCCTCCTTCCTCCTCCTCCCTCCTCTTCCATCCTCCCGTTAACCATTCATCTGTTCTTTGACTTCCTGTCTATTACCGCCTCCTCCTCCTCCTTCTCCTCCTCCTCTTCCTCCTCTTCTCCTCCCATTACCCATTATCTGTTGCATTTGTAACTTCGCTGCTCATTACCGCCTCCTCCCTCCTCCGCCTCCTCCCCTCCCCGTCCTCTTACCTCCTCCCGTTACCACCATTCTGTCATTTGACTTCCTCTCATTACCGCCTCCTCCGCGCCTCCTCCCTCCACCCCCCTCCTCTTCCTCGTTCCTCCCTCCTCTGTTACCATCATCTGTTCATTTGACTTCCTCTCTTACCGCCTCCTCCTCCTCCGACTCCTTCTCTCCTCCTCCTCCTCTACCCTCCTCCTCTCCCTCCTCTTCTCCTCCCCGTACCATCATCTGTCATTTGACTTCCCTGCTCATGACCGCCTCGCTCCTCCTCCTCATCCTCCTCCTCTTCCTCCTCCACTTGTTACCATCATCATGTTCATTTGACCTTCCTCTCGATTACCACCTTTTCCTCCGCTCTCCTCCTTCCTCCTTCCTCCTTCCTCCTCTCCGTACCATCATTCGGTTCATTGACTTTCTGCTCATTACCGCCTCTTTTTCCTCCTCCTCCCGCCCTCCTTCTCCTCCTCCTTCTCCCTCTCCCTCTCCCTCCTCTTCCCCTCCCGAGAACTTAATACCATTCATCTGTCATATTGACTTCTCGCTCATTACCACCATCTTCCTCCGCCTCCTCCTCCTTCCTCCGTCCCGTTACCATCATCTGTTCATTGACTCTGCTCATTATCCCTCGCCCTCTCTCCTCTGCTCTCTTCCTCTCCTCTTCATCCCTCCTGTCCAAATCTGCTCAGATTCCGCTCACTACCACCTCCTTTCCTCCCGCCTCCTCCTTCTCTCTCCCTTCTCCGCTCCTCTCCTCCTCTCCTTGGTTACACTCATTCTGTTCGACTTCCCTGCTCATTACCACCTCTTCCTCCGCCTCCTCCTCCTCCGTCCTCCTCCTCTCCTCCTCCTCCTCCTGTTACCATCATCTGTTCATTTGACTTCCTGCTCATTACCACCTCTTCCTCCGCCTCCTCCTCCTCCTCCTCCTCCTCCTCCTCTCCCTCCTCTTCCTCCTCCCGTTACCATCATCTGTTCATTTGACTTCCTGCTCATTACCTCCTCCTTCAGGGCCTCTGTAAATTTAGATTCTAATCACGGTTACGTCTTGTTGTCATAAAATTTAATAATGTCGCGCAGTTCTCTCATACGTGGCTTTTTGTATCCAGCTGTCACTGTGACTACTACTACTACTACTACTACTACTACTTCCACTACTTCCACTACTTCCACTTCTAATACTACATCTTCTACTACTACTACCACTACTACCACTACTACTACTACTTCTACTACTACTGCTATGTCTACCACTACTACTACTATTATTACTATGACTACTTCTACCACTACGTCTACTACTACCACTACTACTACTTCTACGTCTACTACTTCTACTACCACTACTACTACCACTACTACTTCTACTACTACGTCTACTACTTTTACTACTACTACCACTACTACTACTACGTCTACTACTTCTACGTCTACTACTTCTACGTCTACTACTTCTACGTCTACTACCACTACCACTACTACTACTACTACTACGTCTACTACTTCTACGTCTACTACTTCTACTACTACTTCTACTACCACTACCACTACTACTACTACTACTACTACTATGTCTACTACTTCTACTAATACGTCTTCTACTAAGTCTACTACTTCTACTACTACCACTACTACTACTACTACTACTACTACTACTACTACTACTACATACAATGTAAACAACGTCCAACATGTAAAACAATAGGACAACAGAGTAAACCCTGGACATCATCATACTACTTTAAAAAGTTAGATTGGTGATAGTTAATAGATTAATGAATAGTTAATAGGTTAATAGCCTAGAATAGAACATAATGCAAAGGTCAGAAGGATCTGCACACAGACAAGACGCTTCCCACTGCCAGTCGCCGCATTGCAGCTCGATCTACTGCTACTACGGGTCGATGTAATCTCTCATTTGTCCCGGAGTGATCCACGCTAGAAAAGGTTTCAAAGGTACTTCTGGACAATGTCATTTTCAATCTGAAGTGACATTTGGGAAAGTCAAATAAAAATCACTTCACATAGACTGTATCGACAACACAGAAGTCACTCGAACACAGGTTTGCAGTGCGCTGTCCATCTCACCATAGACTGTATCGACAACACAGAAGTCACTCGAACACAGGTTTGCAGTGCGTCCATCTCACATAGGACTGCCGACAACACAGAAGTCACTCGAACACAGGTTTGCAGTGCGCTGTGCATCTCACCATAGACTGTATCGACAACACAGAAGTCACTCGAACACAGGTTTGCAGTGCGCTGTCCATCTTCACCCTAAGGCCACACACCACTCATTTCAAGAGAACCTCAAGAGTGCACCTTTTAGGCAAAAAAGAAAATTCTTGCTAAAACAATTATTATGAATGAACACTCTTTTTAGACGTAACAAAATATCCGTACTTTCTTTACTATATCATGTATATCTTTTATTTGTTCTGATAAAGCTCAGATAATTTGAAAACTGTTCAGGAAAGGTCGCATTTGATCCTTTTTATGTGATTTTTTTTTACTGTATCGATACTTGCTCACATCGAGTTTTGATACTATTACATACTTTTGATAATCCTACTCCAATGAAAAAAGGAATCTAGTACTGCTACCTTACTACTTCTGCTGCTGCTACTACTACTAATAGGACGCCCACTTCTCTTCGTAATTATACTTCCTGCATCCGCACACAAGTACAAAGTAATGCCCGGCGCCAATGAAAAACCCCACAGAACACATTGCTCCTGCAGCCGTAGTGCGAAGCGTGGCGGCGAGCGCGGATTGGCTGAGTCTTATCTTGATGCGGTGGAGCTGACAGGTACTGCATCACATTAAGGGCCTTACCAATCTTCACTGTCAAATCCAGCAGGAGGTACACTGATAGGACGCCCCCCACCCCCCCACCCCCCCCACACTCGTGCAGCACCTCCTCCTACCTGCAGCAGAGCCCTCCATGTCTTCTGGTGCACAACGTATCGATTTTGCCTTCAAGTTTTCAAAGACAAAATAAAGGCAACGCAACGGAATCGTTATTCTGAAGTGCAATTTGTGACCGGATCGAGAAACAGTGAAACGACCACTATCATTTAGATTAAAGCGTATTTATGAAGTATGTGATTGTTCGTCCTTCTGGATGTAAAGCGCTTTGAGGATCTTTGAAGGTAGAAAAGTATTTATATCATACATTTACAGCGAGAAACCAACTGGAAGCACCCGTTTGAAGCTCTGTTACCCAAGTTGGGCACTTGTGAAATCGCAATTTCACAAGCTGACAATTATTATTATTATTATTGTTATTATTATTATATTAGTTATTAGCTTTTTTGGGATGAGAAATCAAACACCTAAACAGGACCATTTAAAAAAATATATGATTTCAGACTATCAAAATAATACTTCTTTTATTTTTAATGGCGATTGGCAGCCAACTGAAAAGGTGCATTTACCGCCACATACTGGAGTGAGAGTGGACAGGAGATCAACGGACACCATAATACCGTAGTTGCACGTCTTCAAAGTACGTGTTTACTATACAGTAAAAAAAAATTATGCATAACTGTCTTAATTTGAAGGGACAATGTAAAGAGATTAAAATGCTAGTTTCCCTCTGCGCTCCCAGATGGACATGAATTAATTAGACTATGAAAATACAGCCAGTAAAAAAAAAAAAAGAAGAAAAAAAAGAAAGTAATCCACTATTCCCACTCTCTAATAGGCCTGGGAATCACAAGGTCCCTCACGATCAAATGTGAAATACGATACACGGCTCACGATATGGTAATAACACCGTTTTGCAATACATGCGACAATCGATATATCGTCGGAGATCTTCTACGACATATCACTGCTTTTCTTTGTGAAACCACGACCTGCACAAACTCAAAATTAAACACACCCATTTCAATCATCAAAAATGTCAAATGATTTTACATAAACAATTTCCTTTCTTTTAAACAAGCAACAAAATTGTAGCGCGGTCACAAAATCATTTCGGGAAATTATACCAAAAATGGCTCATGACGATATATCGATACAGCAGCCCATGATATCTATACTGTATCGCCAACTGTAGTATCGCGATATACCGATATTTCGATATATGGTGATACTACATTCTTAGTCTCTAACATACACAACACAACACGCACACATGCACACAATAGAACCATCAGTGGCCGTACGTCAGCTTTCATCGCGCTATATTTTCTGTTCCTCGTTCGTTAGTTTCTCCTCGTTGCCCTGCAGGTGGAGTCGACTCAGAGCATGATCCGCATCCTGGGCCTCTCCGCCACGCTGCCCAATTACCTGGACGTGGCCGCCTTCCTCCACGTGAACCCTTACATCGGGCTGTTCTTCTTCGACGGGCGCTTCCGGCCCGTGCCCCTCGGACAGACCTTCGTGGGAATCAAGACCACCAACAAGGTACACGTCACTTCCATCATGTGTTATGGGCTTCCAACCAAGTTCTAACATTGTCACCTTCGTTAAAAGCAAACAAACCTGGAGTCGCGATGTTCAAGAGCATGTTTAAAGGCCAATAACGATACACATAATGCGTAATACGTGTTCTAAAAGTGTAACGCCGTCAAATACGCCAAACTTGACTTGATTGATGGTTGATTCTGGTCTTCTCTGAGCAGGTGCAGCAGCTCCACGACATGGAGGAAGTGTGCTACAACAAAGTGCTGGACCAAGTGAGAGCAGGACATCAGGTGAGCCCCTCCACGTCACTTATACTCGACATAAAACGGCTAAAAGGGGCACTGTGTCACTTTTCCCGGCGAGGGGTCTGCCGCCTGACTGTCTCCACGTCAGCGCGTTGAATCGAGTTCCCCGCCGCTTGGAATCTCCGACTCATCTCCGCGCAATAATCCTGACAATTTAGCTGTTAAAATAATTGTTTAACCAGTGGAATTATAATCTGGACCATACAGAAAAACAACATAAATAATAGTTCGATGAGTTGACAAAAAAAAAAATTATCGCTGACTATTTGAGAAAAAATAAATAAAAAATGGACAACCAAATCTCCCAAGTAACAAATATTTAAAAGTAATATATTTAGATGAATGGGAAGTAAAAAGACTTCCAATCTATTATTTTCTGCAGAATTGTCATTAAATTGCACAATTGCGACTATAATAAAATACGTTACCAAGTGTTTTGCCGTTTTTCTTACGACACAGCTGAACCAGTACTGTAGTTTCTTTGCAGTAGGAAGTAAAATTGTATTCTTATCAAAGCCCGTGCTTCTTATTTACCAGGGACATTTTCTCCTCCGCGTCTGTAAAAGTTCTGAAAGTTGTTTCCGAGGCAAGAATGAAAGTTGAATTCCCTTTTGAAAACATCCCTCTGAACTTTTTTCGCGAGTAGAAAATATTTGGTGAAGATTTAGTGTTCAAAGTGTGCTATCTGGAAGTCTCTAAAGTCCTTATCGGTTTCGCTCTTCCACTTGGCGTTTCCCCGGCACCGGCAGACTCCAAAATGTCCGCCGGGAAAACGAAGTGTGGATCCAGAGTTTAGCGTTCAGCTCCCATCTGCTTCCCATCGAGAGCGGTTGTTATCCTGCGAGCGATATAATGTACTGTGCACAAGCCGCCGGCCGGAGTTTAAGAATTACCACCGTTAATTATGAAAAATAACTGTCAACGTCAGATGTAGACAAAACCTTGGGCCAAGAACAACTCCTACTCATTATTATAATTATTAAAATGTCAAGAAAAAGGATTTAATGAAGATCAGACTTTGATGCACAGAACTTTATTCATTGTACTTTTTTATTGCCTTAACGTTATTTTTAAACAACATCTGAGTAAATTATTCAAATTGTTTGTGGAAAAACTAGCACACACACTTTGTGTGTGTGTGTCTGTGTGTCTGTGTGTCTGTCTGTGTCTGTGTGTGTCTGTTAGTGTCTGTGTGTGTGTCTGTGTGTGTGTCTGTGTGTGTGCGTGTGTCTGTGTGTCTCTGTGTCTGTGTGCGTGTGTGTGTCTGTGTGTGTGTGTGTCTGTGTCTGTGTGTGCGTGTGTCTGTGCGCGTGTGTGTGTCTGTGTGTGTCTGTCTGTATTTGTGTGTGTGTGTGATGAATGCAGTGCAGGTTCACACACTCGTCTAGCGACCTGAATACGGCTCCAGACCGGGCCACGTCTGCGGAGAACAGACTCCCCACGAAAAGGGAACATGGATTTTAAACACTTTGCAAGTCTCGCAGCCTTTGAGATCAATGCCATACTGCGGAACATTTAAGGCAAAGTAATACAAATGCATCCCCCAACAGGAAAGTTACACAGTGCACCTTTAATCTACTCTATTTCATGTTTTCCACCATTTTGAATCCTAAATTGATTTCCCATAATGCATCTGTAGCATGGTAAGTAAATGTGCAGTGTGTTGTTCCTTTTCTCTTGGAGGCATTGAAATATGAGATTGGAACAAACGGTATGTGTGGAGCAAACATCTGTGTGTTCTCCGCCTCCGAAGAGACGATGCAGCGTCTGTTATTTATTGAAGGCGGTTTTTATCAGCAGCGCTGGGCGCCGTGCAGGCATTGTGCGCCACACTCGCCTTATTAAACTTCTCCCTGGCAGCAGCTTCCCCAGAAGGAGGAAAACCAGAAAGGAAATGCATCCGTCAGAATCCTCCCAGGTGAAATTAATATATGTCAGAGCGCTTCTGCAGGAAAGCGCCCGGACAGAGCTAAAGCGCCCGGACAGAGCTAAAGCGCCCGGGCAGAGCTAAAGCGCCCGGACAGAGCTAAAGCGCCCGGTCAGAGCTAAAGCGCCCGGACAGAGCTAAAGCGCCCGGACAGAGCTAAAGCGCCCGGGCAGAGCTAAAGCGCCCGGACAGAGCTTAAAGCGCCCGGAAGCTACGCGGTCAGAGCTAAAGCGCCGGTCAGAGCTAGCAGCGGCCGGTAGCCAAAGCGCCTCGGACAGAGCACAAAGCGCCGGACAGAGCTATAAATCGCCGAGCCAAAGCGCCCGGGCAGAGCTACGCGCCGCAAGCAGCGCCCGGACAGAGCCAAAGCGCCGGACAGAGCAAAGCGCCCGGACAGAGCTAGAAGCGCCCGGTCAGAGCCGAAAGCGCCCGGACAGAGCTAAAGCGCCCGAGCAAGCGCC
This sequence comes from Chaenogobius annularis, assembly GCA_015082035.1. NCBI lineage: Eukaryota > Metazoa > Chordata > Actinopteri > Gobiiformes > Gobiidae > Chaenogobius > Chaenogobius annularis. Next base: position 25,687 of record BJKM01000597.1, on the reverse strand, counting down.
CGGCAGAGCTAAGCGCCGGACAGAGCTAAAGCGCCCGGTAAAGCGCTCCCGGACGAGCCAAAGCGCCCGGACAGAGCTAAAGCGCCCGGGCAGGCCAAAGCGCCCGGACAGAGCTAAAGCGCCCGAGCCAAAGCGCCGGGCAGAGCAAAGCGCCCGGACAGAGTCAAAGCCGCGCGGACAGAGCAAAGCGCCGGACAGAGCTAAAGCGCCCGAGCCAGAGCAGCCGAGGCAGAGCCAAAGCGCCGGACAGTGCTAAAGCGCCGGACAGAGCTAAAGCGCCCGACAGCCAAAGCGCCCGGACAGCTAAAGCGCACCGCAGAGCCAAAGCGCCCGGACCAGAGCCAAAGCGCCGGCAGAGCCAAGCGCCCCGGTGCAGAGCCAAAGCGCCCGGCAGAGCCAAAGCGCCCGGGCAGAGCCAAAGCGCCGGAGAGCCAAAGCGCCGGCGAGCCAAGCGCACCGGGCAGAGCCAAGCGCCGGCAGAGCCAGCAGCCCGGCAGAGCCAAAGCGCCCGGGCAGAGCCAAAGCGCCCGGGCAGAGCCAAAGGCCCGGGCAGAGCAGGCCCGGGCAGAGCCAAAGCCGCAGCGCCCGGACAGAGCCAAAGAGCCCGGACAGAGCTAAAGAGCCCGGACAGAGCTAAAAGCGCTTCAGGTGCTTCACTGGTGCTTAGGTGCTTCCGCCGGTGCTTCAGTGCTTGGCAGGTGTCTTCTGGTGCGTCTGGTGCGTCTGGTGCTTCGGTTCTTCAGGTGCGTTGGGCTTCAGGTGCGTCTGGCGTTGGGCTTCAGTTCTTCAGGTGGTCTGGTGCTTCAGGTCTTCAGTGCGTCCTGGTGCTTCTGGTGCGTCTGGTGCGCTGGTGCTTCAAGGTTGCTTAGGTGCCTAGGTCTTGTGGCTTCAGGTGCTTCAGGTGGTTCTGGTGGCTTCAGGTGCCTGGTTGCGTCTGGTGCTTCAGGTTCTGTGCAGGTGGCGCTCATGGGCTTCTAGTGCGTTGGTGCGTCTGGTGCTTCAGGTGCGTCTGGTGCTTCAGGTGCCGGTCTGGTGCGTTCAGGTGCTTCAGGTGGTCTGGTGCTTCTGGTGCTGTTTTCAGGTTCTGTCAAGTGCGTCTGGTGCTTCAGGTGCTTCAGGTGCGTCTGGTGCGGGTCTGGTGCGTCTGGATGCGGTCTTGGGTGCTTCTGTGCGTTCAGGTGCGTTCATGGTGCTGCTTCAGGTTCTTCAGTTCTTCTGTGCGTCTGGGTGCTTCAGGTGGTTACAGGTGCGTCTGGTGCGTTCTGGTGCTATCAGGTGCTTCAGGTGCGTCTGGTGTGCTTCAGGTGCGTCTGGTGCGTCTGGTGCTTCAGGTGCGTTCTGGTGCTTCCAGGTGGTTAGGTGCGTCTGGGGCGTCTGGTGCGTCTGGTGCGTCTGGTGCTTACGGTGCGTCTGCTGCTTCAGGTGCTTCTGGGTGCTTCTGGTGCTGCAGGTGCGTCTGGTGCGTCTGGTGCGTCTGGTGCGTCGGGCTTCAGGTGCTTCATTTCAGGTGCTTCAGGTGCGTTTTGTGCTTTGGTGCGTCTGGTGCGTCTGGTGTTGCTGGTGCTGTCAGGTGCGTCAGGTGCGTCTGGTGCTTCAGGTGCGTCTGTGCTTCAGGTGCGTCTGATGCGTCTGGTGCTTCCGTGGCGTCTGGGGCTTCTCGGTGCGTCTGGTGCGTTGGTGCTCTTGGTGCTTCAGGTTCTTCAGGTGTCGTCTCGGTGCTTCAGGTGCTTCAGGTGCGTCTGGTGCGTCGGTTGCTTCAGGTGGCTGCTGGTGCTTAGTGTGCGTCTGGTGCGTCTGGTGCTTCAGGTTCTTTCAGGTGCGTTGCTGCTGGGTGCCCCTCTGGCTTCCTTGTGTCTTCTGTGCTTCTGGGCTCCTGCTTCAGGTGCGTCTGGTGCTTCAGGTGCGTCTGGTGCGTCTGGTGCTTCAGGTTCTTCAGGTGCGTCTGGTGCTTCTGGTCCCTCTGGTGCTTCTTGTGCTTCTGGTGCTCCTGGTGCGTCTGGTGCTTCAGGTGCGTCTGGTGCTCCTGGTGCGTCTGGTGCTTCTGGTGCTTCAGGTGCGTCTGGTGCTTCTGGTGCTTCAGGTGCTTCTGGTGCTGAATTGAGATGGAAAAGGAGATTATTTTACCACAAATGTCCAGGATCACATTCGACATTCTTGGATTTACCTCCCGAAAAAAGGAACATTTTCCGTGAAGCGTCCACTCAAAAATTACCGGATTGGGCATTGGTTTTGGGTGATCTGTTAACGGTGCAACCTTCTGGAGTGGAGTGTTCGCTACCTGCTCGTCTCTACGGAGATGTCATCGATTGCCTGGAACGATCCACAATGTCATTAAACACCATTTTGCATGTATTAAAGCAGAACTAAGTAACATTTTCACCTCATTTGAACGTCTTTGTTAGTCCTCGTGAAGGTTAAACATGTATTTTTGGGGCGTTTTGAAGTGTCCGTTGTCGCCCCCTGCTGTCTCCGGGGCGGAAAACCTCGTCTCGCAACATATTCCCGACATCGGCCCGAAGATAACTCTCCTGAGAAACCCTTGCTCTTTATTTTGTATGTGATTACACTTCCTTACATCAATAAAAAAACGAGAAAATGCTTTTTGCGTCTGTTTTATGACTTTATGAGCTGCAGGGGGAGCTCTATTGCTTAGTTCCTCTTTAATTGTTTTTGCTGCATTCACTATACGTATTTCGATGGTCTCGGTTCAGTTGGAAAGTGGCGACGTCGCATCCTTCTCTCTCGTACGCCTTCGCATCCACATTTTTACGTCATGTTTACGTCATGGTTGCCAGGTGAATTTATAAACTGTGCCGTGATTTATCCCCGCCCAGGTGATGGTGTTCGTCCACGCTCGTAACGCCACCGTGAGGACGGCCATGGCGCTCATCGAAATGGCCAAAAACAATGGAGATATCTGCGTCTTCCAGCCAGACCAGGGCCCCGACTACGGCCAGTGTGAAAAACAGGTAAGACTCTCGGCCGCCCTTCCTCCGTCACCCGGGTTTACGGTTAGCAAACCGTAGACGCAAACGGGGAAATGCGCGATGCTAACGATCTAGCTAGTCCGGGAAATGTTTTTAATACTTGTTGTTTTGTTGTTCTTTTTACTTTTTGAAATGCGATTTAGTACATTTTTCAGTCGTATCTTATTATAAAGTTAAAGATGTTGATGTTTAGTCACCCACTATTTTAATATCATCTTTGTAGCTCCATAAAAGGTACATTTCTGGAAAACCTTTGCTGGCATTTAACATTTTCTTGCACCAAACGTAAAAAGCGGGCACATTTGACCACAACAACAAGACGAGCTGCTAATGGGGGGATCCTAATGATAAAACCAAATAAAACATGAGGCGTCGACGATGCTATCATTAGCCTAGCAATTAATCACATTTGAATTGACCTGCGATCCAGTTGTTTAAGAATGAACAATGATGATCTTTTTATTCAAGTCAGTGAAATAATGTTTGGACCGCGAGGAACCTGTAAATACGACATAAAGATTCTGTAAATTATTATCGATGGCGCAATTCAGCATTTTCGTCTTGCCTCAATTATATTCTTAATCGTATCATTATTGCAAACAAAAAAACACTGCACGCCAGATTTATCTTCGAAATAATTAGACGTCATTGCCCCCCTCTCTCCCCCCCCCGTATACCACGTACGTTGTCCTGCGCCGTTCCGTATATATATTTCCTGTGTCTGACAGCGGTTTCGATGCCGCGCCGAGCAGCGATCGCGGCGCATCCGGTGTAATTAATGTTCTCTGTGCATTGGGCATGGCGTGGTTTGCCACATAGGACGGTCATCCGGACTCCCCCCGTCCGTCCCCCCACCCGCTGTATTCAAATCACAGGCAAGTAGGAGGCAGAGTGATAAATATAGTAACCTTTTTGCCGGCGTTCCCCCGAGCCCGGCCAGGATTGATGCCTCCTCTAATCTTCTCTCCTGTTTAAATGGGGATATGTATACAAATCAGATCACTTTTCATGCTTATGCTAAAACAGGAAACGCAGACAGCAGATGATGTCGGGGGAGTACAGTCGGTGCGTCGTCGCCGTGGCCTGGTTATAAGGCTTTTGAAACAGAGCTTTGGAGTGATATTTCCAGTCCTCATTATAAAGGTGCATGTGGAAGTTAATAGCCTCTGCATCAGCGTTGCCGCGGATGTGGAGGAGAAGTTTAGTGGATGTGGAGCCGGACCGGGATAATTGATCAGAAAGGGGCTTGAGAGGAGAAGGAAAAACACAAAGGGAAATGCATAATGACCGCACATGTGAGGAAACGGATGAGGGACGTTCACAACGAGCAGGGGAAATGTCATGAATCATATTATCTGGATAAATGTGCCAAATCCTCAAATGTACTTTCAAAATGGATCGTACTCTTTGTCATTTACTTCCAACCCAACTTCAGTGTTTTACCCAAATGATCGTTTTGTCGCTTGAAACGGCTGGACCTGACGTTCCAATTGTGAACAGTTGAGTCTTCATTTGAAAGGACAATGTACAGAGTTCAGGTCGGAACCGGATGCTCGCGACGTGACACAAACAGCATGGTTTCATAGAGCTCCAAAGGCAGCGCTCTTTGGGTTGAAACGTCTTCGTCCAGATGACCGACTTTGAAACGTTTTCTACGATGGAACCACTCCTGGACCAATGAGAAACGACACGGAATAGTAGAGCGTTTGGTCCATTTTTGCCGCGAGTCATTACGGTGATAAAAACACACATTTATGCTCAAATCTGGCGCAGCATCAAGCAAATAAGAAAATGTATTTATTTTTCCCAACAAAAGTCTGACCGCTGTGCACTGTCGCCATCACAACATATAAAACAACCGAACCCTTTTGAACGAGCCATGTGCCTCACTAAAGTGCGGATTGTGCAGATTGTGCAGATTGTGCAGATTGTACGGATTGTGCAGATTGTGCAGATTGTGCAGATTGTGCAGATTGTGCAGATAGTACACACAGAAATCCCTGCACGTGAACACTGGTGACGTGCCAGCCGGGTTCGCGAGAGCTCGGAAACGGGTTGGATACTACTAACTGCTGCTAACTTCCTCCTTCCGCGCTTTCACACTCGGGCGCCAAACGGGTTAGATACTACTAACTGCTACTAACTTCGCCACAGCTTTAAGAAGGTATTTTCAAGGGTTCGAAATGTGCGCGGGACCAAAGCGTACGGCCGCCATCCACTCCAGGGAAACCGCCGCGGTCTAGACTTCAGTGTTTGGCCTCATAATGCAGCGTTTGCTTATGGCACTAATTCCCCCCCACCACCACCACCACCCCCCCCCACTCAACCGAAGTGTCATCTTAAATTTACCATATCCTCAACGACTACTTTGTGTCTGAATGGAAAGTTACGCTTACAAAATACTAATCCTCTTGACTTTCAATGGCCTAATTCATTATCTATAATTTAATGGCGGTTAAAATTGTATTGTATTGTATTTGCTATTGTTTTTTTTTAAATTTTTGCTAATAAACGTTCCTAAAGCGCCACACAAACTGTACTGGGGCTTGAATGCGCCCTCGTGCATCAGAACGCCGACACTAATCCTGACTGACGGCCCCTCCACTCTGAGCGATAAGGCCCCCCCCTCTAAACCACATTAGGAACACACAGAATGCAGTGGAAAAAAAACTGGTTAAATAATCACGTTTTTTTTTGTTTTTTTAAAGGTTATAAATATTAATAAGGGCAATTTCCAGAGTGCAAATAACAGTGCATTATCTCCTGTGTGGGCTTAAAGTGGCCGGCCCTTTTCACGCGAGCAGTATCGGACCCACAAACAACTGATGGACTAATGAGACGGCTACGGTAGTATTTACAGCAGGAGACAGAAGACACGGCGCCGGCGGTTGCTAAAAGATGCTTAATTCATCTATTGAAGAGCGTGGAGCGCGCAAATAGATGAGCCAAGAACGTGCTTTCGTTTTTCGTGTTGGACAAAGGTGTCGTGTTAGACGTGTATGCTCCATTTCAAAGAGACACCACCCTTTGCTGTACTCGGAGGGAGGGGATGCATGCACCGTTGCGGCAGACTTTTTTTTTTTCCCCCCTCATCATATCATTCATCGTACAGAAGGGGCCCACGATATCAAATGCTAGCGTTACGTCACGATTGACCGATTATTGACGAAGCGACGTGACATTCTTTGCTGCCAAGTTATTTACATTTAGATTGATTTTTTTTTGAAGATAAAGACAAATTAAGCGTCTAAATTGACACGATGATATTTTTTTGGGCTCCTACGATTGTATTGTACCTGAATAAATCCCGATTATTATCATCTTGACATGCCAGTGTTTGTGTCGTGCGCACTGCCGTAACAAGTTAACGTAGTCCTATTGTTCTTTTGTCCGCCGTATCATTCTAATTCACCACACCTAGAAATCGTTATGTATTTGGACATTTAAATTGCATTTTGTCCTAAAAAGAAAAAGTTCAGGCTGACGTCCGGTCCCAAGACAGCGGCGCCAGTTTGACCTCTTCTGGAGAGCTGCCGCGTCACGATGGCGAGCCGCATCCGTGTGTGTGTGTGTGTGTGTGTGTCACCGTTTTAAGAAAATACAATTGCAGGACAAAGAAAGTCGAACAAAGAGCAGAATCTGGTGAAGCGGGGACTGTTGGAGCCGTAGCGTCCGAAGGATTACTCAAACATGCACGAATCACTCTGAATGCAACTTTGAGCGCTCTGAAGAGGGGAAACGGTGACGAAGACTAAACCAGAGCAAAGTGGGATCCAGCACAAGTCGAGATCAGGTCTGGGATAAACAGACACTGCACTTGTGTAGGATTAGTCCAGGACTTAACCAGAAATAAACCATCAAATCAACCAAAAAGAACATCAGACGAAGTGTAAATTCTTCTCTAAAAATCACCCTGTTTTTGCTCGTTTCCAGAGAAGAACTCGCAAAGCAGTGCATCAGATTCGATTATTCACACGCGTTCTCTCCCACCTGCCTAAACACATCGAATCCGCCCGCGCTTGTGGGCCGCAGGTTTATTTTTGGGCCGAACCCGGTCACGTTAAACCGCCTCAGAGCAAAGCCGAAAGTGTCTGAAAAGCGCAAGTCGCCGATCGATTGGCTCCGCTCGCGGTCAGCGGCTCTCGGGGTCCCGTCTCTCTCTGGGGAAGGAGTGTATGAAGCGAGCCGCGGTAACGGTGTGGGCGGCGAATCAAATAAAAGGATTAGGAATGTCATGGAAGAAAGTCACGGTTTGGTGTCTCAAGGCAGGTTTTCGAAAAGGGGCCGCGGACAACTGACACCTGCATTCGTTCTTTAGGGGGACGCGGCGTTTTGAGTGCGTTTCCGATGACGCAAACTGGCAGTAAAGTGGGAGTATGGCCGTCGAAAAGCAGCTCAAACCAGAGGATATACTGCTGCTGTGCCCTTGTGCAAGACACTTCTCTCACCCTGCCTCAATGAGCGTGACGAGATGCACAATATATCGCAATTATGATGTCACAGACTGCCATATTTAGGTAAAAGAATGGGCTCTGTAAACCACAGAATAGCATGTTTTTACTGCCTGAGCACACGCTTTGACACTACTTTACAGAGACGTTCTGGACTCATATCCAGCCACGGCGTGATTGACAGGCGGATTAACCAATCAGAGAGACGCACGGTCCGTTCGTGTCTAAACGAACGTGGCGGCTTACGAGTGTTCAAATATAACACTGCGGAACGAACTGTAGATTTGAGGTGAATTCAGTTCAATATCTGTTGTTCTGAACATATTTGAGAGGAGACTTCTTCTGCGTTTGAGAGACACTGCTGTCGCCCCCTACTGTCCGACTCCAGACCCTTCTGCATTTGAAACAGAATGAACGAGGATGCAACGTTCTTTAGCCCTGAGACCGCCACAAACGCGCTCGGAAATGCGTGCTTTGTGTTTGTTGCAAATGTTCCTGCTCCTGTAAATGTCTGAAATGTGCACGCCAGACATAAATTGCAAACTTAATTGGCTTGTTGGATTCCTCCTTAGAACCGCGCCGTCCCGGTTTGCCCCGTGGCGGTCGATGGTGCCGTGTTCCACCCTCGTTTCTGTCCGTCAAACCCAAAGAGTAGTAAAAGTAGTAAAGCTGCAACTTACTATCGTTTCTGTTTTTGGAGTGCCATAGTTTCATCCACAAGCAATGAAATATCCTGCCTAATTCTGAATGGAAACTGCCAACTATAGTTTAGATCTGCACAAACTCCGCTCTGAAATACGCGCGAGTCTGTCAGTCGTTTTGTCAGTCGTTTTGTCAGTCGTTTTGTCAATTTGCATTTAAATGTGAACCTTCAAACTGAATTCTATTATTAAAACATCAGTTGCAACTCCAATCGCAGTCGCAGCTCTTGTCAGAGAAATCGGAATTAAATATTCGAAGGGGCAAAAAAATGAATGAAGTCAATTGCTGGAAATTAGAAAGGTCTTTTTGTACGTTTTAGTCCATATAATGATTAAAATTATGAAAAAAAAAAAAAAAAACCTAGTATTCACATGCATGGTTTTTTTAGCACAGCTTTTTTTAATTGTTGAAGTGAATTTCTTACATTGTATTGCATAAAAGTCTGACCTAACTTTGCATCTTGGCAAACCGAGTGATAAACCAAGGTTTTTCTGGTCCGGACAGAATTGGGACGTACCACTCTTATCTTTTAATTAAACGCTTCAAAATATCTAAATGTTTTCGCGACAAATAGACTTGAGTTCACGCTGCGGCGCTTATCAGATGTGTGCACAGTAAGACGCTCACAGCCCACACTGGAGTCTCATATCCACAACCTCCGATAAAGCCTTTGTGCTGTCGCGAACGGCCTCTACGGTGGAGGACAAGAGACACCTGCTGGTCACTCACGGTACTGTCACAGCGTTCAGGATACACACGTTCAGGGATACAACCTCGGCCAAATCAGACAGTAAAGTAGTCCCCCCAGAGTAGACGTGAAATGCCTGTAAGTGATTGAATTAATCTATACAATGTTTTGAAAGGAGTGTAAAGAAGGTGGGTGATCCTTATGTAAGTCGTGTATTTAATCATGGAAAAAAAACATTAGTCCTGTTATACATATATTATTTTACACCCTATACTCAGTAGCCAAAGCCACAGCTGCCCTGGGGGTAGACTGAGGGAAGTGTGGATGACAGTCTGGGCCCCGGACATCGTACTTTGTGTCTGTGGGTGATTATACATGCTGTGTCGTCTCGTATGATGACATTAAATTGGAAATAAATAGTAAATAAATAGTGAATAGATTAAATAAATTTAAAAAAATATAAAAAAAATAAAATAAATTAAATGAATAAATTAAACTACTATTAAGTCACTACTCATTTTGTTTTCGTCGTCGTCCCTAAACCTTAAAGTGCGTATGACTGAGTTTTGGCCCAGTGGCTGCAAGAAAATCGCCTAGCGTGATGTCATCAATTACAAACAGGAAGTAAAACTATAAACCTAAAGAGTTATTCTGTGATAACGTTTTTAACTATATTTTAAATCTATTTATCTTTTGAGCTTTTACCCACGGTCATTGGAACACGTCTATTGGACAGGAACAATACAACTAATGCATAATATGTGTCCTTTAACCTTGAGGCATAATATATTTGACCTTTGCGCCTAAATGACTGACAAACATCTTTGCCGTTTCCTTACTCGGCGTGTTTTATGGCCACATCTCCTCCCGTCACATGTGGTCCTTTCATTTCGTCGCGCCTGTCCCACACACCAGCCCCCCCCCCCCCCCCCCCCCCCCCCCCATAACCCCCCCCTTTCGGAGCGCCGATGCACCGGTGACTTCGGCGCCTCTGGGGACACCGCGCCGGGCTCATTATTCCACGGTTTGCTTTCATTCCGGGCTATTTTTACAAGTGCAGCCTGCGTCACGTCCTCTCGTCCGCTGTGATCTGTTGACAAGCTGTCGTCGCCGCGGCGGACCCGTCGACAACAACGAGGCCGAACTCAAAAGGAGCTGGAAATAGGATGACACAGTGGAGTGACAACACACATCTGGGGTTTTTAAATAGAAAGGAGTCGACAGAAATGCTAAATATAACCACCAGGGGTCAGTGAAAGGAATTAGCGGCTTTGTCAGTGCGGAATGGGGGGAATTGAGGGTGGCAGTTGGTTAGGCTTTGGACACGTCTGCGAAGAAGCAAATAATATGGCGTTATTTCACATTTACAGACATATTCTGGACTAGCTCAGGACTAAACTAGCATTCTGGCGTTGTGTCCCGACTTTGATATAACTGTGTGTAGTAATTAGACATTTCAGACGTATTATATTTGTCGTATGTCGTAGGGGCCCTTTGACTCTTACAGGACAAATCTGACGCATTATTTGTATTAGCATCAGTCGAGTACCTTTCGTCTGGTAGCTCATCTTTTTTAATAAACAATAAACAAAATTAACATCTGTAGCGCTGCTGTTTCCTACGGCACTAACTGAGTACTTGCTCCATCTACTGGCAGCAGAGGGAATTAGATGGTTAGTTACTGTTTTCTCTGAGATGCTAAGTAGCTACGCCGTTGTACTGAACGTTATTTAGACGGCAGAAATGGAGATGATTTACGGAGTTAAAAACGGCACAGAAGATTCTCAAAGAAACCGTCACAGGTCGAGAAAACATCACAGATGGAGAAACCGTCAGAGGTGGAGAAACCGTCATGGGTGGAGAAAACATCACGGGTGGAGAAAACGTCACGGGTGGAGAAAATGTCACGGGTGGAGAAAATGTCACGGGCGGAGAAACCGTCACGGGTGGAGAAAACGTCGGGTGGAGAAAACATCATAGGTCGAGAAAACGTCACATGGAGAAACCGTCACGGTTGGAGAAACCATCTCGGGTGGAGAAAATGTCACGGGTGGAGAAACCGTCAGAGGTGGAGAAACCGTCACGGGTGGAGAAAACGTCACGGGTGGAGAAACCGTCACGGGTGGAGAAAATGTCAAAGATTCAGAACGGAGTGTTTTTGACGGTCGGAGGGGAGAGGACGTTCTAACCAGGATTCATCAAACTAGCGTGAATGAAGCTAAATGCTACTCCAGGTGTGTTTTTGATGAAGGAACAATGTTAGACATTGTTAAAAGCTCAAAAAAAGCAAATTTAGCATAATATGTGTCCTTAAACAAACGTTACCAGTGCCAACAGTTTTCCAACAATATGAGAATATAGTAGGAGCGCAGACGTGTCCACAGCGCCGCTCAGGCTCTCCATGATTGAGCTCGAATTGCACCGTGCGAGTTTGACCTGTGATTTAATCCAACTGAGCTCTAACTTAGATCTTTTGTTGTCGTGTACAGTACGTTAAAGCCGAGCACTCTTCATGAAACGTGACGTGTTCAATGTGGAATCGAAGCGTCTTTGTGTGGCGCCCAAAGAACTTGTCGAGAGATCTCTTCTGATATAAAGAGTCTTGATCGTCTTCGCGGCGGCGGTCTAAGCCTCGGGGAGCGTGGTAATGCAAAGCGAGTTAATTTACACTTTAATTGCTACTTAAAACAACAGCTTTCAAAACCCGCGCAGACCAGCTCCGGGTAACAACAGTGCGCTCTCCCTCTGCGCCTGTGCTTTTTATGACTCCTCCTCCTCCTCCTCCTCCTCCTGCTCGCCGTGCCAGATTAGATGTCAGTAATGTCGGAACACCCCGCTCCGGCGCCGTCGTTAAAACTGATCTGCCATTCATACGTTTGAGGAAGATGAAGCGACACGTTTCAGATCGATTGCCAAAAAGTGCAACCTCTATGATTTGATGATTGCCGTACTTCGAAGCCTTATACTTTAAACCCTGAATACTATCACGCTCAGAACATACTTAGACGAGTTTTTGCGGGGGGAATAAAGTGCCTCTTGCGGCGTCAGTGCAAAAGCAATAATTCTGTATGTATGAGCTTTTTGCAGTTATTATATATGTCATGTTTTTATTGTAAAATCGATTTCCTCTCGGACCCCAGGAAGAATAGTCCTCACTCCCAATAAATACATAAATAAATACATAAATAAACCCAGTCTTGACTCGCACGAGGAAGATATTTGTTGCCGTTTCTGTATGGATTTTTGACCCGTCAGAGATTTTATAAAAAATATCCCTTTGTTAGATTTTCAGAGAGAAAAGCAAACACAAAGCTACGAGTAAATTGAATTTCTGGAGATTGAAATAGAATATAGATTTTTAATAATTAGCTTGACAACAATAATATTTCATAGGAAAACCAAAAGAACTATATGTTTCTGCATTGCGAGGATATTTAGTTCTTTCACACGACACTGCTGATCGAACAACCTTATTTGTTGCTACGTTCTTGACTGTAAAATGGACATGAAAATCCCTGCCTGGGTTTTTTTGTTTTGTTTTGTTTTTTTCCAGTCGAGGCGTTCTGTTGCTCAAACACCGGTGCAGCTTCAGCTTTCACCGTCCACCGCGGCGCAGAGACGACAAAAGCTATTGAATCTGCTCAGGTCAAAACGAGGGATGAAAAGTTCTTCCCCCAAAACGGAAGACAATTTAAAGTTAACTTCTCCGAGCTGAGAAACTTCTACCACGTACGAGTTTTAGTGTGTCTCCTTTTTTCTTTTTTAACGTGTTGTGACTTTAAAACTATCTGTATAAGCCTCACCGACGGGCAAGGACTGGGCGGACGTTGTAATAAACATCAGACAAATGGGAAAAATGACATTCGGACTTCATTTGGAAATGGAAAACGTTGATAAACTTTGCACTAAATGGGACTTGACGGTTGGACCTGCTGTGCCTTCATTTTATTTGTTTGTCAATTGTACTTTTTCATTATTTCTATTGTTATTTTCATTTTTATTATATTATTATAGTTTTTTTATTATTATTATTATTATTATTATTATTATTATTATTATTATTATTCTCTGGTCCTGTGTCTTGTATTTGTTTGTAAAAAATATATAATATAGATATAAAATAAAATATAGGAATAAAATAGAATGAATAAAGTAGATCAAATTGAATTAAAATACATTTAAATACATCTAAATACATTTAAATTTAAATTAAAAAAATGAATAACAAAAAATAAATAAATAGAAAAATATTATTATTAATAATAATAATAATAATTTAAAAAAACAAAATAAACAAAGCTCTATTTCATCATATTTCCTCTTACGGTGGCCTGTGTAACGTCTCTGCTTGGGTTTAACCTAATAAAAGCATTTCCGTGTCAAACATGTACCGAACATTACGTGTGGGAGATATTGACAAAAATGTACATCACACTAACGATTGTCCACAGTGAAAAACAGTGTTCTGTCTGTCGTATAATGAACTGGCTTCTCGCGACGGGCCCGAAGACGACCCCGCCATCGCCCGAGCCGCTGTAATGTTCTTTGCCGCGCCCGTTTGCCGCTAAGTGGAGTACCTCGCGCACGTTTCTGAAGGAGCGCTCATGTTATGGTAATACGGTGCAAATGAGGCGAGCTGTGAGCGAGCCTTTTCCCGCGTTGTCTTTGCGAATAACCTGTTAAAGCCACAAATTGCCTCTCGTGCGGCGCTGTAATTTGCGGGAGGTTCTAGTGGACGGCGCTCTTCAAACGGAGCTAAAATAAAACCTGATATTGGAGCGGAGAGCGGTGGAGGAGAGGGAAGTGCCAACTCCAAAAACGCCCCCACTCTCTGCCCATCGAGAATCAAGAGGCTGGCACCAGGCAACAGGTCCTGATTTAGACCGGCTTTATATCTTAGTCCTGGTTTAGACCGCTTTATATCTTAGTCCAGGTTTAGACCCGGTTTATATCTTTGTCCTGGTTTAGACCTGGTTTATATCTTTGTCCTGGTTTAGACCGCTTTGTATCTTAGACCTGGTTTATATCTTAGACCTGGTTTAGACCTGGTTTATATCTTGGACCTGGTTTATATCTTTGTCCTGGTTTAGACCCGGTTTATATCTTAGACCTGGTTTATATCTTAGTCCTGGTTTAGACCCGGTTTATATCTTAGTCCTGGTTTAGACCCGGTTTATATCTTTGTCCTGGTTTAGACCGCTTTATATCTTAGTCATGGTTTAGACCTGGTTTATATCTTAGACCTGGTTTAGACCCGGTTTATATCTTAGACCTGGTTTATATCTTAGTCCTGGTTTAGACCTGGTTTATATCTTTGTCCTGGTTTAGACCGGTTTATATCTTAGTCCTGGTTTAGACCCGGTTTATATCTTAGTCCTGGTTTAGACCCGGTTTATATCTTAGTCCAGGTTTAGACCTGGTTTATATCTTAGTCCAGGTTTAGACCTGGTTTATATCTTTGTCCTGGTTTAGACCGGTTTATATCTTAGTCCTGGTTTAGACCCGGTTTATATCTTAGTCCAGGTTTAGACCCGGTTTATATCTTGTTCATGGTTTAGACCCGGTTTATATCTTAGTCCTGGTTTATAGCTTAGTCCCGGTTTAGACCTGGTTTATATCTTAGACCTGGTTTATATCTTAGACCTGGTTTAGACCCGGTTTATATCTTAGACCTGTTTTATATCTTAGACCTGGTTTATATCTTAGACCTGGTTTAGACCCGGTTTATATCTTAGACCTGGTTTATATCTTAGTCCTGGTTTAGACCCGGTTTATATCTTAGACCTGGTTTAATCCTACGTATATATTTTGTATATTTGTGCTTTACATGTTTGTTTGTTTGTTTGTTTTTATTATTAGAGCATTTTAAGTTCAGAATAATCGTTCCATTTTTCCATTGTTGTTTTTATTTGTTTATTTTCTAGTTAGTTGTTTTCCATCGCGCGCATCTCTGTTATGATCCTAGTATGTTAAAGCGCCCCCTGCAGGCCGGACGACTCATTGAACTAAAACGCAGTTAAGATAAATATATTTTGAACATTTTTTAGGTTTATAATTCCACTTCCTGTTTGTAATTGATGACGTCACACTCGGAAATTACCCAGAAAACACTGGGGCAAAACGCGTCAGTATTTTTTATTTTTTTATTTGACAAATACAAATATATGAGAGTGACTTTATTTTGTTGAATTCATGTTTAAAGAGTCAAAAAAGTAGTTTCTTTGTGTAAATTCTGCATAAACTTGGCTGAAATGAGTGGAATGACTGGTGTGATGTCACTTCCTGTCATTTTCAACACCTTTTTCAACGTATCCTCCACAAATACCTGCTCGATCGGCGTAAAACTATCATTTATATGTACAACAAGTATAAATACACCAAATAAAGTCAAAATTACAAAATCGTAAAAACCTGTCACGGGCCCTTTAATCGTCGGGGCGATTTGACTCATCCGTTTGTCTGTGGGGGGCCTTCTTCCCAGTTTACCTACTCGTTGCTTACCTGTCGCTCGGCCCCCGTCTCCATGGAGCGGGTGATCTGAGGCTCGGCTCCCTCGAACACCGCGGCCACGGCGGCGGCGCCGATGGAGGCTGAGTGGAGCTGTCAGGCGGCTGTCCGCAGCAGGTTTTCAGGCCCGCAGACGCGCACCGACGCCGCCGCTAATCCGATCTGAACGTGAGCCTCGGTCTACGCCGCGCCCCGGTGCTGCCCCGGCCCGCCGCACTTCAGCGCTAACTCGCCTCGCATTACGGGGGGCCCCGGGCGAGCCGCTAACTCGCCGCGACAGCTCAAAGCAGAGCCTCGACCGTAGCATTTCAATTACCCACCTTTCGCCAAACTCGCACGGCCCCGCGCCTGAAAAGGAGTTACCGCCGGTGCCCACAGTGAACCGTGACGTACGGGGGGGTGGGGGGTCCGGGGGGTGGAGTGTGACGAGGCTGTGGGCGCGAGAAGGCTCTGGTTTACAGAAGCTATTGTGTCTTTGTTGACGTGGAAATGCGCGGAAGTGAAGGGATCTATATTCATCGATCGAAGGTCCTCCATAATAATCTCTTAAAAACAACTGCTTGTCACTCGGGTTGTTTACATTTGATTAGATACAGCTCGTTTACAACAGTTTTTTAATTAATACAGCCATTTGTGTGTGTGTGACTAAAGAAGACCCTGGTTGATGTTAAGAATCATCTTTTTTTTTTGGTGGATGGTGGTTTTCCAGAAGCTTCTAAACTACAAGGAATAAAGTTAGATTGTGAAACCTTCTCCATGTGGCGACTATGTAGAAATACAACAACATAATTCAGTCCTGATTTGTGACGACTCAAACGAGGCGACCGCATCTTCAAAGGGGAGATGAAAGATGGGTCTTTTGTCTGTTTTCTGCTCTTTGGAGGCAGATGAACTATTCATGTAGAAGTAACAGTTATAGAGGTGTGTGTTCCTCTGTGTTCCTCTGTGTGTTCCTCTGTGCGTTCCTCTGTGTGTTCCTCTGTGCGTTCCTCTGTGTTCCTCTGTGTTCCTCTGTGTGTTCCTCTGTGCGTTCCTCCCTCGCTGTGCGTTCCCTGTGCGTTCCCCTGTGCCGTTCTCTGTGCGTGTCCCCTGTGCGTTTCCTCTGTGGTGTTCCCTCTGTGCGTTCCTCTGTGTTCCTCTGTGTTCCTCTTGTTTGTGTTCCTCTGTGCGTTCTCTGTGCGTTCCCTGTGCGTTCCCCTGTGCGTTCCCCTGTGCGTTCCTCTGTGCGTTCCTGTGCGTTCCCCTGTGCGTTCCTCTGTGCGTTCCCCTGTGCGTTCCCCTGTGCGTTCCTCTGGTGTCTGTTCCTCTGTGTGTTCCTCTTGTGTATTTCTCTGTCTGTTCTGTGTGTTCCTCTTGTGTATTCTCTGTGTGTTCCTCATGTTCCTCTGTGTTCCTCTGTGCGTTCCCCTGTGCGTTCCCCTGGTGCGTTCCCTTTGTGCGTTCCCTGTGCGTTCCCCTGTGCGTTCCCTGTGCGTTCCTCTTGTGTATTTCTCTGTGTGTTCCTCTGTGTGTTCCTCTGTGTTGTTCCTCTGTGTGTTCCTCTTGTGTGTTCCTCTTATGTTCCTCTGTGTTCCTCTGTGTGTTCCGCTCTGTGTTCCGCTCTGTGTTCCTCTCTGTGTTCCGCTCTGTGTTCCTCTGTGTGTCTGTGGAGCTGAGGAGTTAAGGCGCTGACCTCCATTTAGACTAAGAGACCACAAGATGGAGCCCAGTGATGGAGAGCCCCTCTGTGTTTGGACAGGTTCATGGCCCGGCTGCCACTCAAACACACAGCTCTATCTGAGGGGGGAAAGAGGAGAGGGGGAAAGAGGGGAGAGAGAGGAGAGAGAGGAGAGGGGGAAGAGAGGGGAGGGAGGGAAAGAGGAAAGGGAGGGAAAGAGGAGAGGGAGGGAAAGAGGAGAGGGAGGAAGAGGGAGAAGAGGAAAGAGAGGGAGGGAGGGAAAGAGGAGAGGGAGGAAAGGAGGGGAGGGGAAAAGAGAGGGAAGGGAGAAAAGAGAGGAGAGGAGGGAAAGAGAGGGGAGGGAGGGAAAGAGGAAAGGGAGGGAAAGAGGAGAGGGAGGGAAAGAGGAGAAGGGGAGAGGAAGAGAGGGAAAGAGAGGGAGGGAGGGAAAGAGGAGAGGGAGGGAAAGAGGAGAGGGAGGGAAAGAGAGGGGAGGGAGGGAAAGAGGAGAGGGAGGGAAAGAGGAGAGGGAGGGAAAGAGAGGGGGAGGGAGGAGAAGAGGAGAGGGATGGAAAGAGAGGGGAGGGAGGGAAAGAGGAGAGGGAGGGAAAGAGAGGGGAGGAGGAAAGAGGAGAGGGAGGAAGAGGAGAGGGAGGGAAGAGAGGGGAGGGAGGGAAAGAGGAGAGGGAGGAAAGAGAGGAAGGAGAAAAGGAGAGACGGAGGGAAAGGAGGGGAGGAGGGAAAAGAGAGGAGAGGGGGAAAGAGGGGAGGGGAGGGAAGAGGAGAGGGGGGAAAGAGGAGAGGAGGGAAAGAAAGAGGAGAGGGGGGAAAGAGAGAAGGGGAAAGCGGAGAGGGAGAGGGGAGAGAGAGAAGGGAAGAGGAGAGGGAGGAAGAGAGGAGAGGGAGAGAAAGAGGAGAGGGGGAAAGAGAGAGAGGGGGGATGAGAGGAGAGGAGGAAAAGAGGGGGGGGAGTGAGAGGAGAGGGAGGAAAGAGAGGGGAGGGGGGAAAGAGGAAAGGGAGGGAAAAGAGGAGAGGGAGGGAAAGAGGAGAAGGGGAAAGAGGAGAGGAGGGAAGAGAGGGGAGGAGGGAAAGAGGAGAGGGAGGAAAGAGAGGGGAGGGAGGGAAAGAGGAGAGGAGGAGAGAGGGGGAGGAAAGAGGAGAGGGAGAAAGAGAGGAAGGGAGAAAAGAGAGGAGGGAGGAAGAGAGGGAGAGGAAAGAAGGGGAGGAGGGAAAGAGGGAGGGGAGAGGGGGGAAGAAGAGAGGGAGGAAGAGAGGAGAGGGAGGAAAGAGAGGGGAGGAAAGAAAGGGAGAGGAGGGAAAGAGGAGAAGGGGAAAGCGGAGAGGAGGAGGGGGAGAGAGAAGGGGAAGAGGAGAGGGGAGGAGAGAGAGGAGAGGGGGAGAGAAGGAGGAGAGGGGAAAGAGAGGAGAGGGGAGTGAGAGAGAGGGAGGAAAAGAGGAGAGGGGGAGTGAGAGGAGAGGGAGGAAAAAGGAGAGGGGGGAGAGAGGAGGAGAGAGAGGAAAAGAGGAGAGGGGGGAGTGAGAGGAGAGGGGAAAGAGGAGAGGGGAGAGAGTAATGGGAGGGAAAGAGGGAGGGTCCGCGGCGAGGAACTGGACAAGAAGAAGCAACACACACACGAAACCAACAAACAGCTAGAGCCAACGGTGTGCTAACGTTAACGGTGCCAACGGTGTGCTAACGTTAACGGTGCCAACGGTGTGCTAACGTTAACGGTGCCAACGGTGTGCTAACGTTAACGGTGCCAACGGTGTGCTAATGTTAACGGTGCCAACGGTGTGCTAACGTTAACAGTTCCAACGGTGTGCTAGCGTTAACAGTTCCAACGGTGTGCTAACGTTAACAGTGCCAACGGTGTGCTAACGTTAACAGTGCCATCGGTGTACTAACGTTAACAGTTCCGACGGTGTGCTAACGTTAACAGTGCCAACGGTGTGCTAACGTTAACTGTTCCAACGGTTTGCTAACGTTAACAGTTCCAACGGTGTGCTAGCGTTAACAGTTCCAACGGTGTGCTAGCGTTAACAGTTCCAACGGTGTGCTAGCGTTAACAGTTCCAACGGTGTGCTAACGTTAACAGTTCCGACGCTGTGGTAACGATAACAGTGCCATCGGTGTGCTAACAATTTCTGTACTTCTGTGGGAGTTTAAACACGCCATTTGAGAAGATAGAATCCCAAATGTGTTTATCCCAGAAATACTGTGGATAAAGACTTGAACGTCATTTGAAAAAGCCTGAACATTGCATAACGTAGCTCCTGAGCAGATAAATGCTAGCTGTGTTTTTGCAAAGATGGTCAGCAGCTGCATCTCTCCATTTAAACAGTTTGGATCCGTATCGTTCTAAGTTCTTGTTTCCCTGTCATTCCCTCAGATCCAGCGCTCCAGGAACAAACAGATGAAGGAGATGTTTCCGGAGGGCTTTGGGATCCATCACGCCGGGATGCTGCGCTCGGACCGTAGCATGATGGAGAGCATGTTCTCCAAAGGGTACCTCAAAGTCCTGGTCTGCACCGCGACACTGGCCTGGGGAGTCAACCTGCCCGCGCACGCCGTCATCATCAAGGTCCGGTCAGGCTCTCCTACGTCCATCAGCAGTTATGACGTAGACACCAGACGGTAGCGGTGTCTTCTGTGTGCGTGCTAGAGTTGGATCAGAAAAAGGACTCAATTGCTTCATATTGAACGCATTCGACTTGCAAACGTTGATCAATATTAGATAGATAATGCTTTTTTTTTTCCTGGGCTCAAATGTCGCCTTCAAACTAGTGATTCATCGGTCAAACACTTCGGACGGACTCGAGTTGAAAAAGCGGTTGTCAATCTGCACCTCCAGCTCTCAAAACGCCTCAAACCGGCCGATCGTTTCGACACACGGCTAAAGGAAGCGCGCGGGGGAAAAGGCGCCCGGAAACTTCCAAGTCGCAAGCTGTGGAACGTATCGAGTGCAGTTCATCTTTCCTTCCCACGCGACTCTCCGCGCAGTCTGCCGCTCGTCAAACTCCCGTCCCCCCCTTTTTCTCACGCCAAGAACATTTAAATCTTATATCAAAAGCGCTTTTGACCTCACACAAATGTCCGTCTCCGTCCAGTCGACAGAGGACGCCCGAGCACGTTGCCAAGAGACGCTCACGCGCCAGTTTCTCAGAAGGAATTCACAAACTCGCTTATATCAGGGCCATTTTTGAACTATTGCATTTTGAATATACTTAATACTATTACTGCTGTAAGGTCAAGTTTATTTGTACCTATACACATCTGAATTGGGATCAGATCTCCGAAAATCGTCAATAATAGAGGAGTTTGTAGTCTGGTGTTTTGGAGCTGATTTCAGACCTTTTTGGAGCTGATTTCAGACATTTTCTGTGTTAATATTGGGACATATTAAACGTTTGTCTTTTTATCTTCATAACATTAATATTGAGAGCCATATTCATTTATTTTTTAGTAAGAATCAGTCAATAACGGGAACAAATTCAGGACTTTATTGATCAAAACTCATTCTTAACCAAGCCTGATCCAGGTCTAAAAACCTTCAAAACTGCACGAAACCAAGTCAAAATGAGTTTTCAATTTGAAACAAACCAAACCAGGACTGTCAAGATTTCAAAAACTATTCTTATAAAGCAAATTTAGCTGAGGACTAAACAAATCCCAAGACAAACCCAAGACGAGCCCTAGACGAGCCCTAGACGAGCCCAAGACGGACCCAAGACGAGCCCAAGACGGACGAGCCCTAGACGAGCCCTAGACGAGCCCTAGACGAGCCCTAGACGAGCCCTAGACGACCCTAGACGCAGCCCTAGACGAGCCCTAGATACCCTGACGAGCCTAGACGGCCCAAGACGAGCCCAAGACGAGCCCGAGACGAGCCCTAACGACCCTAGACGAGCCCTAGACGACCCTAGACGGACCCTAGACGAGCCCTAGACGAGCCCTAGACGAGCCCTAACGAGCCCTAGAACGAGCCCCTAGACGAGCCCTAGCGAGCCCAAGACGAGCCCTAGACGAGCCTAGACGAGCCCTAGACGCAGCCCTTAGGAGCCTACGAGCCCTAGACGAGCCCTAGACGAGCCCAAGACGAGCCCTAGACGAGCCCTAGACGAGCCTAGACGAGCCCTAGACGAGCCCTAGCACGAAGCCCAAGACGAGCCCAAGACGAGCCCTAGACGAGCCCTAGACGGCCCTAGAGTATAATAAAAATGCTTAGGCTGCTTTTACACTGAAATAGGGGTGACGAACTGAGGCTAAACTTGGACTACACCATGACAAAACCAGGACTAAATGAGGACCAAACCAAGTGTATATCGAACTTAACCAGAATCTAACGCGACCAGACCAGAACTTGCCCCCAACATTGTTAATAAGATCCATTTGTGTTCCTGCTCAGCCCGATCTCTCTGGTCTTTCGCACAGGGCACTCAGATCTAACGACCCAAGCGCGGCTCGCTGGTGGACCTGGGATTCTGGACGTGATGCAGATCTCGGTCGCGCCGGCCGTCCGCAGTTCGACAAGTACGCAGGGAACCATCATCACGTCTCACGAGAAACTGAGCCACAACCTGACCTCTCGACGCAGCAGAACCCCATCGAGAGCCAGTTCCTGGACAGCCCTGGCGACAATCTCAACGCCGAGGTACGTCCCCTTTGGACCCCGTTTGGACCCTGGTTTAGAGCCCGGTTGACCCTGGTTTAGAGCCCGGTTTAGACCCTGAGTTTAGAGCCCGGCGTTAGACCCTGTTTAGACCCGGTTTAGTCCCGGTTTAGCCCTGTTTTAGCCTCTGATTTAGTCCTGGTTCACGCCTGGTTTAAACCCGTTTAACCCTTGGTTCTCTAGACCCGCTTTAGACCCATTTAGGACCCGGTTTAGACCTGCTATTACCCGCTTACTGACCTGCTTAGCCCCGGTTGTACCCCGTTGACCGGTTGAAGACCCGTTTAACTCGCCGCTTTAGCCCCGCTTTAAGCACTCTGGTTTAACCCTGGTTTGCCCTGGTGTTAGTCTGGTTTCGCCACTGTAGATTTTAGTCCTGTTTTAGCCCTGGTTTAGCCCTGGTTTCACCCTGGTTCAAGCCCTGTTTTGCCGATTTAGCCCTGGTTTAGCCCTGGTTTAGCACTGGTTTAGCCCGTACCCGTTAGCGTTCAGCCCTTGTTCTAGACTGTTCAGCCCTGGTTTAGACCTTTTCAGCCCTCGGGTTTCAGACCTGGTTTGACCTGTTTTATATACCCGGTTCAGACCTGTGTTTCGCCCTGGTTTAGACCTGGTTTAGACTGTGGTCAGAAGCCTGGTTAGACCTAGTTTAGACCTGGTGTAGCCCTGGTTTGCCTGGTTTAGCCCTGGTATATAGCCCTGCGTTTTAGCCCTGTTTAGACCTGGTTTAGACCTGGTTTTAGACCTGTGTCAAACCTGGTTCAGACCTGTTCACCCTGGTTCAGCCCCATGGTTCAGCCCCCTGGTTTAGCCCGTGGTTGTAGACCTGGTTTACGCCCTGTTTAGCCCTGTTCAGACCTGTTGACCTGGATTTCAGCCCTGTTCAGACCTGGTTTAGACTGGTTTAGACCTGAGTTCAAACCTGTTTCAGACCTGAGTTCAGCCCGGTTCAGCCCTGGTTCAGCCCTGTTTGCCTCGGTTCAGACCGGTTTGACCTGGTTCGCCCTGATCAGACCTGGTTCAGACCTGGTTCAAACCTGTTAGACCTGGTTTCTCAGCCCTGGTTCAGCCCTGGTCTTTCAGACCTGGTTTAACCTTGGTGTAGACTGGTTTAGACCTGGTTCAAGACCTGGTTTTAGACCTGGTTAGACCTGGTGCTCCATAGCCCTGTTCAGCCCTGGTTTGACCCTGGTTTAGCCCTGGTTTAGCCCTGGTTTAGCCCTGGTTAGACCCTGTTAGACCTGGTTTAGCCTGGTTTAGACCTGGTTTCAAACCTGGTTCAAGCTGGTTCAGCCCTGGTCAGCCCTGGTTCAGCCCCTGTTTAGCCCTAGGTTTAGACTGGTTTAGCCCTGGTTTAGCCCTGGTTACAGGACCGGTTAGACCTGTTCAGCCCCTCGGTTCAGACCTGTTTACGACCTGGTTTAGACCTGGGTTCAAACCTGGTTCAGACCTGGTTCAGCCCTGGTTCAGCCCTGGTTCAGCCCTGTGGTTTAGCCTGGTTCAAGACCTGGTTTAGACCTGGTTCAGCCCTGGTTCAGACCTGGTTCAGACCTGGTTCAAACCTGGTTTAGACCTGGTTCAGCCCTGGTTCAGCCCTGTTTGACCTGTTTAGCCCTTGGTTTAGACCTGGTTATAGACCTGGTTCAGACCTGGTTTAAGAACCTGCGTTTAGACCCTGGTGTAGCCCTGATTTAGCCCTGGTTCAGCCTGGTTTAGCCCTGGTTTAGCCCTGGTTTAGACCTGGTTTAGACCTGGTTAGACCTGGTTCAGCCCTGGTTCAGCTCTACCTGATACTCTGAAGTTCTGTTCCTCAAGTTAGACTTTAATCTCAGCTTTGTTTTCACACAACCATAAACTCAGCGTGACCTCCTGTTGACCCCAGACTCGGACCATCTAAAACCTCATCACGCTGCTGTTGCGTCCGCACATAATAAGTGTACAACTGCGCCCCCTGGTGTCATGTCAGCAGAGCGTATCCATGGAGCTCGGGATGGAACATGCAAACCCTTCGGTTACTGGTCAAAAGCTCCACATTCATACAGATACAGCAGCACAGGAACACCCCCCTAAACCCCCAGTAAACACAACTGTGATCCCAGTTTGAGGACTGGGGCGTAAATGGATTTTGTGGCGTCTAAAAATCAATAGGAAAATAATCACGGTGAGGCTGGTTCGCGGTGGCGTTTCCTGACAAATAATAAGAATAAAGTGGAAAAAATGAACCTTGTCACATGAATTATGGGATTTAAACGTTGTATGTTGGTAATTTATTGTAAAAAATATCTTAAAATTGAAGAAGAATACAGGCCTTTTCTTATTTACGCCACAAGATCATGCAAAAAAAAAACCTAGTGCACACGTGTGGAGCATGATCTTGTTCTCGGTTCTCCCATGTTTTTGAGTCACAGCGACAGTAGTTTTACAAAAGCCGTGTTTAAAGTGACAGAAAAGTAAATCATTCTGTGGAAATCTTGAAAAGAAGTGCACTTTTTATCGTCCAAATACATCGTCTCGTCTCGTCTCGCCTTAAGACTCACTATAGATTTGTGCTGAGTTTTGGGTCGAGCGCGGCGCTTCTCCGACAGCCAAACACACGAGCCGAATCCCGTGTGACTCTATCGCCCGGCGGCGGCGGCGGCGGCGGGTGCTGCTGCTGCTTATTTCAGCCGATTTCATCATATATATATATTTTCTAATTACAAACCGTCAGCTCCCGGTCTATTTCACACCTGCCGTTGTCTTGCGCTGTCGCGGCGTCTCGAGCCACACTCGGCGTTTTTATTCAAAAGTCAGATTTTTAAGGAGAAACTGACAACACTTTTGAGTCGCAACATCGAGCGCGGGTGAAGTCACGCTGCGATGATGCGCGGAAATGTCACCAACGATCTTTTATTGAAGAGAATTCAATGTCATTAAGTCAGTGTTATTAGCCGTTAGCATTATTATCAAGTCATTTTTTTTTTGTTTACCAACATTCTCTCAATAATTAGTTTGAATAATCCTGTTTGGTCCTGCAGCTGCGTTCCACTGCTCTGTACTGTACCTGCGATTAGTCCACAAAGTCAGACTCGTACGTACGTTTTTTAAAAAAATAAATAAAAAAAACATCACATGGCCATTTTCCGACTGTAAAAAAAATGCAGAAATTAATATTTTATGTCGTTCAATTTGCACATGAACGACATGTAAAACGCACGCTTGGTCGGCGCTTGTTTTAGTGGAGACCCTTGACAGAACAGCCCCTCGAGGCAACTACTGTTGTGCTTTTGGGCGTTACAAAAATAAATTGAATTGAATTGAAGGATGTCGTCTTCCCGTTTGTCTGTTACATAATTAGATCATGTTGTGGTTGAGATTACAAATTGAACATAGATGAATTGACATTTTAGTATTTCTGTGAAGCAAACGAATCAATAAATTGCTTTTCAATCTAATTTGGTCATTCGTACACACCTTAAATACATGTCGACACAGTATTTGAACGCAAACACCTTTTATACGTCTGTGCCTTTAAGATGCGACGTCATAGAGCATGTAGCGCTGTAGTTCCTGTTGTAACCACTAGATGGAGACAGACACCATTGATCAGATTGAGCACATCACTATTTTCTACCAGGTTTTTTCCTCCAGTTGAGATTATGGGTGTTATTTTAGTCAGTTTTTCAGTGTTTGAGGGTAAAATGTCAGCTTTTTTTGTACTTTTATATTTGACATATTTTTCTGATTTTTATTATTATTATTTTTTATTATTTATTATTTTTTATTCTGTTTTTTTTTTTTTTTTCAGATTTCTTTTTTTTTCTGATTTTTTCCCCTTTTTCCCCCAGATTGCGTTGGGGACGGTGACGAACGTGGAGGAGGCGGTGAAGTGGCTCAGTTACACTTACCTGTACGTCCGAATGAGAGCCAACCCTCTGGTCTACGGCATCAACCAACTTAAGGTTACCAGGTAACGCTCACCAGCGCTCACCAGGTAACGCTCAGCAGGTAACGCTCACGCGTAACGTCACCAGGTAACGCTCACCAG
>BJKM01000596.1:275964-335166 GCA_015082035.1 Chaenogobius annularis | reverse complement strand
ATTTAAGTAGTTTTGATGTTCAGATGTATTTATGATATTGTACTTTTGATAGTCGTCATTATGGAGCTTTATTTTTAACACTTACACGGCCTGTAGAAATGAAAGTACAATAAACGGATAAACATACAACAATGTGAGAAATAAATTCATTTTGTACTATTATAACCTCTTATAACCTGTCACAAAGCAATAGAACAAGTCGAATCCAACCTAAAGTCACTGCTCAAATGACTATACGTTTTTTTGCAGTGCGACGGCGCTTTGGCGACCGCCCCCCCCCCCCCCCTCCTCCTCCGCTCCCCCCCCCCATCGTCTCCCCCAAATCTCCTTGTCATCCTGTGTGTAAACAAGCATGTAGCGCCGTCTGTGTGTATGCTAACGCGGTGCCAGCGACATTACTCACAGCCCACAGGGGACGTTCACCACCACTCTCGCTTCGGTCCTTTTCCTTTCGCTCCAAATCCACCAATTTTCTGCAGATGAAAGTTGGACGGGCGCTGATCTGAGGAGCGGAGTCTGTGGTGGGTTTTTATGAATGGTTCTGAGACACAAGTAGTCTTTTCACTCGGCGGCGCTCGCGTTGCAGTCCAAGGGCAGACGGGCAGATGTTTGGGCTGATGGTCTGCCCCCATGGCCCCTCGGAGCGCCCTAAATCTCACACGTTCAGAGAGTTTGAATTAGAGTTTATTTTCTGAACGGGAAAAAGTTGAAAGAACCTGAAAACTGTTTTGCAGAAAGCTCCCGTTACAGTCGACGGATATCAGTGAACTAGGTTAGAACCAGGGACCGTCTGGTTAGTGGGTGAACATTTACCAACTACACCACTCATTCCCGGATTAAAATAGTAAAAAAAATACTTGTTAAAGTGTATTTTTTGCACTGCTACAGGCTCCGCCCACACGTTTCCTGGTTTGATCCCGATTTAGTCCTGGTGTAGATTTGGTTTAGTCCTGGTTTAGTCCTGATGTAGACTTGGTTTGGTTCTCTTCTAATCCTTGTTTAGTCCTGGTTTTGGTCCTGGTGTAGACTTGGTTTGGTTCTACTCTCTAGTCCTGGTTTAGTCCTGATGTAGACTTGGATTGGTTCCCTGGTGTAGCCCCGGTTTAGCCCCGGTTTTAGCCCTGTTTTTGTCATGGTTTAGCCCTGGTTTAGCCCTGGTTTTAGCCCGGTTTTAGCCCCGGTTTAGCCCCGTTTTTAGCCTCGGTTAGCCCTGGTTTAGCCCTGTTTTTGTAATGGTTTAGCCCCGGTTTAGCCCCGGTTTTAGCCCGGTTTAGCCCCGGTTTAGCCCGGTTTAGCCCGGTTTAGCCCCGGTTTTAGGCCGCCCAGGCCTTTGATATGGGGTGCAGAAATTTCAAAGCAATCCAGGCACGTAGTAGTATGTGCATGAGTCAGCTGACCGAGGCGGGGGTCTAGATCTGGATTTTCCCCTACATAGTTACACCGGTAAAATGTTCCAAGCAAGTCTTAACGTTAATGCCAAGTGACAGCATTCCTTTATGTACAGCAAATTCATCAGTGAAAAGTTTCAATCAAATGATTGTTATTAAATTAGATAGTCTTCTGCTGAGTTTTGGCTCATCTTGGGGGAGAATGGCTCTTGAGGGTTCTTTTACTTCAAATTTTATTAAAGCAGTCTTTTAGAAGGTTCATTAAAGGTTTCAAGCATGAAGCCTGCTTGTGCGGGACATCATAAAACCGTCCAAAGGAAGTGGTTCCAAACGGGAGTGGTGAGCTATTCAAACAAAGACCTCATGTCCAGTATTTTGTTCTAGGCAGTTTCAGTCTCTGTATCTTACAATATGTTTGTCTGTGTTTTATTCTGCAGACTGCTGGACTAGTGGTTTGACAGAGGTGCGACCCACGGTAGTGGAGACTGGGACACTGTGGAAATTTTACGACAAGAAACCTGGAAAGATCTTGCTCCAATCCCGCCGGAATTTTGAAGTGGCCTCGGACCACCGCGCGCTGCAGTCCTCATCACCGGGACGATTTATTTTGCAGAAGTGAGTATTTATAGATTCTTTTTAAGAGTGTTTTGTGATAAAATAGACGACCACGGTCATGTCGATTAACAAGATGTTGGCTCGGATAAGCTATGAGTTTTACATATGATGCATTGGACGCGCTCTCATTTGAACCACACAAACGCAGGTCTCAACTAACAAATTGTCGTAGCGACAAGTTACTTTGATAGGAGTAACGTTAAAGTGATCAGATTTTTCCTACCGGAATCTACATTTTCTTCTTTCTTATCCCAGGAGTGACGTTTGACCACGAGCTTCATTTCGCCTAGAAACTCCGATCAGATGGACAGATGACTCACTCGGCACTTGGTGTTGACCAGACTATAAAGGATTCGGCTGCTACTAGCGCTACGATTCCTCCTCGCCCGACCGTCATCATAGGCTCCTCCTCAAGTAAGTGCCCACAGTATAATCTCGAGTGAAACGCTCCTTCCCACTCGACTCATATGACAATGACAAAACAAATAGTTCTGTACTTTGTTGATCTAAGTTGTAAATATTATCATCTACAGTATTTAACTTTTGTACATCTTTATGGCAAAGTATACTCCTCCAACCGACACTTTCTTTTTTTCTCGTTCTTTTCATCTATCTCATTCTTGTCTCTCAAATATCTCTCTTGGTATCTGTATCGATTTTCTGAGATATTGTGGGGTATATTATCAAATAAATGTCATATATGAATCTCGTAAAGGTTCTCAGATACGCGAAGAGTGGATCCATCAGCAAGCCCCGCGTATACATTAGCCTTGTATTCTTGCGACTCACCTCAGTGGCATTGGACTAGGTCAGGACTGTCGTGGACACGTTGATATCACGACAAGCCATGTTGAATCTCCACTATATTGTGTTACCGTAGTTATTTCCCAGTTGCCAATGTTCTGTTTCTTATAACCACTTGCATATAGCTCTGGAGAACATCCAATACTCGTGAATGTACCACCTACTCCAAGAAACTGGTTTGACTCTCCTTAACAGGCTAAAGGGTGCATGCGCAACAGCTCGAAGATAGCGTGATGAATAGCGACATGCCAGGTAGAAGAAACAGCGGAGCTGTGTTGTGGTTGACTTGCTTCCAATCTCATCTCCCACGCAAGTTGTTGTATACGGTACTTGAGATGGAGGGTGGTGTCAGGAGACTTGAAAGAAGGCTCGGCAATTCATTGGTCAAGCGGATTATAGTGTAGATGTCACGAGTTTCATGGATCTCTCAGATCGATAGATGATATTCTGATTGAGAACTATGAGATAAGCGAAATAATCTAACTATTTTAGATTATGTCTCGCTGTGTGTGGTGTTAATAATTTAATTTGTAGATTAGCCAGACTCGATAGTCTTTTCTCTATCAGAGATATCGATTCACTCACGAAAAACACAGTTAGACAATTTCACTATAAACTAGTTCACCTTGTAGCAAAGTGTGAACTGGCCTGCCAATCGATAGCAAAAGTCAAAGCTTGATCATCTCGGAGAAACAGGTGGAAGAAACGAATTACTGTATTATGTCTCGCATCTTGATATATTGGGACACACAGTTTAATGTTTCATTTAGAATATGAGAAGTGGTAATAAAAAAACTGATAACAGATAGTAATTAGTGAAAAAATTGCACATCAATTACATACACTGGTTATGTGAGATAGTTAGTTATCATTAAGTTACAGCTAAGATAGTTTGACAATATAGTATAATAAATGGATGCTTACTAACCTCAATTACACAAGATCTACAAGCTTGGTATTCATAATACCGCAACCTTTTAAAGGCCTGTTTTATTTACTTCTCTAGCTCAGCGTCAGAGACGAATCTCTAGATGTGGGCAGAAATGAAATATATTATCTCGGTTTTTGTAACTTTTTGGGACGGTTTATTTTCTTGCAGGTTTTGCTTGACTTTTGTTGGGGGAATAAAAAATGTAGTTTCATGATTGTACTCTTCAAACATCTGAAAACAATTTTAGGAGCAGTCTCTCCATATTTTCGCTCTGGGAGTAGTTCTTGTGTAGGTTTGGCGTGAAAGATATTGCGTCTGATTAGTTGATCAGTTGATATTTGTTCTTGTTTAATTATTTTGGATTTACTATCGATTAGTCTCCTTGCATTAAGAGTGTGTCATTCTCTCTGCCTCAGAAGGTATTCATGGCGCGGGCATGCCCTGATCTTATGTCGGGTCGATTTGTATCCCTTCTAGGCATGTTACCTATAGCCGTAGAACACTGTGCCTCATCGTGCAGCTTTCTGATAGCTCATCTCTTTTGTCATCTTTGGCTTCAAGGGCCGCTCTGAAAGCGTATACAAGTGCTAAAGTTATCCATGACCACTAGTTCAAATTGCGTTAGATACACTCGCTATCTCTTTTTTACCTGGCTTGAGCTCAGTAGTTTATACTTGGATATAGGTTTTGGCCACTATATTGTAGTCATTCACTACTAGTTAGCCGACAGTATCTCTAATGTGTTGATGCCCCTCTCTTCATCCTTAGTCGAACGTTGGATAGTTCATGCACAGCGTTGCATATAGCCGAGAGTTCTGGAGTTTCGGTGTTTCTTTATCATATTTCTAAGATATATGCTTCTTGGGAGACACCCACTTAATTTAAGTGGTCACTATACAATATTTCATAATACACAATATTCATCATTTGATTATTTCACTCTCTTTTTTATTAAATCCGAATTTAATTTTACATCGTAAAGCTTTGTGAGGTAGATGGTACAGCTGCAAGACACCTGACTTCTCTTTTGTAGCCGTAAAAGTTAGATTGAACTACTTCTTACCCTAAGTGTGGTATTAACTGAGGATCTTATGTCGTCACATCTCTTAAACTTGGGGCTTTATTTGACAATTGAGTATTACAGCTTTTCTTTTATGTTTAACATGCCTATTATCTTAATCTTCTTATCTTAATAGTTTATTTTTATCAGATGATGGACAAGGAATAAATTAAGATAAAATCAGTGGGTCCTCCATCTCATCTTTTCAGGTCTCTTTTTGATCTGGTGGTTTTATGTCATCAGTAAAAAGGGGAAAGTATCTACATCAGGGGTGTCCAATCTTTATTCACCCAGGGCCGCATTTGGAAATTTATACGCAGCCGAGGGCCACGGACAACCCAACAATGAAGTGAATCATTAGAAATCTTGCATTTGACATTGTTTTGATGAGCCTCCACAACTTTAATAAGACTTGGAACATTAATATTAGGTTGGTATAACATCAAAATGCTTGAATTTTTACAATTTTACAGTAAGAAGTACTACTCTTTGTTGTTTGGACCAATTTAGCAGGAAGCCAGAGGGCCAACAAAAATTAGTCTGAGGGTTGCATTTGGCCCCCGGGCTGTAGTTTGGACATGCCTGATCTACATTAACCATAAAAACTCCTATTTTTCTTTTATATCTTTTCATTTGTATCTTTAATCTACATCAGAAGCAAAAGTACAAGCGTCATGCATTTCTGGTGTCTCCTGCAGCGTGTTGGACCGAGTGGTTTGACAGAGATGACCCCAGTGGAACCGGAGACTGGGAGACGCTCCTTGATCTGAGGTCTGAGAACCAGGACGGGTCTGCTCCAAACCACTCCAAATCCAGGTCCAGACCATCTCCGGGGCCCCACTGAGCTCAACTGGGGACATCATCTACAAGTCAGTACTGTTAGAGCTTATGTTCTGTCTACAGTTATTACTATGGGATTTATGTTAATGGTATAGTAAATTGTAATAAAACAATCATTGCAAATGTAAATCAAGTTTGAAAAGCATTGAACCATAACGTGAACATAGAAGTATTAATATGGTCTCCTCTCTCGTTCAGAGCCGATACTGTGTCTGGGTTCATCTGCAGGAACAATGATCAGAAAAAGGCCAGATGTCAGGAATTATAAAGTCCGCTTCATGTGTCCGCTCAGTTTCTGTGTCCAGTTGAGTAAGTCCTGCACACTTTTCTGTACTGACGTATGTTCAACTTTCGTAACAGATTTCCTGATCAAATTGGTGCTCAAAGGTTGACGCGAAGACGCAGATCGCACGCTTGAAAGATCTCCCCAGACAATTCCCCCCGCGGTTTGGTTCTGATTACCGTGCAAATGCTCTCGTTAGCGGCGTTACGTGCTTAACACGCCGGGAGAGGCCGCCCGCGTCCCGCTCCGCTCCGCCCCGCCTGCCCAAACTCTGCTCTTGTTCCGGGCTAACTCGAAAGTGGCATCGGACCTCCGCGGACAAAAGGACCCACAAGACAAGCCACCTTCAAAAAAACACGAAAAAAAACCTCCGGCGTTCTCATCTTCAAGCGTACATGCTTTCCCCATAATTCTATAGAGTTTGACAGTCACAATTAGAGAGAGGAGAAAGGGTAGCGCAGAGGTTCCCGGTCAATTGAATTACGCGGCTGTGCCCACTTAGCCCCCGCCCACACAGACGAGGATGAGGCCCGGCTGGGGCAGTGCCAGGAGAGAGCCCCACTCCGTAAACAAAGAGACTGGGAGACTTTAGAAAAAAAGCATGAGAAAGTCGGGAGTTGGTGCTCTGAGTGACGTGGGAAGTGGGGGGGCAGCGCTCGGAAGGTGGGGAAAGGAGGTGAGGTGATGTTTAAGGAAAGGAAACAAGGACTGTATTAGAGGGCAGGTGGCTTTTTCCCCTGAGGAGATCGAAAGGAAAGAGCAAAATGTGATGAACGGACATCAAAAGAAGGGTCCTCACTGCAACCTTGAGAGATTCAGGCTCAGGTCGTTTTTTACGTTTTAATGAAAGACACGGTCGACAATTTTGGGTATTTTCTGTTGTGAGTTTTTTTTGTGTGATTTATTTGAACCGTGTCGGCATTTAAAAGCTAAAAGGTGTTGTTATATTCAAAATTTAAATTAATGGCATTTACGTATTTAGACTTGCAGCGTACCAAAATACATCCTATTTCGTGTTGGGAAAAAAAATATATATCTTCGTGATTTTACTATTGTGACTAACTTTATTCGCATTCACTGTTGATTGAAGGAGAGTTCTGGGGAAAAGGGGAGATGTTCCACAGTATGGGATTAAACCAAGATATCCAACATTTATTCCACTGTTTCCAATGTTAAAACTACTTTGATAAACATGCATTATTTTTGGGAACAGAGCGCGCCGTTCCACAGATCTCCAACATTTATTTCCACTGTTTCCAATGTTAAAACTACTTTGATAAACATGCATTATTTTTGGGAACGAGCGCGCCGTTCCACAGATCTGACCTGTAACTTGTCGTGTCGTCACCTGTTTGAATCTAGGGAGATGGAGATGGATAAAGATAATAAAGTTAAAATTAGCACCTTTAAAGATCCTGGATCACAGGGACATGGCTCAGTTTGACCTGAGCACCACACACACAGTCATGACGTAACCCATCACAACACCAAACCATAACAGGCAGTTGCTTCTCTATATGGTTCTCAGCCAATATATTGTCTTAAAATTGAGGTTTGTTTGAATCAGACTCATGGTTTAGTGATGACCTCATGAGAATCAGACTTATTAAACACAGCAAATTTAAGCAATATCTTATTTCACTCACATTTAAAATGTAATGTATGTCCCTTTCACCTTTCTATTCTATCTTTCTATAACATTATGTTTCTTTTCTGAACAGATATGACACAACTGTCGGCTTAATCTGTAAAAACTGGCAGCAGAGTAAAGGTGTGAAATGCAACGATTTCCAGGTCCGGTTCCTGTGTCCCCCCGACTTCTGCCGACCCAAAGGTGAAGTTCAGAAGATAGACAGCCCACATTCAATCCAATCTCCTTATTTATATAGCACATGTTATAAAATGAAACATTTGCAAAATGCTGCAGAACAAAATTAACTTGATTATAAAAACATTATAATAAAACATCAAAATAAAAATAGTTAAATAATAAATAAAAAAACAAAAGAACATCCCGGCATAAAACATGTATTATCATTTATTATAAGAGGACAGTGCATTTTAATGAACACAGAGACTTTTTGAGTGAAAATATGCCAGATTTAACATAATTTAATTTCCATTTGTTCCAGTACCAGGCCATTATTTGTAGCCAGTTCGGTGTCTTAGGTTTAGAACATTTGTGAGTTTGGAGGAAGTATCTGTTGTGTTTACAGCAGTAAGATCGAGTGTATCAATCATTCTGAGGTGTGTTTGAATTCTGCAGGGTGCTACACAGAGTGGTTGGACCTGGATGACCCCTCTGGCTCTGGGGACTGGGAGACCCTTTTCGCCCTCCGTGCGAAGCACCCAGGACACATCTGTAACAACCCTCTGCAGATCCAGGTGGAGACTGTGGATGGAAGGAGTGTGGCTGCCACTGGGAACATCATTGCCACGTAAGTTTAAAGATGTTTCTTTAAATTAAATGAAATTAACTTTTTGAATCAACAGGGATACAAATACATGAATAATTCAATAATTCAGTATTTCCAAACCAAATATTCACTTAAAAACACAAGTTGATAATTGTGTCCACTGTCAGCATCAAACATTTGAATGGAGTAGTGTGACTTCAAAATAATACTGCTGATTTTATAACTGCTTTTGTTTTTCAGGGTAGATGTGACGAATGGCTTCATCTGTAAAAACTCGGATCAGCCCTCTGGGCAGTGTGAAGACTTCAGAGTGCGCTTCTGGTGTCCACTAGACTTCTGTCGACAAAAAGGTTAATGCGAGACTCACTTTTCCATGTATCTCAAGTCATTCAAATCAATGTATTTTTGTAACACATCAGTACCAATGACAAGCAGATTAAACAATGCTCACAGGAAGTTGTCCCAGCATTACCCGTCCTTCTCGGTGAGGAAAAAAGCCCTGTGGTAAAAAGTAGAAACCAGCCTGTGGGAGAACCACAGGTAAGGAGAGATCCTCCTCCCACGGACTGAGGCTGCAGATGGTCCAGGACTGACGCAGAAGGACTGTAGAGTCAAAACTATTCAGGAGGAGAGAGGGTGGAGGGTAGAGAGAGTTCGTCAGGCAGATGAGGAGTGTCATATCTACAGGTCAGGTTCAGTCATCACTGAGCCAGCATCAACAGTGTCTGAAGAAGTCATCAAGAAGGCCCAGCAGAGGATGTACTTTCTGCGGCAGCTGAGGAAAGCCAAGCTGCCAGCGCAGATGATGGTGCAGTTCTACACGGCCATCATTGAGTCCATCCTCACCTCCTCCATCACCGCTGTGGTACGCTGGAGCCACAGCCAGGGACAAACAGAGACTACAGCGCATTGTGCGTTCTGCTGAGAAGGTGATCGGCTGCAGACTTCCATCTCTGCAGGACCTGTACGTCTCCAGGGCTCTGGGACGAGCAGGTCGGATCACAGCTGACCCTTCTCACCCTGGACATGGTCTTTTTGAACCACTCCCCTCAGGCAGGAGGCTACGGTCCATCCGGACCAGAACCTCCCGCCACAAGAATAGTTTCTTTCCCTCTGCTGTTGGACTCATGAACACTTCAAAACACCTGTCACTTTAACTGCAATATTCAACCACTCACTGCACTGTCACTTTCTGCACTACAACTTTAAACATAATTGTAACTCTTGTGTACATAGAAATGCCTATTTTTATTTTTATTGTATAGTAATTTTAAATTGTTTCCTAATGCATGCCCTTTTTTGATTGAATATATGTTGTTTTATTATTACTCAGTGTTTTATGTTGCACCTTAAGGCCGAGACAAGTTCCTACGTTTTTGAATTTTGTTCATTGACAATGGCAATAAACTCTTTCTGATTCTGAAACAGTAGCACTCCACGAGAGGAGTAGAAGGAGAAAAACATGTGACCCGTGATGAACAGACACAGGAGAACTAAAATATCAAATATTGTTGATAGTAAAAGTAGTCATCAGAGGATAGTGCTCAAGCTGCCATACTTCCCCATAGTTGCTCCTAGGGCAGAGTAGCTTTAACTGAAACTGAAACTGAAACTGGCCTGACCATAAGCGATTTCAAAGAGCCTGGTCTTAAATGAAGAGACTGTGTCGGAGACTGTGTCGGAGACTGTGTCGGCCTCTTTAACATGGACAGGAGCTGATCCAGAACACAGGAACTTGGGAGCTAAACGCTCTACCTCCTACTGTGCTTTTAGAGACCCTTGGGACCACCAGAAGTCCAGCATTTTTGAGAGCGAAGTGCTCTGTTTGGACGATAAGGTCCTATAGCATCTTTGAGGTCGGATGGGGGCCATTTATGGCTTTGTAAGTCAGGAGGAGGAGTTTAAATGTGATTCTAAACTGGACAGGAGCCAGTGAAGAGACTCGAGCACCGGCGTGATGTGCTCTCTTCTTTTAGTTCCTGTTCGTAATCTTGCTGCTTGCATTTTGAACCAGTTGAAAGCTTTTTATGGAGCTTTTAGGACGCGCTGCAGCAGGAGTTACAGGAGTCTAATCGAGATGTTACAAACGCATGGACAAGTTTTTCAGCATCGCTTTTAGGAGAGATTTTTCTGATTTGATCTATATTATGCAGATGGAAATAGGCTGTTTTACAGGCTTGATTTATGTGTGCTTTGAATGAGAGCTCTCGGTCCAATCAGACTCCAAGGTTTCTTCCAGTGGAGCTGGAGGCCACACTGACGTGGTCCAGTGGGACCATCTGCTCAGATAAAGCGTCTCGTAGATGTTTAGGGCTTAGTACGATGACCTGGGTTTTTTCAGGGTTCAGAAGCAGATAATGAAGTGTCATCCAGGTTTTTATCTCCTTCACACAAGCACTAAGTCTGTCTGCTTGATCGGTCTGATCAGGTTTCATTGATAAATACAGCTGTGTGTCATCTGCAGAGCAGTGGAAGTTCATGTGACCTAACGGCAGCATATAAAGAGTAAACAGAAGGTGAGGAGCTCTGGTTTACATTAGCAAACTGGTACATGTAGGTTTTTTTATTAATCCAAGTACTCTAGTGTTATATATGTCCTCCCACTTATGAAAGAGGGTGACATTCAGAGACGACATCGATTCAAGAATTGGATCAAGATTTCAAACATGACACACTGTATACGTGTGAGTATGCTTATGATCATATTTTTAGTCATTTGGGGCACAAGCTTTGGTTAGGCATTTAACAATTCTATAATCAAATATCGAAACAAATCAATTTATTGAAAATGTATTTGCTCGTTAATCTGAAGATTTGTGAGAATGTAACCATGGCATTGACCCCTTTTCTGGAAATGAATGAACACTTTACCAAATGTGGTTTATGAAGATTTATTGACCAAATAATTAAACAGATAAATATGAATATAAGATATGCAAATGAGTCGATAACAGATGACAGATAACAGCTTGTGTGTTAGAGTTAATGTTGATTCTAAAATGATATTATCAGCCAGATTTTGAAATACATGCGTTTTTTATATGGCCAGAAGCAGGAGCTGTGGTCCTGAGGAGATGGGCCTGTGTGTGTCCAAGAGCCTGTGTGTCTGTGTCTTATCCAGGGTTCACTCAGGGGTCACGATGGGAGAGACGGCATGGCTACTCTGGAGCTCCGGCTCTGACAATGTTAGGCCTAAGAAGCACTGGATCAGGTCCTCTTGATCGCCGTCCCTCAGATATCAAAAGGCTGTTGCACTGATTCACTGTTGAGGCTGGTCTGAAGAGACTGGATCCAAAGTTTGTTGTAGACAATAAAGTTGCAAAAAGGTCCTTTGCTTGAGTTTGCATGTTGCAGTTTAAATCACGCCTAAAAACGGGAACAGAATTCTTATTTAAGGGAGAGAAAAGTTAGCTTCGGCGGGCGTGTCTCTCTGGAATGTCTTTGTTCTGTGGTTTAGCTTAGCATCGCTAGGCCAGAGATGAGCCCTTTTTCCCAAGAGCCTTCCTCCTTGAATATCTCTGATGGAACTGAGTTTGTCTTCTCCTTCTCTCTCTGACAAACCCCTGGGGGGCGGTTGGTTTTGGCACAAATGTTCAACCAATCAGCACGCATGCTGAGTCAGATCTGATCAGAGAAGAAGATCCGGAATAATGCAGCCATTGTTCAGCATTAACATTAGGCCACATAGTTACAAAGATAACATTTTTCATAATGGTTAGATTCATAAAACAGTTAAATGAACGTGCAGAACACAAGAACATTATGTACAGTAAATTCATCTTATGGACAAAGTCTGCTGTCAGATGATTGTTTTCTAAAAGCTCATAGTCTTTTTAGCGCTTTAGCTTTCGTCTTTGGGAGAGAAAACGACTCTGTGAGATCATTTTAATCCAAAAGCAGTCGCATGATGGAAAAAGTTTATTCCAACATTCAAACGTGAAGTCTCTGCTCCTGCAGAGACACCATAAATCTCCACGTGGGGGTTGTACGTGGTACCACCTTACGTCTCGCATTCCTGCCACCATGGCAAAGTTCAGAGGTCATCTTGAGTTCGTTAGATACCTATCTAATAAATAGGTTTGAGGGCGGGGCCTCTGAAACCTACATCACATTCTAACCTCTGAATTCATGCAAGAGATGACAAATTGATCTCTTAGACTGGGACTAAAGCTGTTCTCAGCAGGATCACATGACATGTCACTGAATATTGGCTCTATTATTTCAAACCAGCCCGAGTCTGGTTCTGGACCTGGACGATTGGTGATTCATGACGTTTAGGTCACTATCGTCCTGCACCAGGAGAAGATGTTAGGGTTAGATCATCTTAAAACATTCAGTCATTGTCCTAAATTTGGAATTACTTGATTTTAATATATATGTCTTGACTAGGGCTCAGACTGAGGCTTATTTTTAGAATTTAATTGAACTAAATTCATTGTTTTACGATTATTTCTATCGTACACTGAGATGTTTTAAGTACATTATAACAAAACAAAGGGTGAAATATGGTAACTGAATGCATCTAGATTAAGAATATTTATGTATAAATTATATTCTTATTGTAAATCAGAAATAGTTTATTTTTTAGTTTATTTGATTGACTTTTGATCTCACTGTTTTTGTTACAAAAAGTCTTTTGGCAACAATTCTGATTATTATCAAGAAACAATTACGGTTATTTTAATAGTCATGATCCTTCTGATCAATCGATGCAGCCCTACTTCAGATGCAAGTTTTGCAAAGTAAATAATTATTTATAAAGCTTTTTTTATTTTATTTTTTCTAGTACATACACATTTGCTTCCACAAATAAAAGCTACACATGTTTGGCAAATCATTAAGAACGTCGTAATTTCCTCGTGACATGTTTTATGTGTCTCCTTTTTCAAATACAACATGGCAACATATTTTACACATCCATTTGGAAAAATTATGAATTCTGCCCCCAAAACCTGACACAACGTTTAAAAATGAATCACAAAAAATTTGATTACTTCCAAAAGTATAATTCTTGTGTTTGTGTGTGTGCGTGTGTGTGCTTGTGTGTGTTTGTGTGTGAGTGTGTGTGCTTTTGTGTGTGTGTGTGTGTGTGTGCTTGTGTGTGCTTGTGGGTGCTTGTGTGTGTGTGCTTGTTTGTGTGTGTGTGTGTGTGGTGCTTGTTTGTGTGTGTGCTTGTGTGTGTGTGTCCTTGTTTGTGTGTGTGTGTGCTTGTGTGTGGCTTGTGGGTGCTTGTGTGTGTGTGCTTGTTGTGTGTGTGTGGTGCTTGTTTGTGTGTGTGCTTGTGTGTGTGTGTTGTGTGTGTGTGCTTGTGTGTGTGTGTGTCCTTGTTTGTGTTGTGTGTGTGTGTGTGTCTTGTGTGTGCTTGTGTG
This sequence comes from Chaenogobius annularis, assembly GCA_015082035.1. Taxonomy (NCBI): domain Eukaryota; kingdom Metazoa; phylum Chordata; class Actinopteri; order Gobiiformes; family Gobiidae; genus Chaenogobius; species Chaenogobius annularis. The sequence goes on along the minus strand of BJKM01000596.1, from coordinate 321,459 downwards.
TTGTCTGTATGCGTGTGTGTGTTGCGTGTGTGCTTGTGGTGTGCTTGTGTGTATGTGCTTGTGTCTGTATGCGTGTGTGTTGTGTGTATGTTGTTGCGTGTGTGCGTGTGTGTGTGCGTGTGTGTATGTCTGTATGTCTGTATGCGTGTTGTGTGTGCTTGTGTGTGGCTTGTGTGTGCTTGTGTGTGCTGTGTGTGTGTGTGTGGTGCTTGTGTGTGTGCTTGTGTGTGTGTGTGCTTGTGTCCTTGTGTGTGCGTGTGTACTCGTGTCCACAGTGTGCTGGACTCGCTGGTTCGACAGAGACGACCCCTCAGGCACTGGAGACTGGGAGCTTCTGTCCGACCTGAAGAAAGAGCATCCAAACGAGCTCTGTGAGACCCCTCTGTACATCGACGTGAGGACAGTGGACACCAACGAGCCCCTCACTGAGACAGAACAGAAGCAGCACATGTGAGACTCGCTTTCGCTCAACATTATGAGTTCATCACAAACATAGTTCATATTTATTTCCATATATTTTACCTTGGACCCTTTTTTCATTTCACGTTTTCATTTGATTCTTGATGAGCACCTGATTTTTGTGCTTGACATCTTACACCCCTGAAGTAGTGATGGTATCGAAAGTATCCATACTCTGCTAAATTATAAATATTTAAAAATGTCTCCAAAAAATGTTTTCTATACATTTCTAAACTTCTCTTTTGTGTCTGTCTGGTCTGTAAAACCGTCTAAACTTCTCTTGTGTCCGTCTGGTCCGTCTGCAGCTACAGTCCAACTGAAGGCTTCGTCTGTCGAAACAAGGCCCAGGACGGATGCAACTGCAGAGACTACAAAGTGCGCTTCGGCTGTCCCTGTAAATGCCTCGTGGACACAGACTAGGCCCAAACGCTCATCACAACTGTTACACTTCACTTTGTAACTTCTTATACTTTTTCTTTTTGATTTATTTAAAGATTATTGTAAAATAAAGTTGTAATTTCCTTTGGTTTGGGACAATCAACCAAATCAAATGCATCGCTGAAATTACGTAATCACAATTTTTGTAATAAAAACTTTTAACATTGTTTATAGTCTTTTATATTTGCTGTCATTACATTTGCAGTACAATCCTCAGCTGTAACGTTCGACAGGTTCAGTGAAGAAGCTTGTACGTAACGCAAAAACGTTCAAAAACTAGGAGTTAACTTAGGTGTGAAATAATAGCAGGAAAGTCAGTATCAGTCCAAACCTGGAGGAGGTTTAACTGTATTTTTCAGTTTAATGCTTGAAAAGTTGAAACGTAATCTTCGCATTCAGGCTACACTGGACGTGTCGAACTCAAGAGGCACTGGAGGAACAATTAGCAAGAAGTTCCGTATCTTATTGACGATTATAGGATTGATTGACATATGAAGGGAAAGGAACCCTAATGCATGCCAATATACTAATTTTTCTAATCTACATACAATCTATTCCAGAAGAGACTACTTTTTTATTCTCAATAAAGACAGATCTAAAATCACTGAAGCAGATATAGGCACAATAGACCTAAGTGACCATGCTCCTATCTACATTTCTGTGGATTTGGAGGAAAGACGAAAAAACACACTTTGGAGCCGTCTTGAGAGGACAAATTATAGCTATAGCCTGCAAAAAAAATAAACAAAGGGAGAAAAAGCTAAATAATATCCAAGAAAAATGATTTAATCTTAACCAAACAAGACCAAATTCAATCAGCATTTGAATCATTTTATAAAAAACTCTTTTCCAAAATTCCGGACAACAAAGACAACAAATAACAAACATTATGATATAAATTCCTTTATATTTGTGAAATAAAACCATCTCATGATTTGTTTCGCAAGGAAAAAAAAAAACGTATCCGATTCAAAACCTTACAATTATCAAAAGAAAAAGGAGGCTGGAGTTTGCCTTCTTAGAAAAATTACTTTAATTCAGCTCAGATCAGAGCGTTGCTGGTGTGACCCAGAATATGAAGCTCAATGGAAAAATACTGAGATTAATGTGGTGCCGGTGGTTCCTGTACAGGCCTTACTGGCAGATGACAGACGCTTGAGTCATTTGGAGGAGGTGGAGAACCCTTGGGTGAAGTCTGTTCTTACAAAATGAAGGAGCTGATCAAAACACACAAACTAAAGAAAAATCTTAAAATCTTAAATTGGTTGATTTATGATCAACCTAACAGCACAGACTCAGGATTTAAAGGTAGAAAGGTATTTTACCAGATTGTAAAGGAATCATCTGAAGAGCTTTGATGAGTTGAAAGAATCCTTTGACTTAGAGAAACAGGTATTTACAAATAAGGAGTTGTTATAACCAAGAAATCAAAAAGAATGATGACCATCATAAGAGGATTAATATCTAAGAGGATTAATATCTAAACTGTACAAATGTATTAACAATCTGGGCACTCACTCTCCTGATTATATTAAGGGTAAATGGGAAAGAGAGGGTCACTTTGTTCTGGCTGATGAAGAGTGGGAAAGTGTATGTACATCTCAGTGGAAAACCTATTGGGAAAGTGTGTCTCGCTTCTTTGTAACCCCATGTCAAAGTGCCCATTACTCACAGGGAAATGCAGACTGTTGGAGAGAATGTGGCAGCAAGAGGCAAATCACTATCATGTGTTTTGGGATTGTCCAGTTGTTCATAAGTTTTGGACTGAGGTCAATCAAGCCTTACATGACATCACCATCCCACTGGATTTCAGAACTATGTATTTGGGCCTCAGGACTCCTGCCATGGACACAACCAGCAGTTATCTCTGGCGCATCCTCCTGGCAGCAGCGAAAAAAGCACTCACGAAAAAATCGATGACACAAAATGCTCCGACAATCAAGGACTGGACTGACATTATAATGAACATTCATGAAAAGGAAAAGATTACATTTAGACTTGATTTGAAAATGGACATATTTGACAGACTGTGGCGTGTGCCATCATTTATGGCAGTTGTTGGATGTCTGTTTATTTTGGTTTATGTCTCCTCTCTCTGGTCGTGTTTTGTACTACTGTGTGTTTTTTCTTTTGTTTTAAATTTGAAAAATAAAAAATATTAAATATTAAAAAAAGAAAAGTTGAAACGTGTCAAAAAATTGGAAGAAAAGCAATTATACATGAAAAGCTTGGAGCAAACATTTTTGGAAATACAAGGTGAAATCAAGCGATTAATGAACTACTCGAAACGGGAATGGCTGAAGCCAGAGGCAGGTCTCATTTAGGCTCTTATAAATGCAGTCAGCGGTCTCAATTCTAAAATCCTGGGATTCAAAGTCAAGCATTGTAACCTCTTGACCCGGGGACTCCAATTATACCTTCCAGGGGCCAGATTTTTCCGAGGGCTAAGGTTCGGGGGTTGGATTGCAAAATTGCACCACAATGTTTTGTTTCATCTCTATAAGATCCACAAACAGCCAGTGACGTGAGGTTCATGTGAGGCACTCACACTTTCAGAGTCACATTTACCAGTGCGAATGAACCCTAAAGAGCACCTTCAACAGAATTCGATTTACAACAGATGAGGTGTGCTTTATCGCTCATTTCAGCATTCTTTACACGAACATGTGACATGTTTGATCAAAGGTCTAAATTAATTCCAATTGAGCCAAATTCCTGCCTATTTCAAGCCAAAATAAATCAAAGTTTATGGTCTTACCTTTACATTCTGATAAGCCGGATTTTATAAACGAGTTCAAGAACAAAGAAGACAGCGCAGCAGTCCCCGGGCTCAGGAGCGCCCTCTGTCATGAGTCAGGCGTATTGTTTCCCTCAGAGTGAACTTTTACTGCTGTTTTTATGCTGAATCTGCGAAACACGTTTCAGAAATACATTTCATACATGATCCAGAATATGGAAGTACAGAGCACATCGTCAGGGTATTTTATTTGTTATATACAGAGGGACATCGCATACTGCACAGTTTGTGAGGCATTACACTGTGCACCGAGCGGCAGAGCGCGGTGCTGCCACACGGGGGCGCCCCCCCCTCCCTGCATTTGAATGGGAGTTACGGGACATGCGGAAATTCTGATATTCTTAATTGGAAAAAATATGCTTCCATATTGGATTCAAAGGGAAAGTGGGTTTATAATCTATACAGATTACAAATATTAACTTTTATTATATTTTATAATTCCGTTTTTTTCACCCAGAGGCTCCGCCTCCCCTAAATGCACGTCACTGCAAACAACTCACACTGGCACAATTCAACAACAGGAATAAAATTACTTTACTTTCAGAGAAGGAAATATAAAGAGAGAAATCGGACTCGACTAAGGCAGAGCAGATCTGGACCAAGACCAGGTTTAAACCAAGACTACACAAACCATATCTACCAGAAAAACATGGACAAACTATAAAGCAGGATTAAAGCAGGTCTAAAGCAGGCCTAAAGTAGGTCTAAAGCAGGACTATATCAGTTCTAAAACAGGACTAAAGCAGGACTAAAGTAGGTCTAAAGCAGGTCTAAAGTAGGACTAAAACAGGACTAAAAAAGGACTAAATCAGGTCTAAAGCAGGTTTCTACCAGGTCTAAAGAGGTCTAAAGCAGGATTAAAGCAGTTCAAAACACTTCTCCAGAGTGACATCTAGTGGTATGTTTTAGTACTACCACATCCACAGTGGTTAGAACGACAATAACTTCACATTTACTTTGTGTGTATTATTGATGCATTTGTGTTTCTAGAATAATATGAATACAACAAATACATATTTTGTAAAAGCAAGGAAGTGTTTCACATCTTAGTATTTATTTGTGCTTTTTTTCTTATTTTAGAATAGCAACAAAATCTGAGAAGGACAGGACAATTCTTGATACACAAGCCAGTCCCACACAAACGGTCCCGATCTCAGAAGCTCCTGTCTGTAAAACCTGAACTCTAACCGCTTCACTGATGTGACGATGTGTCACAGCTTTACTATCTCGTATCAGGAGGTGTCGGTGTGAGGAAGTTGCACAAACTCCTGAGGATGTGACTACCACCTAACTCAGACCCCTCCGAGTTGGAAACAGGCCATCAAATCCTTAATAGCTAAAGAGGGGAAGGACCGACTGAAATGTGCCTCATATAGACCCATTTCTATTCTGAATGTGGACTATCACTAACACCTCCATGAAGTCATGCCATGTCCCAGCCTGCTTCAAGTCGTCCATCATTGTCCCTGTCCCCAAGAAGCCCCGGATCACTGGACTTAATGACTACAGGCCTGTGGCGCTGACGTCTGTAGTCATGAAGTCAATTTGAAACGCCTGGTCCTGCCCCACCTCAAGTCCTTCACCTCCTCCCTGCTGGACCCCCTGCTGGACCCCCTGCAGTTCGCCTACAGAGCCAACAGGTCTGTAGACGACACCATCAACCTGGCACTCCACTTCATCCTGCAGCATCTGGATTCCCACAGGAACCTACGCCAGGATCCTGTTTGTGGACTTCAGCTCTGCGTTCAACACCATCCTCCCTGCTCTGCTCCAGGACAAGCTCTCCCAGCTCAACATGCCTGACTCCACCTGCAGGGGGAGCACTGACTTCCTGACGTATCGGAGGCAGTGCGTGCGGCTGGGGAAGAATGTCTCAGACACTCGGACTATCAGCACAGGAGTCCACAGGGCTGTGTACTTTCCCCTCTGCTCTTCTCCCTGTACACAAACTGCTGCACCTCCAGCCACGACGACACCACCTCATCAGCGGCTCATCTCAAATGGGGATGAGTCTGTCTACAGGAGGAAGGTGGTCCGGCTGGTGTCCTGGTGCAAGCGGCAACAACCTGGAGTTCAATGCCCAGAAGACAGTGGAGATGATCATGGAATTCAGAAAGTCACAGCAGCCCTAGCCCCCCCTCATCATGATAGACTCCCCATCACCACTGTGGACCCCGTCCGCTTCCTCACAAATCATCATCACAATCACCATCACAAAGGCCCTCAAGTAGGAGCCCTCCATCAGCTCCTCATCAAGAAGGCCCAGCAGAGGATGTACTTCCTGCAGCAGCTGAGGAAAGCCAAGCTGCCAGTGCAGATGATGGTGCAGTTTTACACGGCCATCATTGAGTCCATCCTCACCTCCTCCATCAGCGTGTGGTACACTGGAGCCACAGCCAGGGACAAACAGAGACTACAGTGCCCTCTGCTGGAGCCACAGCTAGGGATAAGCAGAGACTACAGCGCCCTCTGCTGAGAAGGTGATCGGCTGCAGACTTCCATCTCTGCAGGACCTGTACGTCTCCAGGGCTCTGGAACAAGCAGGTCGGATCACAGCTGACCCTTCTCACCCTGGACATGGACTATTTGAGCCACTCCCCTCAGGCAGGAGGCCACTCCCCTCAGGCAGGAGGCTACGGTCCATCCGGACCAGAACCTTCTGCCACAAGAGCAGTTTCTTTCCCTCTGCTGTTGGACTCATGAACACTTCTAAACACCTGCCACATTTAACTGTAAATTCTTTGTATATAGTAAGTCTATTTTTATCTTATACTGTAATAATTTTAAATTGTTTTCTAATGAATGCCCTTTTGATTGAATATATTTTGTTTTTATTATTGATCAGTGTTTTATGTTGCACCTTAGCCTTAAGTTCCTATGTTTGTGAATTCTGTTCACTGGCAATGGAAATACATATTTTCTGATTCTGATTCTGATCATTAAATTATTACTTATCTCGCTTTTTTCAAGAACCCTCAACATGGTGCAGATGAGCAAACACCTTTTGTCAACTTTGTGGAGTAGGTTGAGACTTTATAGTTATAGGTTTGAGACGGACTCGCTGTTCTGTGGTTTGTTTAAAGCCCTCAATGAACTGAGGCTTAACCAAAGCCCCCTAGTGAAACTCCAGTGGAACAACAGTGGTTCATTAACCATCTGAGTCACATGACCAGGACTAAAGCAGGACTAAAGCCGGTCTAAAGCGGGACTAAAGCGGGTCTAAAGCGGTTCTAAAGGCAGTCTAAAGCAGGACTAAAGCAGGACTAAAGCAGGACTAAAGCAGGTCTTGGACTATCAGGCCTCGTCTAGAATAGGCCTAAATTAGAACCAGGCCAACTTCGGGCTTAAATCCCACAGAACTAGTCCTAACCAGATCTAAAAAGCACTAAAGAAGGACTAAACCGGGACTATCATAACAATAGATATCAACATTTGGTTCAAATGATGTTAAAAGTATAGCCTACAGTAGGACCACAAACACAAACACAGTGAATAAGAACAAAGGCAGCTGTAACTAGGCCCCAGGATCAGGCATGTTTTTGGCCTTCTCTAACCCGCAGCAGCCACCACAGACCACGGCATCTGTTTTTTAAACCTGCTTCACGTCTATTAAAAATAATAACAACTGAGTCTTTCCTTTTCCCCAGACTCACATTCTCTGTAGGTTAAACTGTAAAAAACTGTCTCAGACCAGATGCCCCTGACCTGTGGGGTGCCCCAAGGGTCAATCCTGGGACCCCTTTTGTTCAACCTCTACATGCTGCCGTTAGGTCAGTTGATACGCAGCGAGAATGTGTCCTATCACAATTATGCAGACGACACTCAGATCTATGTTTCCATGACGACAGGGTCGTGGATGCAAAACAACTTTCTCCAGCTGAATACTCAGACAAGACTGAAATCATCGTCTTTGGCCCACAGAAACAAAGAAGAAGTGTTAGCAGTCTCCTCCAGAGTCTCGCTCCTAAAACCTACAAATCAAGTTAGAAATCTGGGGGTAATACTGGACTCAGACTTGAAATTTTAACAGCCACGTCAGATCAAATCACATCAGCAGCTTTTTACCATCTAACAAACATTGCCAAAATCAAAAGTCTAGTGTCTAAACCAGACCTGGAGAGACTTATCCATGCGTTTGTTCTCTAGTAGATTAGACTACTGTAACGGCCTGCTCACTGGCCTCTCCAAACGAGCTGTAAAACAGCTGCAGTACATCCAGAACGCTGCTGCTCGGGTCCTGACTAGAACCAGGAAGTACGATCACATTAGTCCTGTGCTCAGGTCTCCTGCACTGCCCCCTGTGGCTCAGAGAAGAGACTTCAAAGCAGCTCTGCTTGTATACAAGTCGCTCCATGGCCTAGCACCAAAGTACATCTCGGACATGTTAGTGCCATATGAACCATCTCGGACTCTGAGGACCTCAGGGACCGGCCTCCTGCTGGTGCCAGAGTCAGGACTAAACATGGACCGGCCTCCTGCTGGTGCCAGAGTCAGGACTAAACATGGGGAATCTGCGTTTCAGTTTTATGCAGCTAAAATCTGGAACAGTCTTTCTGAGGATGTGAGACAGGCCTCTTCTCTGGCAATGTTCAAAATCTAAACTAAAAACTGTTTTGTTTGGCTGTGCATATGACTGAAATGCTTTTCTTTGCACTCTTCTCTTTTATGTCTTGAACTATTTGAAGGATAGCCTGAAAAATGGCCACTTTTGGAATTAAGATTTTGTGATTTCTGTCTTGTCTTTGTGATTTTAATGCATTTTTTTCCTGTCATGTGAAGCCCACTTTGAATTGCCCTGTGTACGAATTGTGTTCTACAAATAAACTTGCCTTGCCTAAAATGATGTATTACAAACCGACACATATTTAGGGAGAAATTAGCCTATGAGGGTGGTGAATTTAGAATGCGCCAAAAAGCAAAAGCGCACATGGCCCTGGACGAGACTGAGGCCCACCTTTCATAACCTGACCACACATCACGCACAGCGGTCTGATGTACGGTGCACTCACGCAGACCTTTCAATCCAACGATGAAGCCCTGAAAACACGTTGTCCTCCGGTGCCACGGCGCGTAACTTTCCTCGTTAAAGACACGAGGAGCACACGGGCCTTTTACATTGAAACCAAATCATCAATGAAGCTTCACGGTGTGTGCAGCCTGACACGTCTGTGCTTTGACAGAGTAGTGTTTCAGATGCAGTGGTGTGATGGGCAATCAGACCTGGGGTGTTCATCAATATTTAGGGGGATAATAAAACTGTGGAAAGAAAGCTATTAGGAGATTATTAATAGCATTATTATGCAATTATATCTCAAACCCTACTGAACTCAACTCCCATACCTCATCAGTGTGCTAAAGGGATTAAATAAGGTGACTTCATTGACCAATTCATTACACAAATTAGCGTTTTATGTTGTCAAAATCCTGCTTGTATTTCTAACTAACGTCTGATCATTGGAATAATGACCACAGCCTGAGCTACAAACACAGACTTGTCTCTAAAAGATCGTTTTTAAGTTACTTGTTGAAACGTGGCGCTGCTGCTGTTGCCTTCACTTCTCCTCTGCACATGCTCAGTTAGGGCTTCACTTCTCCTCTGCACATGCTCAGTCACAGGTTTCTTCAGGTGGTTTGAGTTTGTCCTCAGAGCACATGTGCAGAGCTCTAACCCAAGCTGCTGTCCGCTCAATAACTGTGCTTTCACAGCTGATGGCGATACAAATACAAATACTCGGACACACATCCTTCCATTCCACTTCATTTTTATGGCACATGTTTACAAACAAAGCGTTTCCAAAGTCATACCGATGATAAAATATAGAAATAATAATAAAAAATACATTCCATGATTCTATTAAAAAGATTAAGACTGAGTTAAATCTAACCTCTTTCTGAAAACGTCTCAGATTGGTCCAAGGACAGAGCGGAGATAAACAGACTGGAAGCAAAGCTGATAAAGACATTCATAAATCCCTTTGAATGAACTGCTTGTATTTTTGATTGACAGTTTTCAGAGCGATGTCAGGTTTGGTTCCAGAGATGTCAGAGTTTCATTTCATTTGATGAGAAAACATTTCAAAGTTTGTCAAATTATGTTAAAAAGTAACAACGTATGCTTATGAACATACGTTTCTTTGTGCGTCGATGGACCACAAACTCAGCTGGAAACCTCACGTACTGTAATCTACACGAAAATCGCTGCTATGAGGAAAACAAAGTACACACTGGACTGCAAATCTTTGCTGACTTTATATTCTTCTTTACTTTTCTCCAGCTTCTTGTTTCTCTGTACTGTATTATGTGGAAATGTTGGAAAATACATATAAAACAACCCAAAACCCATTTGTATATGTAAAACCCTGAGAGCTGTGCACACTTAAAGGTGATTAAAGGTAATTGATGTAGTGAATTTAAAACAGCTCTGATTTTGTATAAAGTAAATACAAGACAACATTCTTAATCTATTCCAAGAGAGCGAGGGGTTATGGTCCGAGGCAGAGACAAGTTTAACAAATGTGAAAAAATATAAACAGCATTTTATTTGTGAAACACACCAACTTGAGAGACTTCCGGGATGTTGGCAGCTTAGTCAGTCCGTCAGGCCGCGTCGAATCCGTCCAATTTATCCATCTTTATTACGAGTTCACCTGGGGAGATATTTCTACATGGGGGCACCATGGGGGACCTGAGGGACACCAGCTCGACTAGAAAACCAAAGTGGCAGATTTGACAGACCAGGTCCTGACTGAAGAAGTGGACGACCTGGAGAATCGTAGTGGCAGAGGAAATCTACAGATTATCACAGAGGACAGTGAGGGTAAAGATGTGGTCAAGTATACGGAGACCTGGATCCCCGAACATCTAAAACGTCCGACCAAAGTTGGGAAAATAAAGATTGACCGTGCACGTCGCTCTCTGACCCATAAACCGGTTCCAATGTCCAAGACTATTATACTGAAGTGTCAAACAGCGTGTCATGGCTGCATCCAGACATCTCGCCGCGGAGCAACACGGATCAACACGGCTCTTTCTTCAACGATTACTCTGCGAGAGCGGTAAGGAAATGCAAAGCTTTTTATCCAGAGAAAATCTGGAAAATGGGAAAGTAAAAAGATGCAGCACACCAGAGGAGGCTTTGGAGATGCATTGCCGGGCCCCTGAGCAGTTTGACATTCCCCCTTTTATCCCTCTTTGTTTTAAAGAAAGAGACGTGTGAGTATTTGCCCAATGTGGGCCAGTGTTTTCCAACTGTGGTCTGTAAATGCCCCGGTGAAAATGTTAGACCGTTTTTGGCATGAGCTGTTTTTGTTTGTTCTATTATATTCAGTTGTTATGGATCCTGTGTTTGTTCGACCTGAACAAGCTCATTATTCATTATGCCATTAACATCTGAAATGTTAATGGCATAATGGGTCCAATTAAACGCTCAAAAATATTGACAAAGATGAGAAAAGAAAACAATATATATATATATATATATATATATATATATATATATATATATATATATATATATATATATATATATATATATACCTACAAGAAACCCATTTAGATAATTTAGAAATAATCCTTTGTCTTTGGAGAAATAGGACTTTTATTGATATTTATTTAAGGTGTTACTAACACTGAAATCTTTATTAAGACTTGGGTTAGAAATCACAACTTTTGGGGAAATACTATCTAAATTATACTCATGTATTAACCATTTTGACAGCTACTTTACTAATTACATTCAAAATAAATTGGAAAGAGAGGGTCATTTTATTTTGGGAAAATGTGTGTACATCCCAGTTGAGGAACTCAAAATGTCTGGAGAGAATTCTGTTGGGGAAAATGTGTCACGATTTCTTCATAACTCCAGGTCAAAGTGCTCATTATGCACAGGGAAATGCAACTGTTGGAGAAACAGCGCCACCAGGAGGCAAACCACTGTCACGTGTTTTGGGGGACTGTCCTGTTGCTCAAAAATACTGGACTGAAATGAAAAAGGAGATACAGATTGTATTTAACGTTACCATCCAATTACATTTCAGAACTCCGTACTTGGGCCTCAAAACGCCGGCCAGACGCACACTTGAAAAGCGTGTTAACGACTTCTTAACAAATGTAATCACTATATGATGTATATTGTATGTGCATTTGTAATGCTATTGCTTTGTTTCGTCTAATTTGTGTCTTGTTGGTTGTGGCGACTGACATTGGGAAGTGCCGACACGCAGAGGAACGTTGTGTTTGGGAACTCCAATTATGTGCATTATGTGTAGGATTTATGAAAATATGCCTCCTTTGGAGCGTTTTCCTTAGTATAATGATTTTTCCCAAATGGTTAAGTAAATGTAGAAGTTTTTACCCTCTTATGCTTCGGGCCTATTTGTCCAAAAATGGCTGAAAACATGAGCCCCATATCAGACTGAAGAAGCTCCAGACCCTCTGGACCCTCTGGACCCTCTGGACCCTCTGGACCCTCTGGAGCCTCCTGACCCTCCTGACCCTCCTGGCCCTCCTGACCCTCTGGACCCTCTGGACCCTCTGGAGCCTTTGTGAAGCTGAGACTCTGAGTTTTGGACTCTGGAGTGTGTTTGACTCTAATACAAGTCTAAACCAGCTCTGCTCAGAGGAAATCAGAGTTTAAATCTCTCCTGGATGTTCTGTGTTAAATGTATGAATGAGTGAAGCTGGAGTTGGAGGTCCGACACCGGTTTGAGTATTTATTGGGTTTGGACAATTCTCTTTTAAAAGCTGAAGGTAAATTCACTATAAATTAGTTTTAGGGACTTGTAATAAAGCAAAAATATCCAGGCAGAATCGTGATTAAAATCCTATTCATTTTTTCATTTTATTTGAGGGTCATTTTTTCCTTGTGTGTTTGGAGTGCAAACTGAGCCTGATGCTTCCAGAAGGATTGATTTGACTGGAAATAAGAGCGTTAAAGCTTTATTTTTATGTACGGCAGTTCAAGCAGCTAGATGATGGACAAAATGGAATAGATTGGACGTCCTCAGGGGTTAAATGTGTTTTTAAGTAAACATTTCTTCATCTTGGCGAATCGCACCATTGTTTTAGCTGCTCAAAAATGGCTTCATTTTACGGTGAGGCGACAGCTTTACTCAGGCCTCCGTGTCGAGTCTACGATGGCATTGGTTTTCAGCCCTTTGTGCCTTGACGTATTGTCAGATGTGCCTTGAAAAAATGTCCAATATGACGGATTCCCACATTTTGGAGTGTCTTCAGCTGACTTCTAATCCAAGAGAAGATGCAAAAACAGTCATTTCCCAATTTAGTGCCACATTACATACCACTTTTGTGATTTGGTATTATTTGTGTAGGTAGTGACTAAAATAAGGTGGAAAAACACTGTGTTAGTGAATATTTATTTCCAAATACAGAGAGGTGTTGCCAGGGTGCGGTCGCCAACACGACAACACACACACAAAGACAAAGACGTGAGTCGGTCTTCCGTGCCTCGTGTGTTGGTTCTGTCGTTCCCCGGTTTGAGTCCTTTTCAGAGTTCGCTTCAGTCGTTCTTGTCCTTTTGCTCCTTTAAATGTTCATTATCTTTAACAGCGCAAATGTTTTTCCGTCTGCTGCAGCCGGGATCCTTCTCTTATCTGTTGCTACTTTGTCATTGCCACGGAAATGGTAAAACGAAAGATAAGTCCAGTCAAAAGGACTTGTCCACGTTTTGTTTTTTGTGCTGCTTCAACAAAGAAGACATACTATTTTGAATGGAGTGTGCATTATTATGATCTGATCGTGTGAGCATTTTTGGCCTGTGGCTCTTCTATTTCCATTTTTACTCCTCATTCTGTTCAAAAAAGACCCATCTGAGGACAAAAATCTCTTCAACATCACCGATAATAAAAGGCGGCTCATGACATACATATTATTTTTGATTTCTTAATGTGTACATTTTCTAGCAAAACACAATCTGCCTTAATTGTACTTGATGATTTTTGGCATTCTTATTGTCCACAACACTTTGAATTCCTCAACAGCAAACTCGTCAGGGCGCGTCTTTGACTTGGGTCGCAGTATCATTTGACCAGGAGCGTCTGCACTTTTATGTCAACAAAACGAAGCTTACATCGCTCTGAAAACCAAATCAAAAGCACAATCAGCGGATCAGGGTGGAAGTGAACTTATCTCCCCTCTGTCCTTGGCCCAATCTGTGACATGCTCGTTTAACCCCAGACTTAATCGCTTCAACAGAGTCATGGAGGAATGCCATATCTAATGCTCACAATCTCATTTGCCATTTCTTTGTCATTTGCCATTGCTGTTTGATGCCAGTGCGCCTCCTTGAGTACAGCGTGTGAATCACAGGCAAAGCTGGGTTTTATTCAGTCCAAGCTCAATCTTGTACAATATTACACACTGATTGCTTATCTAAAGCATTCAACAATTTACGACCAAGTAGCATGAATATGAATGAATATCACGAAGGTTTGGCAGATCCGGTCACGGCTTAATTATCCCGTCAGTCAAAATGAGTGTTTGAAGTAAATGCTTTATGTTTGGGTGAACTGGTTAACTATAACGAGATTATTATTAAATCAGTGTGTTCTTTTTATCATTCATATTGTAAGGAATCAAGTGTAAAATGTATTTGATTTTGTTCCTAAACTTGCATTTCATTTTGCTTTAGTTTCAGGGGAAGATTGTCCTGCAAGAATCATGCACTTTCATTCCACTGAATGGAGAATGAACTGAGTGATGAATGAGTGAAAACGGTTTGTGAAGTCAGAAAGCACTTGATTCTGCAGTGCTGCTCTGTTATTAGAATATGCCGTTGTATCTTTATTATTAAGACATAACAGTTACTTAAAAGTCCATCGTTTTATGCAAAGGTCAGAAGGAAGTTCATTCTGTCCTGTTTCTAATGAGAGGTGGGATTAAATTAATGATTTTGTTCTGGGTAAAAGTGGAAATAACCTTGACCATTACGTGGTCTGACCCTCAACAAAGCTGTTCCACTGTAAAAGAAAGGAAGAAAAAACGGTCACTTCCCAAAATAACTAACTAACTAAATACATAAATACGTCAATAAAAATACTGAAATATGAACAAATCTAAATAAAAAGTCAAACTAACTGAGCCTGATCTCTGAAGTTGACCCAGTATTGTTCATATCATGTCCTTTTGAGATGATATCTTCAGGCTGTATCAGAATCCACCGACAGATTGCATTGTGGGAGCAGATACGAGCCTGACTTACAACTATTTAAGCCGGACACTGAGTGACTTCAGCGAGCGACGGCCACACTGCAGCCACTGGTGAGTGACGGCGCCACTTTACAGTCCCTCATTCACTGCGACACGTTCTAATACCAGTCATACAGTTTACTTAACAGTCATACAGTCACATACCTATACATCATAAACGTGTATACATTTATACAGTTATACAATTTATACAGTCATACAGTTATACGTTATTTACATTTATACATTTATACAGTTATACATTTATACATTTACTACAGTATATACATTTACCATTTATACAGTCATACATTATACATTTATACATATACATTAATACATTTATACATTTATACATTTATACAGTTATACAGACAGTTATACATCATACATTATACATTTATACATTTATACATTATACAGTTATACATTTATACATCATTTATACATTATACAGTTATACAGTTTCACAGTTATAACATTTATACAGTTTACAGTTATACATTTATACATTTACAATTTTATACAGTTATTATTCAGTTAAATACATTATACGGTTTATATTCATTAACATTATCATATACGCAATTTTAACATTACACATTATACAGGTCATACATTTATACATTATAGCGAGTATACCATTTTCCAGCATATTTATACATTATACATTTATACGTTATACATTTATACATATATACTAGTTATAACATTATACATTTATACAATAATACATTTATACAGTAGTCATACAGTTATACATATACATTTATACATTTATACAGTTATACATTATACAGTTTATACAATACAGTTATACAGTCATACAGTTATACATTTATACATTTATACAGTTTATAATTTATGTTATACATTATACAGTTATACATTTATACATTTATACATTTATACATTTATACATTTATACAGTTATACATTTATACATTTATACAGTTATACATTTATACAGTTATATACAGTTATACATTATATTTATACATTTATACATATACATTATACATTTATACATTTATACATTTATACAGTTATACATTTATACATTTATACAGTTACAGTATATTATACAGTATACATTTATACGTTATACATTTATTATACAGTTATAACATTTATACAGTTATACATTTATACAGTTATACATTTATACAGTTATACATTATACAGTTATACAGTTATACATTTATACATTTATACAGTTATATACATTATATACACATTTATACAGTTATACAGTTATATACAGTTATACATTTATACATTTATACATTTATACATTTTATACATTTATACATTTATACAGTCATACAGTTATACATTTATACAGTTACATATACATTTACATTTATACATTTATACAGTTATACATTTATACATTTATACAGTTATACAGTTATACATTTATACAGTTATACAGTTATACAGTTATACATATACAGTTATACAGTTATACATTTATACATTTATACGTTATACATTTATACATTATACATTATACAGTTATACATTATACATTATACATTATACATTATACATTTATACAGTTACAGTACATTTATACATTTATACATTATACAGTTATACATTATACATTTATACAGTCATACAGTTATACATTTATACAGTTATACATTTATACACAGTTATACATTATATACAGTTACAGTTTATACATTTATACAGTTACATTTATACATTTATACAGTTATATACAGTATACATTTATACAGTTATACATTTATACAGTTTAATATACATCATATACATTAACATTAACAGTTATCATTATAGTCATACAGTTATACATTTTAACATTTATACATGTTATACATTTTATACAGTCATTACAGTTATTACAGTCATACATATATCAAGTTATACATTTAACACATTTTTACAGTATAGTTATACCATTATACCAGTTTATTATACATTATCAGTTAACATTTAATTTATCAGTAGTTATAAGCATTAGTAAATTATACAGTTACATTATACAGTCATACAGTATAACAGTCTACAGTTATACATTATACAGTCATACAGTTATACAGTTATACAGTTATACATTTATGCATTTATACATTTATACATTTATACATTTATACATTTATACAGTTATACATTTATACATTTATACATTTATACATATACATTACATATACAGTTACATATACAGTTTACAGTTATACAGTTACAGTTATACATTTATACATTATACATTATACAGATACATCATACAGTTATACAGTTATACATTTATACATTATACAGTTATACAGTTATACATTTATACATTTATACATTTATACATTATACAGTCATTTACAGTATACATATACATTATTTACAGTTATACAGTTTAATTTATACATTTACATACAGTACAGTATATACAGTTATACAGTCAACATTATACAGAACATTTATGTAAAATACAGTATACATTTATACATTTATACAGTTTATACAGATACATATACCTTTAACATTTATACATTTATACAGTATATTTATACAAATCATTTATACATGATACATTATACAGTATACATTTATACAGTATACAGATACTTAACATTTATACAGTTATACAGTTATACATTTATTTATACATTTACATTACAGAAACCCCAATCTTACAACTGCAGTTGCCTCACGGCTTCATAAATGTTTGATTTGACCAACGGAAAAACCAAAATAGAACGCTTTGGAAAGTGGATATTTGGCTCTGGGTCTTTCGTCTTCTGCTTCGTTGCCTTTCCTCAGATAGAACCTTGATACTTTAAGGTACTTACTATAAAGGTACTTTATACTATACATTTAGTCTGATATTTGACGTGTAACCGTACTTTTACTTGATTCAAAGTTTGGGTTATTCTTCCCACTGTAAGTACGACTTTGTGCCTTTTCTAATGTTTTGTCCGTCCCATAACATTAAACTGTTACTGCTGTTTCCCCAAATACTTTATACTTCTACTTGAGTAATGTTATTTTGAAGTGACTTTACTCTTACTTTAGTACAACTGGAATGAGATTTGCTGTAGATTGCAGGTGCAGATGCGCTCTAAATTAGGCACTAGTTTTATACTTATATCGTTACTATTTATGTGTATTTAATTGTGATTTTATTCTGACTTCGAGGGGTTCTGCCAAACAGAATCTTGTTTTAAATGTGTATTAAAATGACAATAAATTGAATCTTGGATCTTGAACTTTTGGCCACAATGAAAGAAATTCACCTTTTGCCTGTGTGGACTTTTGTCTCTCCAGAGTCCCACAAACGCGTGCAAACATGAGTTACTGGGTAATGTCTTCATTTATACTACACATATGTACCACACGTTTGTATTTGCTGTTTCTTGATTGTCGTTGCTGATGTTTTCTTCCATAGCTCATCTTCTTGAGTCATGCACTGCTGGTTGGTGAGTTCACCGTTTTCTACAATGACTGCTAATAATTTGTAGAATTATTTTATTCATATTTACATTTAAATGCACTGATAATTATGGCAAAATTGAAAGAATAAAAACAGATTTATAATGCACCAATAATATAATTCCATTGAAGTAACATCATCACGTTGCTAACTCTTGACAGGTTAGACCAGGCATGTCCAAACTATGGCCCAGGGGCCAAATGCGGCCCTCAGATCAATTTTTGTTGGCCCTCCAGCATCCGCAAAATTACTTTTTTTCCAATAGTGGAAAAATTCAAGCATTTTGATGTTATACCAACCTAATATTAATGTTCCAAGTCTTATTAAACGTGTGGAGGCCCAGTCAAACTGTCAAATGCAACATTTTGAATGATTCACTTCATTGTCCTGTGGCCCTCTGCTCCGTATTAAGTTTCAAAATGCGGCCCTCTGTGAAAAAGGTTTGGACACTCCTGGATTAGACGTCACATGATCCACAGTCATATTTCATGGGTTTGTTTTCATTGTCTTTCCAGAATGATCTTGATTCCACAGTGACGTTTTATCGTTGTGTTTTTACAGCAAGTGTCCGCTCCAGCAGTGACTCCGTGCACGACCCCGGCAGTATCTCCGTGCACGACCCCGGCAGTATCTCCGTGCACGACCCCGGCAGTATCTCCGTGCACGACCCCGGCAGTATCTCCGTGCACGACCCCGGCAGTGACTCCGGGCACGACCCCGGCAGTCGGCAAGTTCTTCCATGACCGCCGGCCTCCGGGCATGACCCCGGCAGTGACCCCGGCAGTGACTCCGGGCATGACCCCGGCAGTGACCCCGGCAGTAACTCCGGGCATGACCCCGGCAGTGACCCCGGCAGTGACTCCGGGCATGACCCCGGCAGTGACCCCGGCAGTGACTCCGGGCATGACTCCGGCAGTGACTCCGAGACGCGTCAGAACGGTAAGAAAAGCCTTGCTCTGCTGCTGCTGTCGCTCAGTCTGAAATGTTCCACAATGTAGCATTAAATATATCCATCTTGTATCTATCTTGCATTTATTCAATTACAACTAAGTGCTACGAAAAACATGCATTGTTGCTATGATCTGGCTTGCCTCTGCACAGATCCGACCTGGTGGTGTCTAGTGTTGACACCAACATTTCAAACTAGATTTTGATGGAAGGAATATACTCGATTATCTATACCAATTTCGATATCACGATGATGATTTTAGAAAAGGATCTTTTTTAGGTCAACGTTTCAGACTGAGATGATTTTTTATACAAAATAATAATTCTTTCTTTATTAAACTGTGGTTTTAAACTAGTTCTGACAAAGCTCAAGATCACTGTTTTTCTTGCTCAAATGATGATCTAGTTTTAATTCTAGATTTAGTATCGATTAGTATCTGCTTTTTGATACTTTTGAGAACCTAGTGGTGTCTCTATGGAAATAGAGGAGTTTATTGTCACAAATATATTCGGAGTAGTAAGCAATAACATCTCCATGGAGACAAGCAGGTGACACCACCAGGCCAAGTTACAAAAACTCCAACTTTAACTCCACGTTAAACACGACAAGTCCGACTACACATTTCTCTAAAGTGAACACCATTAAATTTAAGATTTTACAAGACATCTTGACTTTTTTCCCCCGGTTAGACAAATTTGGTGATGTTTATAATTGCACTTCCTGGTTGGACATGAGCAGCAGGTGTGACATAGGTAGAGGTAATTCCACAACTGTTACCTAGCGACCAGACAGTAAAAAACCCACAATAGTAAAGATTTGACAAATAATAATCCCTGACAACACCTTCATTTTGTTAACTGATTGTTTAAACTGTCCATAAAACGTTTTCGCTGCGTGAAAGTTGTGCCTGCATTTGGAGGGAATGTCGCTTATTGATGACATCACAGAGGGATTTTGTTTTGGAGCTCAGCTTTACTTCATGTAACTTTATTTTCAATTTTTCTTGACCAACTGGTTTGGTCTTATGCACTTCAAGTTTATGATCTATAAAAAGACAACTTGATGTGGAAATCCATGATCTGCTCCAAAAATTCTGAACTTTGGGGCTTTTGGAGACGAGGCAGAAGAATATCTTCGCTCAGACAGACAAGAAACGAGCCAGTTTTAGGACGTTTGAGAAGTTTGTGTTTTGTCCGTAGACTTACACTTTGTATCCACGTAAAGTTTTATGAACAAGACCCCAGATCTGTGGCGGGGAAAAGTCACTCACGGTAAGAATTCACACCCGAAATTTAATTCAAGCAAGTTAGATAACTTTAAAGTCATACTGTGGAACACCCGCGATGCAGACCAGCAGGTGGTGTATCCTCCACCAGAAACCTTTAATCTTATGCCAGAGTGCTACAGTTTTCTTTCAACTTTAACGCATATATTTTCCCCCACTTTTTTGGGGAGGCAAGTTTATTTTTAGAGCACAATTTGTACACAAAGGCAATTCAAAGTGCTTCACACAACATCTGCCAATATCTGCTAAATTTATGCTAAAACACATTTTTCAAAGTTAATTCTGAATCATATTTTTGTTTCTATTTCAGAAAAACTGAATGAGAATCAGAATTCTGGTTCTGATTCTGAACCTGATTCTAAGCGTTGCGTGGTCTTCAGCGAAACATCATGGTCCCTGGTTTACTACCACTTCCCAAAACTTGCTGATGATGGTCAGTTTGTTTTCTTCTGTTACTTTCCTTTTGTAACAAAGTGGAGTCCATGCTCCAACTGACCTCAGATTAAAAGGTTGAGGAAAATATATATGCACTTTTTGTGATCCATTTTCATTTTACCATAATAACATGAACCATTTATGAGCATTTATTCTCTCTCTTTTTGCTTCTGAAATGGAAATATTAGAGCAGGAAATGTCCACCCTGCACTGCAAAAGTTACGTTGGGCAGATTTCAGGGGCCTGTACCTGGATGTGGATGAAAACGGGTCACCCTTAAAAAAGATGGCCCAACCTGGTTCTCACCTGGTTAAATAAAGCTGAATGAATAAATAAAAACTATTTTCACTCCATCCAGTACAATGCATGCAGTTCCAAAACGAGACTGAAGGACATTTCATCATCCGCAACATCAAAAGATGCTTTAAAGTAGTCCCTGTTAATAAAAAGACTTAACTTAAAACACGGGTCTTCTTCTCTATTTATCTGGGTGGTTTGATGATGTCATCAGTAAAACATAAACAAAAAAAACATGTATTTTTAATTTCTATTTTTGCTTCTTTATCCTTAACTTCACATTAGAAACAAATTGAAAACGTGAATTGACTTCTGGTGTCTCCTGCAGCGTGTTGGACCGAGTGGTTTGACAGAGACAACCCCAGGGGAAGAGGAGACTGGGAGACGCTCCGTCATCTGAGGTCTGAGAACCCAGGTCGGATCTGCTCCAATCCGCTCCAAATCCAGGTCCAGACCAAGAAAGGGAAACCACTCTCCTCCACCGGGGACGTCATATTCAAGTGAGTATGGCTCTTTGTTTAAAAAAGTAAGAATGATAATCAAGACTGGAAGGCTTGATAATAAGAATGACATGGATTTACAGAGCCTTGTGTCTATAAACCACAGCCACACATTTCTATTATAGCTTTTAATGCTCATCGATTTCTTTAACGTTTTTGGGGCTTCTTATATAGATCCATGACAGGAAGTGAAATAACGTCCTTATACAAGGACATTAAATGTAAGAACATAATGGATAATGTGCATGCTCTCCCTTTTCCCTCATGCACTGTCCGATCTCTCACTGATCAGGGATAATGCCTTGTGTCTGAGGTGTCTGAGGTACAATAGTGTCTTTGTCAAACGCAACAGCTAAAGATTATTGGGGACTTGATAGTTCCTCCTTAAAAAACATGAGGATGTGTTAACACCATCTGGAACCTACTACATTGTGAATACATCGACTGCAGAAAGTTCCTTCCCAATGTTTTCAAAATGCAGTTTTAACTACTGTGC
Organism: Chaenogobius annularis; assembly: GCA_015082035.1. Classification (NCBI taxonomy): domain Eukaryota; kingdom Metazoa; phylum Chordata; class Actinopteri; order Gobiiformes; family Gobiidae; genus Chaenogobius; species Chaenogobius annularis. The sequence goes on along the minus strand of BJKM01000596.1, from coordinate 299,141 downwards.
ATAAAAATGGCTTTAAAAATGAAGTAATTACAAGACAATCTGCATATTACCTGTCGTCTCCAATATTTTAGAGAAAGCTGTAACTGAACAAATGACAGACCATCTGAACAGAAATAATCTCCTACATCCTATGAAATTCTGCTTCCGGAGTAACCATTCCACACAGAGTGGCTGCTGCTACTTACAGAAAATATTAGAAATGGACTGGACAGGGGGAGCATGGTGGGTGCTGTTTTCTTAGACCTTAGAAAGACATTTGACCCAATAAACCACTGTGTCCTCCTGTCCAAACTGTTGCAATACAATCTGTCTGCCAACTCACTTCAATGGCTGCAGTTCTACCTCTCAGATCGTGTACAACGTGTAAATGGTGCTATGTCCTCCTTGAAGACAGTTACATCCAGGGTCCCACAAGGTTCAATTTTGGGACCCTTGTTGTTCAGTATTTACATCTCCCGACATCGACATCATGTGTGTAGATGACCTGATTGAGCAGGGCCTCTAAAATATTCTGCTATGGATAAAATCCTGACTGAAGAAGTTCCATTTCTTTTTCTAGCTATAAGATGATATGATAGAAACGTTTAGAATTCGTACTCATCTGTATGTTTTATTTATTGGTGGCGCACCTGACATACCTAGTGCTAGCTTTTTGCTAAGAGTCTGGTGGGACAGCATCTTCTTTTTATATATGTAATGTGTTTGTACATTGTCCCTGACGACTAAGTAATAAACTAAATTAAAGTTATTTTCAGGAAGTGACGTTGTGACAGGATTCATCTGTCGAACTCGATCAGAGAAAAGGCGGTCGGTGGTTTAGACTACCTAAACGTTCAGCCCTTGCTTAGAGCTGTGCTGCAACCAGAGTTCTCGCGGCTCGTTATTTTCCTCCACAAGATGCAGGAATCAAAAAGATGACACAGAATAGGAGATACATTCCTGTGTAAATTATTCATCTCTTCCATGAGAATCATCCCTACTAGAACTATTCTTAAACAACAAGTGGACAACAATCTTCTCTTCTTACTGTAGCAATTCAGTTATGAGTAGTGAGTATATTATAGACGGAAATTCCAACAAGAGCGCAGCACAACTACCCTTCGTCGTTAGTTGATTAACCTTTATGAAATCATCTCCTCATCCACAAATCATGACAATGTAACTTTAAATTTAATTATGTATCGTACAAGTTTTTCTGTCTGGAATGGCTAAATAGACAACTATTTAGAGTTAACCATCCATAAAACGACAAATGACATCATTCATTCAACACGTATACAACTATAAGACGACCGCTTCAAATGAAAACAGAACAAGGACTAGACGGAGATGACGAGCGCAGAAGAAGACCCACGACACAAATCACACTCAATATAAGAGAAACTTCATCTTCTTTTCATCATGGCTGAGACAAACATAAGAATATCAGGATGTAGGAGGACCACACTTTTAAATAATCCACAGCTTATATTCACCTACTAGAAATAGATATACTCTAGAGTCCTTCAAGCTCCTCTGTCCTTCTTCAGTTTCAAGCAGAATGCTGAATTGTTTCCATTTTTTGAATTCCAAGGACGAGTTGTCTGTCACAGTTCTTTATTGCTGTGGCACATTTCGTGTCCTCACAATTTGCCGTTTGTGATGGACTATAAAATATTCTACCGCAAAGTACCAAGAGAGTTGCCATACTACTGAGAGGCCATCAAGTGTTTATTGTGTGCCCACTGGCAGGAGTCCTGCAGGCCAAGTAGAATAGTATACCCATTAAAGTCCTCAGAGTGGCAAAAAACTCTCGTTGTTAGTGCCGCATCATTAAATTCAGTCAACACTTCTGCAACACGCGCACACGTCCCAGACACATGGGATAGTCGCGCTATTTGCAGTCAAACATATTACTTAGCACAGTTTCTCCAACAGTCTGTATTTCCCTGTGAGTAATGGGCTCTTTGACATGTGTTATGAACAAACCTGCCACATTCTTCCAACAAAACTCTCTCCAAACATGTGACTTTATAGTTCTCCACAGGGATGTACAAACATCTTCCAACTCTTTGTCTGTCAAAACAAGACCACTCTCTCTTTCCCATTTGTTTTGAACTACTTAGTAGAGTAGCCGACCAGATTAGAAATGCACAGACAACATTTTGATATAATTCCCCTTGAAAGTTCCGATTTATACATTTTGATAAACATCTCATTCAAAGGGCTACAATGGTCCTACCTTGTTTAATTACCTGGTTATGTAGCTCCTGATTTGTAGAAACCTATAAACGTTCTGTTTCTTTAAGCCAAATCTTTCAACTCATCAAAGCTCTTCAGATGATTCTCCTTTACAATCTGGTATCAGACCTATATACCTTTTGTTGTTTAGACTTTAAATTAGACTCTGATTTGAAATCTTGAGTCTGTGCTGTTAGGTGTGAAAGTTTGATTGTAAACCAACCAATTTAAGATTTTAAAATCTTTGTTTAGTTTGTATACTTTATCAGCTCCTTCCATGTTGTAAGAACGATTTCACCCAAGGTCTCCACCTCCTCCAAATGCTCAAGCGTCTGTCATCTGCCAGTAAGGCCTGCACAGGAAACCCCAACACACCAGTCATATTCTTCCATTGGCTCATATTCTGGGTCACAGCAGCAGGGCTGATCTGAGCTGAAACAAAGCCATTTCTCAAACAAGGAAAACCCCTGCCTCCTTTTTGTTTTGATAATTGAAAAGTTTTGAATCGGATACAGGGTTTTTTCTTTGCTATATGAACTTGAGATTGCTTTATTCCACAACAGCCGGTTGGGGATAGAAACTGGAATAGTCTGAACCGATGATAATCTGGGCAAAACATTCATTTTTATAGTTTAAATCCTTTGTTTAGACTTAAGTATGGGATAAGATTAAATTTTTTTCAAGATCTTTTTTTATGTTAAAAAGAGGGAGATTTTTTTTTCTTTGTTGATAGGTCCTTGGAGGACCACACCTTGTAACAATAGTGGAGATCCATGCTCCAACTGAACCTCAGATTAAAAGAGTTGAGGAAAATATATATGCACTTTTGTGATCCATTTTCATTTTACCATAATAACATGAACCATTTATGAGCATTTATTCTCTCTCTTTTTGCTTCTCGAAATGGAAATATTAGAGCAGGAAATGTCCACCCTGCACTGCAAAAGTTACGTTGGGCAGATTTCAGGGGCCTGTACCTGGATGTGGATGAAAACGGGTCACCCTTAAAAAAGATGGCCCCAACCTGGTTCTCACCTGGTTAAATAAAGCTGAATGAATAAATAAAAAACTATTTTCACTCCATCCAGTACAATGCATGCAGTTCCAAAACGAGACTGAAGGACATTTCATCATTACGCAACATCAAAAGATGCTTTAAAGTAGTCCCTGTTAATAAAAAGACTTAACTTAAAACACCGGGTCTCTTCTCTATTTATCTGGGTGGTTTGATGATGTCATCAGTAAAACATAAAACATAAAAAAAAACATGTATTTTTAATTTCTATTTTTGCTTCTTTATCCTTAACTTCACATTAGAAACAAATTGAAAACGTGAATTGACTTCTGGTGTCTCCTGCAGCGTGTTGGACCGAGTGGTTTGACAGAGACAACCCCAGGGGAAGAGGAGACTGGGAGACGCTCCGTCATCTGAGGTCTGAGAACCCAGGTCGGATCTGCTCCAATCCGCTCCAAATCCAGGTCCAGACCAAGAAAGGGAAACCACTCTCCTCCACCGGGGACGTCATATTCAAGTGAGTATGGCTCTTTGTTTAAAAAAGTAAGAATGATAATCAAGACTGGAAGGCTTGATAATAAGAATGACATGGATTTACAGAGCCTTGTGTCTATAAAACCACAGCCACACATTTCTATTATAGCTTTTAATGCTCATCGATTTCTTTAACGTTTTTGGGGCTTCTTATATAGATCCATGACAGGAAGTGAAATAACGTCCTTATACAAGGACATTAAATGTAAGAACATAATGGATAATGTGCATGCTCTCCCTTTTCCCTCATGCACTGTCCGATCTCTCACTGATCAGGGATAATGCCTTGTGTCTGAGGTGTCTGAGGTACAATAGTGTCTTTGTCAAACGCAACAGCTAAAGATTATTGGGGACTTGATAGTTCCTCCTTAAAAAACATGAGGATGTGTTAACACCATCTGGAACCTACTACATTGTGAATACATCGACTGCAGAAAGTTCCTTCCCAATGTTTTCAAAATGCAGTTTTAACTACTGTGCATAAAAATGGCTTTAAAAATGAAGTAATTACAAGACAATCTGCATATTACCTGTCGTCTCCAATATTTTAGAGAAAGCTGTAACTGAACAAATGACAGACCATCTGAACAGAAATAATCTCCTACATCCTATGAAATTCTGCTTCCGGAGTAACCATTCCACACAGAGTGGCTGCTGCTACTTACAGAAAATATTAGAAATGGACTGGACAGGGGGAGCATGGTGGGTGCTGTTTTCTTAGACCTTAGAAAGACATTTGACCCAATAAACCACTGTGTCCTCCTGTCCAAACTGTTGCAATACAATCTGTCTGCCAACTCACTTCAATGGCTGCAGTTCTACCTCTCAGATCGTGTACAACGTGTAAATGGTGCTATGTCCTCCTTGAAGACAGTTACATCCAGGGTCCCACAAGGTTCAATTTTGGGACCCTTGTTGTTCAGTATTTACATCTCCCGACATCGACATCATGTGTGTAGATGACCTGATTGAGCAGGTTGCCGCTAAAATATCTCTTGCTATGGATAAAATCAATGACTGACAGAAGTCTTTTTCTGTCTGTCTCTGAAACTTGTTCAGTTTTGACAATCAAATTCTATATTCTAATACTATACGTATGTGGTTAAAAATTATAACCAGGTCTGCTCCACCTTCGTTGAATACGTTGTTCCAAGCTTTTTTCTATGCTGCCCCCTCAGCTTCCTTTCAGTCAGAGTTGAGATTGCCTGAAATGGTCTTAATTGTGGTTTTTTGTTTGATTTTAAAAGACAAAGAGAGCAAATCTTTTTTTAGAAAGTGCGTTTAAATGTAGATTTAGTTTTATTTTCTTAAATGTTTTCTAAATGTTTTATGTTTTAATATTTGTGTGCTGTTATGTCTTTACTTTCCCCAGGTCACCCTTGAGAAAGATGTCTCAATCTCAATGGGTTATTACCTGGTTAAATAAAGGTTAATCATTCTCGTTTAAAACCAACACTATGAAACGGCAGATTTTTTCTCAGAATTAAAAGAAAGTGTGCCACCATCAGTCCAGTTAACTGTGTACCAGTTCAATTGTTTACTTTGTTAAACTGTGGAGCATTTGTAAATATGTTGACGTCTGAGTCACTATAAAATTATATGTCGGTGTAATCCCTAATTCGTTCAGGAGTGTTCCATTGTAGAAAAAGATTCAGTTGTAGTCATCTGGACTCTATTTTAGACGTTTTTTCTAAAACAGAGTCCAGATGACTACAACTGAATCTTTTTGTACAATAAGATGATATGATAGAAACTTTTTGAATCTTGTACTATCTGTAATGTTTTCATTTGTGTGCACCTGCACATAACCAGTGCTAGCTTTTTGCTAGATCTGGTGCAAAGCATCTTCCCTTTTATATATATATAATGTGTTTGTACATTGTCCCTGACAACTAGTAATAAACTAAATTAAAGTTATTTCCAGGAGTGACGTTGTGACAGGATTCATCTGTAGAAACTCTGATCAGAGAAAACGCCGGTGTTCAGACTATAAAGTTCGCTTCTGGTGTCCTCCCGAGTTCTGCGCTCCTCCTCCAAGTAAGTGCCACAGTAATCTTTGAAACTCCTTTCATGACTCATATGGAAAAATTATCAAACTATAACTATTTTGTTTAAGCGGAAAATATACAGTAGTGCGAGAGGTTGAGCGGTACCGACTAGACATAGTCGGCCTCACCGCCACGCACTGTTCGGGCACTGGAACCTATCTTCTCGAGAGGGGCTGGATGCTCAAATTCTCTGTTGTTGCCTGCGGGGAGAGGCGGCGGGCTGGTGTGGGCTTGCTTATTGCCCCACAGCTCAGCCACCATGTGTTGGAGTTCACCCCAGTGAACGCCTTCGGGTTGGGGACAGGTCTCTCATTGTTGTGTCGGCCTAAGGGCCGGACTACAGTGCCTGGCCTTCTTGGAGTCCCTGGAAGGGGTACTGGACAGTGCACCAACAAGGGACACCAAGAAGGCCAGGCACTGTAGTTCGGCCCGTAGACTCCGGAAGTAAGGGATGCCGTTAGGCGGAAGGAGGCCTACCAAGCCTCTGGCTTGTGGGACTCACAAGGTATTGGCGGGCCAGGCGTACCGCAGTTTGTGCTGTTGCAGAGGCTAAAACCCAGGTCCGGGAGGAGTTTGCGGAGGCCATGGAGGAGGACTGTCGGTCGGCCCCAAAGAAATTCTGGCAAACCGTCCGGCGCCTCAGGAGGAGGAAGCAGTTCACCAACACCGTTTATGGTGCTGCTGGAAACCTGCTGACCTTGACAAGGGATGTCGTCGACTTTGAGGACCTCCTAAAACCCACTGTCATGTCTTCCGAAAAGGAAGTAGAGACTGAGGACTCCGAGGCTGACTCATCCATCACCCGAGCCGAAATCTCTGAGGCTGTTGGCAAACTCCTCGGTGGCAGGGCTCCGGGGGTGGATGAGATATGCCCTGAGTACCTAAAGTCTGGATGTTGTAGGACTGTCTTGGTTGACATGTCTCTTCAACATCGCGGGGACAGTGCCTCTGACCGACAGACCAGGGTGGTGGTCCCTCTGTTCAAGAAGGGGGACCGGAGGGTGTGTTCCAATTACAGAGGGATCACACTCCTCAGCCTCCCTGGTAAGGTCTATTCCAGGGTACTGGAGAGGAGATTCCGACCGGTAGTCGAACCTCGGATTCAGGAGGAGCAGAGTGGTTTTCGTCCTGGTCGTGGCACACTGGACTAGCTCTTTATTCTCCATCGGGTGCTCGAGGGTTCATGGGAGTTTGCCCAACCAGTCCACATGTGCTTTGTGGATCTGGAGAAGGCTTTCGACCGTGTCCTTTGGGATGTCCTTTGGGGGATGCTGCGGGAATAGTGTTTGACCGGAGCAGGAGCTGTGTTCACATTGCCGGCAATAAGTCAGACCTGTTCCCAGTGCGTGTTGGACTCCACCAGGGCTGCCCTTTGTCACTGGTTCTGTTCATTGTTTTTATGGAGTGAGGGAAGGATGTCGAGATTGACAGGCGGATCGGTGTAGCGTCTGCAGTGATGCGGTTGCTGCATCGGACTTTTGTGGTAAAGAAGGAGCTGAGTCGAAAGACAAAGCTCTCGATTTACCGGTCAATCTACGTTCCTACCCTCACCTATGGTCATGAGCTTTGGGTAATGACCGAAAGGACAAGATTGCGGATACAAGCGGTCGAAATGAGTTTCCTCCGCAGAGTGGCTGGGCGCTCCCTTAGAGATAGGGTGAGGAGCTCAGTCACATAGGAGGAGCTCGGAGTAGAGCCGCTGCTTCTCCACGTTGAGAGGAGCCAGCTGAGGTGGCTCGGGCATCTGTTCCGGATGCCTCCTGAGCGTCACCATAGGGAAGTGTTTCGGGCATGTCCCACCGGGAAGAGGCCATGGGGAAGACCCAGAAAAGGTTGGAGGGACTATGTCTCTCCGCTGGACTGGGAACGCCTTGGGATCCCCCCAGAGGAGTTGGAGGAAGTGTCTGGGGAGGTGGAAGTCTGGGAGTCCCTGCTTAACTGCTGCCTCTGCGACCCGGCCCTCGATAAGCAGAAGAAAATGGATGGATGGATGGAAAATTATACATACTTTTACTGTACTTTATGGAGAAGTATCTCTCAAGACTGTGTTTTTCATTACAATTTCAAATACTTTCCCTGGACTGTTCAATATCTGAAACGTTTTTATTGTATTGTCACTGAGTCGGTCACATCTCTATGGTTTTGACCTGTGGCTGGGCCTGGTGGCCGCCATCCGCTTGTCTCCATGGATATACTGTATATGTATGATTAATGCCATACTCTGGAACATTCCCAAACTGTGTAACACTCTGGTTTGAGTTCTACCTCTTTCAACAATCTGGAAAGGCTCTCACCGAATCCACTTCCATTTTGTGCCATACTAAAATTTCATCCATTTATGTGAAAATTTGAGCACATTTCTCATTTCATATCATTAACCTGCAAGTAAGATAATCTGTTTTTGTTTTTTTTGTGTGTAATTTTCTTTTTTTTATTAGCCGAGACTCTTCCCACAGAGACACTGAAAACTACACTTGAATCCACCACTGTTTTTACAACCGACTCAGAGACCGGTGAGAAACAACTTATGTATTTGTGAATTGTTTTAGGAGTTTTTCTTCTTTAAAGGTATACTGCTAAACGTTTTAGATCATGGGAATGCCTCTTGCTTCTCTCCATGGAGATATTTAAGATGGAAAATTTCCACCACAAAGGTTATGCCAATGCACCTTTTAAAGGCCTGACTTTTATTTCTTCTAGTGCAGGAAACTGTGAGAAACGAATGATTTGTGTGTATTTTTTTGTACGGTTTACTTTCTTACAGGTTTTGCTTGACTTTTGTGGGGGGGAATAAAATATGTCAGTTTAGATAGTATTACCTATACATTTTGACAGGCATTTTGCAAGATAGTTTGGTTGGTATGATTTACTTTTTAGGTTTTATTTCTTCTTTTAATCCTGATTACACTCATGTCAGTGTTTCTCAAACTGGTATGCGAGCTCCTTCTGGTTTTTTTCTCTACAGTCCCAGTAATTGCTCAAGTCAGTTTTATCCATGTTTGTCTCTTTTGGGTCAGCCCTGGTTCAGGATTATAGCCGCAACGGTGCAATCCTATTTTATACCTGGTTTAGATCTGGTATATTCTTGCACTATATTGTAGTTTTTATAACTACTAGTCACAGTACTGTAGTGTTGGAGTTGATATTGATGAAAGAATTGGCTCAAGATTTTGAATATGCCACACTGCATGAGTCTGGGTAGGTTTATTTATCATATTTTAAGAGTTATGTGGGGCACCAGCCTATTTAGGCAAGTCACAATTCTCAAAATTAATAGAAACATGTATTAATTAAAAAAAAATATGAATATGGAATATAAAAATGAGTCATTATCAGGTGAGGGCACTAGATATGATTGTTCGGGATCTATCTAGTCATGTGTTAGAGTTAAAGTTGATACTAAGATGATTTTATAAGCAAAGACTGAAATGTGTGCCTGCTACAACAAGAGGAAGAGAGGTCAGTGGTGGGGTCCCGTGTGTTTCAGGATAACTTACTTCTGCAGAAGGCCATCCCTGGAGAAGTCAGGCTGCTCAGCCAAACGGATAAGGCCTGCTTGACCTGAATTTTCCTTGGCTCTGGGGCTTTCCTCCAATAACGAAAAGGCAGTTGCACTGAGCCACAGATGAGGCCAATTGGAAGATCGTCCTGAATCCAAATTTGTTGTCGACTTTAAAATTTGCAAAAAGGTCTTTTTACTTGAGTGTGTTTTCGGTCCAATTCACAACACGCTGATGGGTCCAAGCTTACTTATGGGGCGAGAGTAAAGTTGGTTTCCTCTCTTGAATGTCTTGGTCCCTTATCTTAAGATAAACTAGCTAAAATAAGCTAGGAAACTCTCAGTGTTTTCCTCTTCTTCCCTGGTCATTTCTCTTGGATCTCCAGATGGAACTGGATGCCTGGAATTGGCTTTTGCTGTTCAGGCAACGCTTTCATGTGTCCGCTCAGTTTCTGTGTCCGGTTGAGTAAGTCCCTGCACACTTTTCTGTACTGACGTATGTTCAACTTTCGTAACAGATTTCCTGATCAAATTGGTGCTCAAAGGTTGACTTTGAATCTTTTTAGTGTGGGACCTTAACACCTCACGTCTCTGTTCTTGTTGCAGACTGCTGGACGCAGTGGTTTGACTACAGGACGACCCCAGTTGGCTCCGGAGACTGGGAGACTTTAGTCGCTCTGCGAAGTAAACATCCAGGGGAGATCTGTGATTCCCCTCTGCAGATTCAGGCTCCTCAGACCACCTCCAGGGCTGTCCGTGTCGGCAGCCGGCAACGTCCTCCGCAGCGTACGCTTCATTTTACTCCTAACTTTAATTCACTGTCCTGGGGTGTTCCACAGTATGGGATTAAACCAAGATATCCAACATTTATTCCACTGTTTCCAATGTTAAAACTTACTTTGATAAACATGCATTATTTTTGGGAACGAGCGCGCCGTTCCACAGATCTGACCTGTAACTATTGTCGTTAGTCGTCACCTGTTTGAATCTAGGGAGATGGAGATGGATAAAGAATAATAAAGTTAAAATTAGCACCTTTAAAGATCCTGGATCACAGGGACATGGCTCAGTTTGACCTGAGCACCACCACACCAGTCATGACGTAACCCATCACAACCAAACCATAACAGGCACAGTTTGCTTCTATATGGGTTCTCAGCCAATATATTGTCTTAAAATTGAGGTTTGTTTTTTGAATCAGACTCATGGTTTAGGTGATGACCTCATGAGAATCAGACTTATTAAACACAGCAAATTTAAGCAATATCTTATTTCACTCACATTTAAAATGTAATGTATGTCCCTTTCACCTTTCTATTCTATCTTTCTATAACACTAACATGTTTCTTTTTTTGAACAGATATGACACAACTGTCGGCTTAATCTGTAAAAACTGGCAGCAGAGTAGAGGTGTGAAATGCAACGATTTCCAGGTCCGGTTCCTGTGTCCCCCCGACTTCTGCCGACCCAAAGGTGAAGTTCAGAAGATAGACAGCCCACATTCAATCCAATCCATTTTATTTATTTAGCAAATTTTATCAAATGAAACATTTGCAAAATGCTGAAGAACAAAATTAACATGATTATAAAAACATTATTATAAAACATTAAAATAAAAATAGTTAAATAATAAATAAAAAAACAAAAAGAACATCCCTGCATAAAACATGTATTATCATTTTTTAAACGAGGACAGTGCATTTTAATGAACACATTTCAAACATACCACACTACATGAGTGTGGCTACGTTTATTTATCAGATTTAAAGAGTTATGTGGGGAACCAGCCTAAATAGGCAATTAACAATTCTCAAATGATTATCCAAATGTATTAATTTTAAATAATTCATAGTTAGTTAATCTGAAGATTTGTGAGAACGTATCCGTGACTGACCCCTTTTCTGGAAATAAATGAACACTTTACCAACTGTGGTTTATGAGGATATATTGTGCAAATAATTAAACGGATAAATATGAATAAGGAATATGCAAATTAGTGGTTAACAGGTGTTGAAACTAGTTACGATTGTTCTTGCTCTATTTAGTAATGTGTTAGAGATACAGTTTATACTAAGGTGATCTTATCAGCAAAACTGAAATATGTGCCTGCTTAGTCTTTCGCACCATCCATGAGCGAGACAGAGAGGTCAGTACATGGGGGTCGGAGTATCCAGTACTGACTTCGCAGAGGGCCATGCTCTGCATGAAGATAGTATATGCACTGCTAAGCTGGGCCAGCAATCGGATTCTGACCCTCTTGAGTGTCTTCGTATTTGATTATGTCTTTTCTCCACACTTCGATACGACAAGCAGGCAGTTCTTACACTGAGACCCCACTCGACATAGGCCATATAATAGCCTGTGAGAGACTGGTCCCTCGCGACAGGTCAAAACGCGTAATGTCTTGTTTGTATTGACTGAGTGAAGAATGGCAACTGAAGTTAGGCGTAAATAAGCAAAGGTCAATTTTTTACTTTACGATGATGGTCTAATTGAATTCATATACGCAAGATCACAGATATTTTCAATGCCAAACACCGCAGGAGTGTGCGACTCCAATCTTTTATTTGGGTAAAGAGTAGCCTTCAGTTCTTCCTGGAAACGTTTAAATTCTTTCCAGAATAGAACACTAGCGCCATGAAAAGATAGTCAAGGAGAGCAAGACACCGCACTGCTCGTCTCAATGTTACTTTTGTATATCGTATCACCCTGTATAATCCATTTCTGACATATGGTACGCAAGTGATTCCGATCAGAGATAAGGAGACTCAATAGAAATTGGCAATAATTTTAGGCTCATAGTGTATTTGCCTTTATTTGTGTCATGATAATAATAGGTGGACTGTGAAATGTACTTTTGGCTCGAGTTTCGGCATATCACACAACACAATTTAATTTCATCGGGCTCAAATCTACACAAAAGTCAACTACCAGACTGATGTCAGAATGTTGGGTCTGTTGTTTTGCGAGATCATGACTGTATATAGTGGCGTATATGGTTCTGATGAATGTGTTGTCAAGAAATATTAATAGAATTACACTGTTAAAGTGATACGAGTGGCTGATGATTCTAAAAGTTATCATACTAAGATTGAGATATCTCAATATATCACAGAAGACAGTCTAAATATATGAATCATATGCAGAAAGTCGTCTCTTACATTTAGCCAGTGCATTATAATTTAATGTTGTTATTTTAATAATCGCATACATTAAGTAGATTAGTATTAAAGAATGAGTATTCCAGAAAATGATCGTCCCTATATAAGCTTTGCACGCTATATTAGTGCTTGATTTTCATGGTTGGAGGGAAGTATGTAAATGCCATACTCTAGCTATGAATAGTATTCCATTTTATATAATTATCTCCACATGATTTCATAATACAAATTTGAAAAGGGTCCATTTTGAGGGCATTAATTCTACGGATATATTGTTTGACAAAGTTTTGGACTCTCTAAGTCGATATTGCGAATCTCATCACAGAACTCAATCCGTGGGCGTGCAATGTAACATGGGATGAGAGTGGGTTCTTTACAAGTTAACTGTTATTGTTCTTGTCTATGTATATATTATGTTGTCCATGCGCTCAGAAATGCTGGACACGCTCAAGATCGTCGCGCTCTTGATGCTCAGAAGGACGATTCCCAAACCATGGTGCGTGTAGAAGATGAACATGCGGAAGAGACACGCGTCGGCGCACTTGAATCAGACCAGGCAGCACCACGACTTGCGAACACACCTCTGGGTCCATACACGTAACATCCAATCAGCCTGACTTTGCAAATTGTATCTTAGCTGACCCGCAGTGGCGTCCGCTGCAATCTTGGTGCCCTCGTCCAGACAACAGGAGTCAGATCTTATGAGTTGTAGGTAATCTATAGATCGTTTGGATGGTGATGGTAGGATACTAGGTGTTGTGCGGTCCTGGATCAATACTCCGATGTAACGCACGCGATTAGTGAACTCTGGCTTGTACATCAGACTAAGACAAGTCGGCCACTGGTAATTTAGACGGATGTTCTGGTACACTTGCTCATGACCAGAACATTAGAGTGTCGATAATCGTCTATTGGATGTAAACCAAGGTCATAGACAAGAGCATATAAGAGACATGAACGAAGGCATTTAGACACATTGTGAGTTATAAAATAGTAAGATATAATAATGTTAAATATGACCTTAATGCATTACTCTCTACTTTGGGAGAATTGGATGTTTGTTGTATAAGATTTCGCGCACTTTGCTCATAAATCTCGTATATGTGAATTTACCAAAGATATTGGATTGATGGGTGTAAAGTACTGCAATACTGTATCAGTAGTAAATACGCCATTGGGATATGTTATTTTGCAAGAACTATATATAAGTTCTCATGCTTTACGAGTGTATGTACCTTTACTATTAAACAAATATAATTCTGGCTCCTGTAGATTCTTTGTCAGTGCTATGCTCTCTAACCTACTCTCGAAGCTCAGATATAGGGACCATACATAATACAGCATGTAGACAACGCTTCCTTACACATGCATATATGAACATAGAAATTGTATAGCGATTAATCCTCGTGGAGAAACTCTAGCGAAAGGAAAGTTGATGTCTGACACAAATTACTGCTTTATAGTATGTACTGTCTACCTTTACTTTTATTAGAGAAAATGTGAAATGTTCAGCACTTGCGCATTTCCAAATGAGCCTGATATGCGTTTTTTCCATTACATGTTTTAATCATTATGCTTTCTCCTGGACTGTTCAATATCGTCGCAATTGTTTGTCGAATGATATTTGTTGCATATTGTGTTTGATTCGTTATTGTCCGATTTCACTTGAGCAATCATGCTTGGTATATCGGTTATCTCGTCGCCAGCGCTCTATGGTTTGACCTGTGGCTTGGCCTGGTGCCGCCATCCTCCGATATGTGTCATCCAGATTAAACTCGCTATAAATAAACTAGTACATGCTCATTCTAAAATGATCATAGTAGTGTCATTTCCCTGGCAACATTAGCGCAAAGCGCTAGTTGATTTAAAGCACTCTGAATTGATAGTTTGATGTCTTTACCGTCTTCAAACGTCGATAGTCTCTTCCACACAGTAGCAATCAAGCATTGTTCGTCGATTCTTGATTGTATTTATTAAGTAACTAACTGTTTATCCTCTATGTGTCTTGCTGCAGCACTCTACTTGATCACATCTTCAACGCATCACGTGTGATAGCTGTGACATTTACCAGTTTGAACATACTTTTGCAGCGATTGTACGTAATTCAGGGATCCATATAGCCTACCAAGTACAGATAGTGTTGTATTATATTTGGGTTGTGTTTTCATGTCGTGGTGTCTCTCTCTTGTTTTTTTCTTAGCCTAAATGAGATCACATATCCGGACTCGCACACTCGAACACTCGGATACTATATTGAATGCACCACAGTTATTTTACGAAACGCCGACCTCAGAGACAGGTGAGAAACAAATTATGTATTTGTGAATTGTTTTAGGAGTTTTTCTTCTTTAAAGGTATACTGCTAAAGGTTTTTGATCATGGGAATGCCTCTTGCTTCTCTTCATGGAGATATCTAAGATGGAAAATTCCACCACAAAAGTTATGCCAATGCACCTTTTAAAGGCCTGACTTTTATTTCTTCTAGTGCAGAGAAACTGTGAGAAACTAATCATTCATGTGTAGTTTTTGGAACGGTTTATCTTCTTGCAGGTTTTGCTTGACTTTTGTGGGGGGAATAAAATATGTCAGTTTAGATAGTATTACCTATACATTTTGACAGGCATTTTGCAAGGATAGTTTGGTTGGTATGATTTGCTTTTTAGGTTTTATTTCTTCTTTTAATCCTGATTACACTCATGTCAGTGTTTCTCAAACTGTTATGCGGGCTCCTTCTGGGGTTTTCTCTACAGTCCCAGTAATTGCTCAAGTCAGTTTTATCCACGTATGTCTCTTTTGGGTTCAGTCCTTGTTTCACTGATTACAGCCGCAATGGTGTAATCCTATTTTATTCCTGGTTTAGCTCTAGTTTAGATCTGGTATAGTCTTGCACTATATTGTAGTGTTACTTCTAGTCCAATTACTGTAGTGTTATGCCTCTCCTCCCATTTATGAAAGAGGGTGACATTCAGAGTTGATATTGATTAAAGAATTTGGCTCAAGAATTCAAACATGCCACACTGCTTGAGTGTGGGTAAGTTTATTCATCATGTTTTAAGAGTTATGTGGGGCACCAGCCTATATAGGCAATTAACAATTCTCAAAAACGATATCCAAATTCCTAAATTTTAAAAAATTCATTGTTAGTTCAATCTTAAAATTTATGAGAACGTTTCCGATGACATTGACCCCTTTTCTGGAAATGAATGAAAACTTTACCAACTGTGGTTTCTGAAGATATTTTGTCCAAATAATTAAACGGATAAATATGAATATGGAATATGCAAATTAGTCATTAACAGGTGAAGACACTAGATATGATTGTTCTGGATCTATCTAGTCATGTTTTAGATTTCAAGTTGATACTAAGGTATGATTTTATCAGCAAAACTGTTAAATGTTTGCGTGCTACAACCAGAGCAGGAGAGATCAGTCATGGGGTCCCGAGTATCCAGCACAACTGACTTCTGCAGAAGACCATCTCTGGAGAAGTCAGGCTGCTTAGCAACAGCTAAGGTCCGCTTGACCTGAATAGTCCTTGTTTCTGAGGCTTTCCTCCGATAACGAAAAGGCAGTTGCACAGAGTCACAGACGAGGCCAATTTGAAGATCGTCCTGGATACAAATTTTTTGTAGACTTGAAAAAATGCAAAGTTAGCTTCCTCTCTGGAATGTCTTTGTCCCTTAACTTAAGCTAAACTAGCTCAAATAAGCTAGGAAAACCTCAGAGTGTTTTTCTCTTCTTCCCTGGTCCTTTCTCTTGGACCTCCGGATGGAACTGGATGCAACAGGCCTGGATTTGGCCAGTGCAGTTTAGGCAATGCCTTGAATATTGGTGTAAAGTCTCAACCAATCAGACAAGCGCTAGTGTGTGAGTCATCTGACAGAGGCGGGGGTCTGGATCTGGAATTTCCACTTCATAGTTACACCCGGACAAAATGTTCACAAGACGAGTCATAAAAACAGTTAAATTAAACATGCAGAACAGCATTCCCTTTATGTACAGCAAATTCATCATGTGGACAAAGTCTTCAATGAAATGATTGTTTAGTGAATCAGCATAGTCTTTTAGCTGAGTTTTAGCTTTCATCTTGGGAGAGAAACGGCTCTTGAGAATGAATTTAAATTCAAATTTAAATTGAAAAGAGTCATTTTAGAAAATGATTATTCCAACGTTCAAAGTACAAAGCTTCTGCTTAAACCCCCCCAAGGAATTTGGACCTCCAAAAAGGGGATGGTGAGCTATATAGCAAAGAGGGCCTAATCTCTGTTATTTCTGTCATCATGGCAAATCTCATTCAGTCCTCTGTAGGTCGCTTACAATACGTTTGTTTTGTTTTATTCTGCAGACTGCTGGACTCAGTGGTTTGACAGAGACGACCCCTCTGGTAGTGGAGACTGGGAGACACTGTGGAATTTACGGCAAGAAAACCCTGGAAAGATCTGCTCCAATCCGCTCGAAATTGAAGTACTGACCACTGCGGGCCTGCCAATCTCGTCCACCGGGGACGTCATCTTCAAGTGAGTATTTATAGTTCTATTTAAATGTTTTGTGAAAATCAAGACCATAATGCTTGATCAAAACAACCGCATTGATTTACATTTCTAGACACTCATAGTACATTATTAGTGCCAGTAAATTGATGTAAAAATATACAAGGACATTAGACATTACAACACACAACACAATGGAGAATAAGTAATAAATATTTAGAACTAATTTCCTGTGTATTTCCAGGTGTGACGTTGTGACAGGATTTATCTGTAGAAACTCCGATCAGAGAAAACGCCGGTGTTCAGACTATAAAGTTCGCTTCAGGTGTCCTCCCCGAGTTCTGCGCTCCTCCAAGTAAGTATCACAATAATCTGTGAAACTCCTTCCATGACTCATATGAAATAAAAATAATAGTTCTAGTTTGATCATTAAGTGGAAAATATACATATTTTACTGTACTTTATAGAGAAGTATCTCTACACAATCTGCGTTTTCATTAGAGTTTCAAATACTTTCCCTGGACTGTTCAATATCTGAAAGTTTGCATTATTTCAATTGTTTTTTATTGTATTGTCACTGAGTCGGTCACCTCTCTATGGTTTTGACCTGTGGCTGGGCCTGGTTGCGCCATCCGCTTGTGTCCATGGATATACTGCATATGTATGTTTAATGCCATACTCTGGAACATTCCCAAACTGTGTTTCAACAGTCTGGAAAGGCTCTCACCAAAAGCATTTGTTGTGATTATTTTTACAATCCACTTCCATTTGTGGTATCTCCCATAGCTAGGATGCACTGGGTCTCAGCGTTGCCGGGACTTATAGTCATATTAAAAATCAAAACAACCCGGGGCCCTGTGTAAAAACAGCCTTCCATAGTGCTATTGCTGTAGTAACATCACACAGATGGGAAAACAAAATGCGAGTCAGACTGCCCAATCTGAGAAATTTGATTCATATTCCCTGTAAAAAGATAACGCCCAGTCTCACTGAAACTAGTCTGAAACTTGCTGTGCTAAATGTCAGATCCTTATGTAACAAATCATTCTTAATTAATAATTTTATTTCTTCTTATAATCTTGATTTTATGTTTTTAACTGAAACATGGCTTGAAAAAAACACAGGAAATTTAGTTCTAATAGAATCTGCTCCACCCAACTTTATATTTGAATCTGAAACACGAGAAAACAAAAAGGGAGGAGGTGTGTTTGCTTTTGTTAGAGATGAAATAGTTACCCACAGGTTGTCCTTTGGGTGTTTTCAACATTCGAGTACGTAGCCTTTAAAATTGAGCTAAAACAGTTTCCATCCATTCTCTTCATTGTTTTATACAAGCCTCCTCAGCACTGCAAAAGTTTTATTGATGATTTTACTGAGATGCTTTCAGTTGTATGCACAGACTTTGATGGTTTGGTCATAACAGGTGATTTCAATGTTCATGTTGATAATTTCTGTGACAGAAACGCTAAAGAGCTTCATGCTGTCCTTGAAACTTTCGGTCTTACTCAGCGCGTGAGTGGCCCCACCCACAGCAGAGGGCACACTCTAGATCTTCTAATTGCAAAAGGGGTTAATATTTCAAATGTCAATGTGGTCGATGTTGCTCTGTCTGATCATTTCTGTGTCTTCTTTGACCTGTCTGTTTTTCCCAAACCACCAGCTGGTCCTGCAGTTGTCCAGAGGAGACACATAAATGACAGCACGGGAAAACTTTTTATGGAAATGATTAACTTTGAAAATGTCTCATGTTCTAATGTAAATGATTTGTTGAACTCTGTTACATCTAATGTTTTGAATGTTCTCGACACCATTGCCCCTATGAAGGCTAAAATTGTTAAAAAATAAGCAGAAGGCACCATGGAGAAATGATGATTCGGTCAGGGCACAGAAAAGGGAGTGCCGCCGGGCCGAACGAAAATGGCTCAAGTCGAAGCTCCAGGTTCAGAAAGAGATTTACAGAGAGAAGTTGTACATGTACAACCTCATTTTATGTAGAACTAGGGAAGGATATTTTTCTGAAATAATTGGAAGCTGCAGTAACAACTCGCGTGTCCTGTTGCCACAGTAAACAGATTAACAAACCCTCCATCTCAGCTGCCGTTAGAACTCATTTCAACATCCAAGTGTGATGAGTTTGCATTATTCTTTAATGACAAAGTTCAGGCCATTAAAAATGCTATAAATTCTACAATGCAAAAAAATAACCCTCAAACCACCTACACACTTAGATCTGACTCACTTTGCACCTGTAACTGACAAAACTGTCCAGGAGATCATCACCAGTCTGAGTTCATCTACATGCTGCCTCGATGTGTTACCCACCAGATTTCTAAAGTCTGTGCTGAACAGTTTGTTAGCACCACTCACTCAAATAGTTAACATGTCGCTTCAATCTGGAACATTCCCAATGTCTTTGAAAACTGCGGTCATAAAGCCTCTCCTAAAGAAGAGCAGTCTTGATGCCGCAGTACTGAGTAATTACCGGCCCATCTCTAATCTGCCATTTTGGGGCAAAGTCCTTGAAAAGGTTGTTTACCAACAGCTCACTGATTTCCTCTTAATAAACAACTCATTTGATGTTTTCAGGGTTTTAGACCTCATCACAGCACTGAGACTGCTCTTGTCAAGGTGACAAATGACATCCATCTGAACACTGACGCGGGCAAAGCCTCAGTCTTAATTCTGTTAGATCTGAGTGCTGCTTTTGACACTGTCGATCATGGGACCCTCTTACAGGGACTAGAGGACTGGGTGGGCATCACTGGCACTGCTCTAAACTGGTTAAAGTCCTATCTGGAAGACAGGAAGTTCTTTGTCGAAATTGGTAACTGTGTCTCAGACCAGATGCCCCTGACCTGTGGGGTGCCCCAAGGGTCAATACTGGGACCCCTTCTGTTCAACCTCTACATGCTGCCGTTAGGTCAGTTGATACGCAGCGAGAATGTGTCCTATCACAATTATGCAGACGACACTCAGATCTATGTTTCACTGACGGCAGGTGAATATGGACCAGTGGATTCACTCTGTCACTGCATCCAACAGATCAGTGTGTGGATGCAAAACAATTTCTCCAGCTGAACTCAGACAAGACTGAAATCATCGTCTTTGGCCCACAGAAACAAAGAGAAAGTGTTAGCAGTCACCTCCAGAGTCTCGCTCTAAAACCTACAAATCAAGTTAGAAATCTGGGGGTAATAATGGACTCAGACTTGAATTTTAACAGCCACATCAGATCAAGAACATCAGCAGCTTTTTACCATCTAAAAAACATTGCCAAAATCAAAAGTATAGTGTCTAAACCAGACCTGGAGAGACTTATCCATGCGTTTGTCTCTAGTAGATTAGACTACTGTAACGGCCTGCTCACTGGCCTCTCCAAACGAGCTGTAAAACAGCTGCAGTACATCCAGAACGCCGCTGCTCGGGTCCTGACTAGAACCAGGAAGTACGATCACATTAGTCCTGTGCTCAGGTCTCTGCACTGCCCCCTGTGGCTCAGAGAATAGACTTCAAAGCAGCTCTGCTTGTATACAAGTCGCTCCATGGCCTAGCACCAAAGTACATCTCGGACATGTTAGTGCCATATGAACCATCTCGGACTCTGAGGACCTCAGGGACCGGCCTCCTGCTGGTGCCAGAGTCAGGACTAAACATGGGGAATGTGCGTTTCAGTTTTATGCAGCTAAAATCTGGAACAGTCTTCCTGAGGATGTGAGACAGGCCGCTACTGTGGCTGTGTTCAAATCTAAACTAAAAACTGTTTTGTTTTGGCTGTGCATATGACTGAAATGCTTTTCTTTGCACTCTTCTCTTTGTATGTCTTGAACTAAGATTGTGATTTCTTCCATATCTTTGTGATTTTAATGCATTTTTTCCTGTTGTGTGAAGCACTTTGAATTGCCTTGTGTACGAATTGTGCTGTACAAATAAACTTGCCTTTGCCTTGCCTTGCCATTTTGTGCCATACTATAACATCAACCATTTATATGCTTATTTCAGCACATTTCTAATTTCAGATCATTAGTCTACAAGTAAGATAATGTTTTTTTTTAATTTGTGTGTGTGTTTTTTGTTTTTATTAGCCGAGACTCTTCCCACGTACCCACCAAAAACCACACTTGAATCCACCACTGTTTTTACAACCGACTCAGAGACCGGTGAGAAACAAATTATGTATTTGTGAATTGTTTTAGGAGTTTTTCTTCTTTAAAGGTATACTGCTAAAGGTTTTTGATCATGGGAATGCCTCTTGCTTCTCTTCATGGAGATATCTAAGATGGAAAATTCCACCACAAAAGCTATTTCAATGCACCTTTTAAAGGCCTGACTTTTATTTCTTCTCGTGCAGAGAAACTGTGAGAAACTAATCATTCATGTGTAGTTTTTGGAACGGTTTATCTTCTTGCAGGTTTTGCTCGACTTTTGTGGGGGGGATAAAATATGTCAGTTTCGATAATATTACCTATACATTTTGACAGGCATTTTGCAGGATAGTTTGGTTGGTATGATTTGCTTTTTAGGTTTTATTTCTTCTTTTAATCCTGATTACACTCATGTCAGTGTTTCTCTAACTGTTATGCGGGCTCCTTCTGGGGTTTTCTCTACTACAGTCCCAGTAATTGCTCAAGTCAGTTTGATCCTCGTTTGTCTCTTTTGGTCAGTCCTGGTTCACGATTACAGCCGCAATGGTGTAATCCTATTTTATTCCTGGTTTAGCACTAGTTTAGATCTGGTATAGTCTTGCACTATATTGTAGTGTTATTACTAGTCCAATTACTGTAGTGTTATGCCTCTCCTCCCATTTATGAAAGAGGGTGACATTCACAGTTTGATATTGATTAAAGAATTGGCTCAAGAATTCAAACATGCCACACTGCTTGAGTGTGGGTAAGTTTATTTATCATGTTTTAAGAGTTATATGGGGCACCAGCCTATATAGGCAATTAACAATTCTCAAAAACAATATCCAAATTCATACATTTTTTAAAAATTCATTGTTAGTTAATCTTAAAATTTATGAGAACGTTTCCTTGACATTGACCCCTTTTTGGGAAATGAATGAACACTTTACCAACTGATTTATGAAGATATATTGTCAAAATAATTAAACGGATAACTAGGAATATGGAATATATACATTAGTCATTAACAGGTGACGACACTAGATATGATTGTTCTGGATCTATCTAGTCATGTTTTAGATTTAAAGTTGATACTAAGGTGATTTTTATCAGCAAAACTGTTAAATGTTTGCGTGCTACAACCAGTGCAGGAGAGATCAGTCATGGGGTCCCGAGTATCCAGCACAACTGACTTCTGCAGAAGACCATCTCTGGAGAAGTCAGGCTGCTTAGCAACGGCTAAGGTCCGCTTGACCTGAATAGTCCTTGTCTCTGAGGCTTCCTCCGATAACGAAAAGGCAGTTGCACTGAGTCACAGACGAGGCCAATTTGAAGATCGTCCTGGATACAAATTCTTTGTAGACTTGAAAAAATGCAAAGTTAGCTTCCTCTCTGGAATGTCTTTGTCCCTTAACTTAAGCTAAACTAGCTCAAATAAGCTAGGAAAACCTCAGAGTGTTTTTCTCTTTCTTCCCTGGTCCTTTCTCTTGGACCTCCGGATGGAACTGGATGCAACAGGCCTGGATTTGGCCAGTGCAGTTTAGGCAATGCCTTGAATATTGGTGTAAAGTCTCAACCAATCAGACACGCGCTAGTGTGTGAGTCATCTGACAGAGGCGGGGGTCTGGATCTGGAATTTCCACTTCATATTACACCGGACTAAAATGTTCACAAGACGAGTCATAAAACAGTTAAATTAAACATGCAGAACAGCATTCCCTTTATGTACAGCAAATTCATCATGTGGACAAAGTCTTCAATTAAATTATTGTTTAGTGAATCAGCATAGTCTTTTAGCTGAGTTTTAGCTTTCATCTTGGGAGAGAAACAGCTCTTGAGAATAAATTTAAATTCAAATTTAAATTGAAAAGAGTCATTTTAGAAAAATGATTATTCCAACGTTCAAAGTACGAAGCTTCTGCTTAAACCCCCCAAGGAATGTGGGCCTCCAAAAAGGGGATGGTGAGCTATATAGCAAAGAGGGCCTAATCAGTATTCTGTATCATGGCGAATCTCATTCAGTCATCTGTAGGTCCCTTACAATTGTTGTCTTGTTTTATTCTGCAGACTGCTGGACTCAGTGGTTTGA